>WKFP01014888.1:417464-431239 GCA_011057875.1 Pterocles orientalis | reverse complement strand
TTTTTTTTTTTTTTTTTTTTTTACAACTGCTTACAAAAGTACCTTTAACAGGCTTGGTTTGAAGACGGGAAGGATGCTGCGGTCCCTTGGCTGATTTCAGTGGGTAAGTAAGCTTCACTCAGACAACGGTGCTAGAAAGGAATAAAGCGAGATCCTTTCCGTGGATGGGAGCCAGCATTGTCCTTTCACACCTTATTCAGCCCATATGCGAGGTATTAACAGGAGAAAAAAAAAAAAAAGCTGGGTAGTGGAAGCAAAGCTAAACCTGGGGTGGAATAAAGATTGCTCATCAACAAATTCAGAGAAAAGGAAACAGCAAAAAAGGTTTTGTTTTTCTTGCTGAAATCAGTCTCTCAGTAGGATTCCAGGAAACTCAGCACTATCATTATCTCTTTCTTTGCTAACTGAATCCTTTTCTCTCGCGTTCCCCGGTATATATTGCATTTGCTTATTTTAGACCAAAATACAGCTGAGAGACAGACAGGCTGACAGAGCTCCTGGAGGAGGTTAGCGCAGGGTAAGGAGAAAGGAGACCCTGCTGAGCCCTGATATCCCTGAAAAAACATTATCCACATTTTTTATAGGCATATAGAGTGAGAAAACGGAGCAGAAACTCCCAGGTACAGTCAGAAAATTGGACAGGCGATTACAGGGAGGTTTGACGTGGTCTCACAAAGAACACTGTGAGTTTTGGGTTTTGTTTTTTTTTTTTTGCAAAGGGCAGCATCCATCCCTGAAACGAGAAACAGGCGTGGAAAGAATGAGAACGACTGAGGAAGGATAACAGGAGAAGACACGAAGGAGGATGTCCCGAAGCGCTGCTCTCGGTGGCCTGGCTCTGTGTGGAAGACTAGTGATTTTGTTGTTCTGATTTATAAAGGTGACAACAAATCATAGCCTGCCATACAGCCCAGACCCGCACCCTCGCTGGCAGGAGTCGGGATGTGCCCGGAGCCGCGGTCCCGCAGGGAGCATCATCTGCCGCGCAGCCGCTCCAGACCCGAAAGCTAAGTGTGTATTTAAGTGCTTTGGGATGTTGGAGGCTGTATCGTGACTTATCCTGCTCCTCAGTTCCCATGCCCTTGCAGTGACCCAAATCTGGGCTGGGCGAAGCAAGATCCCAGCCGTGGGGCTCCTCCTGCAGCCCCGTGTAGCCCTCCCCAGGGCACCCACCCACTTCAACCCAATTTCACACAGAAATCAACCACCATGAGGTTAAGTGTCTGGCTCAAAGACCCCACAACAGAGCCGTGGGGGGGGTGAGGACTCCAACGCCCGCTGCCGAGAGCCGGGCTCTGCTGGGTGCCCTGAGACTCTGTTTGTACCTCGATGCCCGGAGGGGATTGTTTGCAAAGTCCAGCCCTTTGCTTCCAACAGGGGTTAAAAACACGAGAAGAGCAGATTTCCAATACCACCCAGAGCCTCTATTCTCCAAGGTATTTCGGTGTGAAAATGAAACTCCTGAATCCTGCCGAGGCCGGTGGTAAAAGCACTGAAATGTCTTTAATACTTTGGGATGTTGGTGCTGTTGAGCATTTTCTTTTTTTTTAGCCTGGACAGGACATGCTCAGCGTTGCACACATCAGTGTTATCCGTGATTTAGGAACCAAAGTCCTCAGCTTTACCTTCAAGTAGGTCAGTAAGGTGGAAACCAGAGCCCTGCTCGGACAGTTCTCCGTAGAGCTGGTGCAGCAGAGCACCAGAGATGTACGGCAGATGTCTACAAGACGAAGACAGGCCACTGACCTCCAGATCTCTGTGCTTTGTAGTTTACAAACATTCTTTCCAGTCCTCGAAGGCAGTCAATAACACCCAGGTTCTTGGTGGGTCCTAATCCTTCTTTGTTTGCAGCCGGTATCGAGCAGCAGCCGGGACTCCCCAGGTTCTCTCCTACGTGACTATTGACCTGTTGCAACTTCCTATCCCAGCCTCTGCTTTATTTGGTGCCTCTGTAAAAGGAAACAGTGATTCTTGCCTCTTAGGAAGACGGCTAACTGAGTTCTCTATCTGTCCTGAGGTCCGTGTGCCCCTCATCGTCTCTGTATTTGAGACCTTGCTCCACCACGGCTCCTGCGAGGCAGCCACGCGTTGCACGGGAGAACCGGGGCAGGGGCTAGAGGTGATGATTTGCCAAAACACACAAAAGCGAACCCAGCCTAAGGCTTGGGTCCAAATCTGACACTCTTGCTACCTTGCCATTTGCTTCAGAGTTGGTCTTTTGTCCTTTCCATTTGGGAGAGGGAGGGATCCAAAGCTACTACTGCCATTATCATCTCGGGTAATCCGTGAGGCAGGAGCAGAGCAACACATCCCAGGAAATTGATTGCCAAAAAGAATTTCACAACTGTACAAATTGCTGTCCTTTGATGATGCAGGAAAGAAAAGATCCATGTGTCATAAGCAAGAACGACTCGCACTGCCCCTTCCCTTTCACTCCCCCATGGATATATTAAATCTACAAAAATTCCGAGGGCAGCAGTGCAACCATTAGTGGTGAAATTGCCGGGCTGGTGTCTAATGTAAATGAAACGACATTGATTTAGTGTTACCCAACACGCCTCTCCTGCGTGTTCATCTGCTGCAGTCTGATCAAAATCCTTCCTTCCAGGTAGCTGTGGCCTCATGCCCTGTATAAGCACAGAAAATAATGTCATCACAAGCCTTAATGATGAAGGTAGTTAGAGGACAAAAGCCCCCGCAGCAAGCTGGGTATTGGGTCATTGTTCCTCCTAATGTCACGGCGCCATTTCTCGCTATTTTTAGAATTGTTCCCATTGTACGGGAAATTTCTCATGTAGTTGCTGAACCATATAGAAGATCTTCATCTTCATCTTGTCTCCACTCGACCTAGTAGCAAGAAGCCATCTTCCTCCGACTTCAGGAAATCAGACAAACCCCTCAAAGCCGAAGAGATTGATAAAAACTGGGGACACAGCTGCCTGCAAACCTCCATTTAATCTTTGAATAAATGAGGATCCAAACTTCCTGAGGGAAGAGATGGGGGACAATGGATTAGCAACTCTTGAGCCTTTCATCCTAAAAATGTTCCGAATCCTATATCTGAGCCCCTTTATTATTATCTGGGTTGTACATTATGGTTGTCCCAGACACCGCAGCCTGAATTGAAGCTCTTTGGCTTTGGTCGCCCTGTAAGCACAGAAAATACAACCTGTAAATTCTGAGCTTGCAGTCTAAATAAGCCAGACAGATAAAGAGCAGTGATCATTCCCATGTTATTGGCAGGGAAATAAGACACAGGAAGATTAAATGACCAGCCCAAGGTCACAAAAGGAGTCTCTAGTAAATGTGAGGTCTCAGCCTAGTTTTCTGAAGTCTCTGCTCAATCCTTTACCCATCCAGGTTTTTAAGTACCCTGTCATTATTTCTGCAAAGAAAATTATGCAAGTCCTCCAGCAGCCAGGACTGTGTGATTCAGCCTGTCTGAAAGGCAATATGAAATGGCAGTTTCGAAAAAATGAACGCCCCCTGCCACCCAACCTGGCAGCCCTGTCAAAATGTCTCATTTTTTATCTTCTCTTCCTCTGGTGGGTATTTAATTTCCCTCCATCTTCTCAGAACACTGGCTGGGGCTTTATCTGCATTACCCCACAAAACCTCCCCAGGAGTCTCCAGGTCCTTGTGCAGGACGTATTCTGTAGATGAGGGACGTGATCGTTTGGAGCCCTTCACTTCTGCCCGGGGTGTTCAGACCCACTCTGGGTTATCGTAGCTGTCACTTGCACAGGAAGGGTTCCCAGCAGCAGCAGCAGCAGCTCGAGCTCTGCAGGAGGACGCGGGAAGCACCCCTGCGTTCACTCGCCCAGTGCAGGGATGCCTCGCTCAGCCTTGCTTTTAGATGGGGCGTTACACCCCGGCTGATCTTTTATTCCCGATTGTTATGTTGATGGGAGAGAACAAAAAGTGACAAATAAATTGATCAAGACGCACCAGAGTGCCTCTGGTTTCTGCCCCTCGCACGGTCACAATGCCACCCCAGACCTTTCCAACCAGCCGGCTCCAGGCCAGCAGCACGGCCGCCCCCACGCTCGGCTGTCACCGGCTCCCCAGACCAGATAATCCATTTAGAGCCGGGTAGGGGGCGAGGGATTGTGGCTCGAGTGTGTTTTGTATTCACGGATCTACAGGGAGAGGCTGTTGTGACGCTGTTCCTTGTGCTCTTTATTCTCTCATTACTAAGCAATTTCTTTATTCACGGAAAAAAACATTTCCATCAGCTGCATCCTACCCTGTGATGTGTCCGACAGCCCACCCCAGAACTGGGGGCAGGCTTGGGTGTAGATTTGGGACCTAAAAAAGCCTACCTGGTGTTCCGGTGAATTCCATCTGCGTTCTGTGGAGGGGAAATTAATAGGAAGCTTTAGTTAATAGATACTTCAGATAAAAGTGCGAGTGCATCTGATCACCATAGCAACACAAAAGAGCCGGCAGCGAGAGGAAATGTCACCGTGTCCGTGCCTTGACCTGCAGCACAAACAGCCTGAGTGCTGTGGATTTTACACGCGGACGTTCGCAAGTGGGGACAGAGACGCGTCCAGGTACACAGCCCCCCGCGCACGCAGCCCGCTCGCATGTTCAGCCGGTAGAGATTCACACGGCTGGTGTGCGCAGACACGCACGCGAAGGCTAACGTTAAAACAGACCAAACAGCTATTTACACAATTTTTAGCTTGCGCACACGGGCGTGTATCCACGTGTGGGTGCAGAGGACACGGGAATACTCCCACGTACACACCCCCCAGCACATGCAGCCGCTCCTCCCGTCCCGCCGGACACGCTGGCGATGCTCAAGGCACCTTTGCTCCTTTTCTTTTCAAGCACCAAGCCGCCACGTCCCCGGGAACACCGCACACGTAGCTGGGGTGCCACGGACACGCTGGCTCCGGCTCTCAGCAGCGCCCAGCACCTGCTGCACCCGGTGACTTTAACAGCTGCCGAAGGGAACATCAGGCCCACGCTGTCTGTTACAGAAGCAGTTTCTTAGCAACAAAAATGATATTCTGTGTGAAGGCAAGACGCACGGGCAGGATAATCCTAGGGAATTCCAGACAAGAACGAAATGGGTGGAGGGATGGATGGACTGAACAATACCAATGACAGACAGAATAATAATGAGGCTTACGTCCTGGAAAGGAGAGGAAACAGCTATAAATAAAATACAGCAGGAGAAACCCTCTGCCAGCTCCCCACGTAAGGATTAGAGCCACTTAAACCCAACCAATGCCCCAGATACAGTTCTGGCCATGAAAGCCCGGCTGCTCCAGGCTGTCCGGTGCCCTGGGTATTCTCCCTCCCTCCAGCCGGGTGTCATCCCGGGAGGGCGAAAGCCACCGTCCCCCGGCAGGGACCAAAGGGGACAAATCTGTTCGTGGTTACGGACAAAAGCCTTCGCTGCCTCCGGACTATCTCATCCTGGGCAGAAAAGCTGGACTTCAAACTGCTCCACCGACCCCAGACCATTTATTTCAATAAAACCAGGTCAGAGTAACGCCGCTGCCTGGCTGCTGTATCGGGAAGTTTAATCGGTTCAAGGAGTTTCACAGAAATAAAACCTCCCCTGGAATGTACCCGCGCAGGGAAGTTACAAACGTTCACATCTGCTGTGGACACAGGAGGAGACCCGGCTCCCGTCCCCGGCCTCCCCGGGCCCCGCCTCACACCGGGCCCCGCTCCCACCCAAGGCCCGGGGCCGATCTCCCCTCACAGCGCCCGCGCCGAGCTGCGGGCCCCCGCCACGGCCCCGCGCCCCCGCCCCAGCAGCCCTTGCGCGGAGGCGGCGCGGGGCGCGCTGGGAAACGCAGTCCGGGCGCTGCCGGGATCCGCGGGGCGGGGCCGCCCCCCGGGGGCAGCGGGACTACGCTTCCCAGAGTGCCTCGCGCGGCACGGCGGCACGGCCTCAGCGCTCCGCCCCGCCCCTTTCCCGCTGCCTGCCGGGAAACCGAGTCTCCGGGGAGCGGCGCCTGCGGGGCCGGCCGCGCGCGGGACTACATTTCCCATCGTCCCCCTCGCGCCCCGCCCCTGCGGCCGCTCGGGCGCCATTTTGTTTCGCGTTACAACAGAAGATGGCGGCCGCGGGGAGAGGCTGAAGGTTGCTGCGCTGAGGTGAGGGGTTTATCGCCGGGCGCCTCCGGTCCCGCAGGGCTCTTCCCCGCTGGGAGGCCGCCCTCGCCCGTCCCCTGCCCCGGGCCGAGCTGGGGGCGTGGAGGAGCGGCCGGTCCATGGCCTGGAGGCGGCCGGTGCGGTCCCCGCGGCCCCAGTCGCCATGGACCTGCGCACGGCGGTGTTCAACGCGGCCCGCGATGGGAAGCTGAAGCTGCTGCAGAAGCTGTTGGGCAGCCGGAGCCGGGAGGAGCTGGAGGCGCTGACGGCAGGGCCCGGCGGGGGTGACGGCCCCGGAGGAGGAAGCACCCCGCTGCTGATCGCCGCCCGGCACGGGCACCTGGAGGTGGTGGAGTACCTGCTGGATCACTGCGGGGCCCGCGTGGAGGAGGGAGGATCCGTCAGCTTCGATGGGGAGACCATCGAGGGGGCCCCGCCGCTCTGGGCGGCCTCGGCCGCCGGGCACCTGGGGGTGGTGCGGAGCCTCCTGGATCACGGCGCGTCGGTGAACCAGACCACGCTGACCAACTCCACGCCGCTGCGGGCCGCTTGCTTCGATGGGCACCTGGAGATCGTGCGCTACTTGGTCGGGGAGCGTGGGGCTGACCTGGAAGTAGCCAACCGGCACGGACACACTTGTTTGATGATTTCTTGCTACAAAGGGCACCGGGAAATCGCACGGTACCTGCTAGAGAAAGGGGCTGATGTCAACCGCCGGAGTGTGAAGGGGAACACGGCCCTGCATGACTGCGCTGAGTCCGGCAGCCTGGAGATCTTGCAGCTCCTGCTCCGCTCCAAAGCCCGCATGGAGAAGGACGGCTACGGCATGACTCCTCTGCTAGCGGCCAGTGTCACCGGTCACACCAACATTGTGGAGTACCTCATCCAAGGAGGGCTGCAGCAGGAGGAGGAGGCTGCAGGGAACCAAAATGGGACCTGTGCCTCAGGTGGGAGCCGTCAGAGGTGCTGCAGCGCCGGTAAGGAAGCTCCTGAGGGCTGCAGTGAAGAGAGGTGTGAGCGATGTTGTGCCTCAGCATCCGGTCAGGATGAGCAGCAGGTCTCTAATGTGTTCTGCTCTCGAGAGGCTGCAGTGGAAGCACTGGAGTTGCTGGGTGCTACGTTTGTGGATAAGAAACGTGACCTTTTGGGAGCCCACAAGTACTGGCGAAGGGCGATGGAGCTTAGATGCGAAGGTGGGCAGTACCTGCCTAAACCTGAGCCCCGGCAGCTGGTCTTGGCCTACGATTATTCCCGGGAAGTGAGTTCGCTGGAGGAACTGGAAGCCTTGATCACTGATCCAGATGAGATGCGCATGCAGGCGCTGCTGATAAGAGAGCGCATCTTGGGCCCTTCCCACCCTGACACGTCCTATTACATCCGCTACCGAGGAGCGGTCTACGCTGACTCCGGCAACTTCGAACGCTGCATTAACCTGTGGAAGTATGCTCTGGACATGCAGCAAGGCAACCTGGAGCCTCTCAGCCCGATGACAGCCAGCAGTTTCCTTTCCTTTGCTGAGCTTTTCTCTTACGTGCTTCAGGACCGCTCCAAAGGCACTTTAGCGACGCACTTGGGCTTCTCTGACCTCATGGGAGTCCTGAGCAAAGGGGTCCGGGAGGTGGAGAGGGCTCTGGTGCACGGCAAGGACCCTGTAGTTGACTCAGCGCAGTTCACCAAGACACTGGCCATTATCCTCCACCTGGTCTTCTTGCTGGAGAAGGTGGAGTGCACCCCGGAGCAGGAGCACCAGAAGCGCCAGACTATCTACCGCCTGCTGAAGTGCAGCCCCCGGGCCAAGAATGGCTTCACTCCTTTGCATATGGCTGTGGACAAAGATACTACGACTGTGGGACGTTATCCCGTGGGCAAGTTCCCCTCGCTCCACGTTGTGAACTTGCTTCTGGAGTGTGGGGCTGACCCAGATAGCCGTGACTACGACAACAACACCCCGCTGCACATCGCTGCCCGCAACAACTGCCCGCTGATCATGAGTGCCCTGATGGAGGCCGGAGCCCACATGGACGCCACCAACGCCTTCAAGCAGACCGCTTACGAGCTGCTGGATGAGAAGCTGCTCACCAAGAGCACGATGCAGCCCTTCAACTACATCACCCTCCAGTGCCTTGCTGCTCGCGCCCTGGACAAGCACAAGATTCCCTACAAGGGTTTTATCCCCGAGGAGCTGGAAGCCTTCATTGAACTGCACTAGGGCGAGAGAGCTGGAGTCCCCGGCCTTTCCCGTCCCTGTTTCACCCCACGGAGGTAGCGCAGCCTGAGATTTCAGGCCATCCTTGCCGAGGTGCCGAAGGCCGTCGCTGTGCTGAGACGGGCTGCAAGCTTTGTCCTCGTCTGTCACCGTCACGCTGATGTGTGCAGGGGTAGGGGAGGAGGAGGAGGCTCGAGAGCTCATGGCTGTCCCTCGTTGTCCTCTTCAGGTACCAGCTATCTCCAGTGCACTGTGTCCAGAGAAGGCTCCAGCCCCTACCCCTTCCCCTGCCAACCATCCTGTCCTGAGAAGGAAGGAGAATGGAGATTCCCCGGGACCTGCTGCCTCTCCCGTTAGTGCTGGATTAGCTCAGTGTTAAGCTTTGGAGCAGTTACACATCACACACGTGCTCTAGCCCTTCCCATCCCAAATCCCCAACAGCTAGGAATGCAAGTGAGGCGTAAAATATCTTCCAGCTCATTTTTTCCCCACCCCCATCTCAGATGTGGTACCGTACGAGTCCCGGTCGAGGGGCTCGTGCTCTGCTGAGGTAGTTGCCTTGCACGGCACTAGGGCTGGGTATGCTGAGGACGGTTTTATTTCCCTCCCTTGGTTGGCCAAACAGCCAGTGGTGTTAAAGGCCTGAGATTTCAATGATTGTGCATAAAGCTGGGTTATTTTTTCTCTTTTAGAGCCAGGCCCTATCTATGCTGCAAGACTTCTGCAATCCTGTAAGATGTAGTAAGGTCAGTTCTGGTTAAATAGTTTCATCAATAGATGTTGGTTTTTATGAATGGGGAGGAAAACCTGCTACCTTAAAAAAACAAATTAGGTGGAGTTCAGGCTGTTGGCTTGTCCGTTCTGCCCACTGTCACTCCCCTCCCCACGCAGAGGTCCCTTAGCTCCAGGGGTCTGCGGGGACCGAGCGGCTCAGGGTGGCTGTGGCCAGGGGTCGGAGCCAGGCCCGTGCGCTCTGAACATCTGTGAGGATGTGCTCTTGCAGACGCTCTGGGACGGGAGGTACTTGCAGCGTGGGAGGTGTTGGGGGCTATGAAGGCAGGTGAGGGCTGGTGGCATGTTTGCATGAGGGTGGTCTGAAGGAAAAAGCAAGAAAGAAACGGAAGTTGAAGGTGCCTTGTTCTTCTGGGGTTTGTCAGTGTCAACCGACTGGGCTCTGTCCATCAGCCTGTTCTGAAAACCTGCGTGGAGTGGGTCGTTAGCCTCTGGTTTGGGCTTTTGATTCTTTTTGCAACTTCCCTGAGGATGGTGCTACTTTGAAGAATTTGAAATCTCGTTTGGCCGCTGTTTGGGCGAGCTCCTTTCTTTGATTAGGATCTGCACACAACTTTTCTCTTTTAATCCCTGCTCTCGGGGCAGGTCTTTGCCTCCATTAGCAGAACCCTGGGTGGTGGTAAACACGCCGCTGTTCCAGCAGTTTTATCTTCTCGCAGGGGGAGTGGCTGGCCTTTGGCAGCCTGTGGCTCATTTCTTGGCCCCGGGCAGAGTGGAAAGCACAGTTGGGGGTGAAGCAGCTGCCTCTGAGCTTTGGGAAAGGTCAAGACTCGGGAGAGCAGAACCCTGACACACAACCATGCACTCTATGCTACTGAAGCTTCTCTACTTGTATTTATAAGCCAGCGTATCCGTATGCCTCAGTAATCCAACGCTCTCTGCCCCGTAAAGATGTTGTAGACCTGCCGTTACATTTTTGCAGTGTTAACTATAACATTTATTTATAAAGCGAGGAGGTTTAACTTTTATTGAGATGTAAAGTGCAGAGTTAGTTTAGCTACATTCTATTTTTTTTTTTTTCCTTTTGGCTGAAACCTGAACTAAACTGCAGGAATGGAATTTGTTAATTTGTGAGCTGATGAGCGCTCTTAACTTTAAATAATAAAACAAAAAATGGCTGCTAGAATGCAAATGCCTTGGACTTCTTGCTGGTAAGCCTGGATTTTCAGCTCGTTTGTGGGTATGGAAATAGGGGGTGTTGGCAACCAACAGACACGATTGGTTCATTTCATCTGAATTCACTCCTGGGAAAAGCCAACCTGTGCTGCAATTGCAAACATTTCCCCTGAAAAAGGATAGCACACTGACGTGACACCTCGCTTTATATGTTTTGCCTTTTCTTTTGATGTGAAGGGATGCCACTTGGGTATTGCCTGCCCTCTGCCACAGCTGGGACTGTGGGCACGGCCAGCAGGAGGGACGCAGCGTGGCTCTCAGCAATTTCTATTTTCCAACCCCAGAGCTGTCAGTGGGAGGTCAAAAGCAGACAGAGGAATTAAAGGTACTGGAGTTAGTTCTACACATTTTGGATTTCCAAAATGCTCGGCCTTCCCCAGGGAGGATGGGAGCAGCTGGGGAAAATATTTGGATGTTTGTCCCTTCATTGATTGCTCCATCCTCATGAATACTTGACGGTGGTTTGATCAGTGGTGCTGTCTTCAAGACACGACACTAAGCAGTGCCTGCGGTTCTGGGGCAGCGGCCGGTCCTGCTCTCTGACTCCAGTGCCATCCCCAGAGCTGCTGGGAGGAGGGAGAGGAGGGAGTTCTTCCTCAGCTGGGGTGGGGAAGCAGCTCTGGAGCCGGGATCTTGTGGTCAGGTAGCTGCGGGGTCTGGTCATGCACAAAAACCTCAAGAAGGAGAATACTTCATGTGATAGAAGAGGGCTTCAACTTTTTAACACAATCTGTCATTACACAGTAAGGACCCGCCAATTAAGTGTTAATAGTAATTACTGGGTGGGAGAAATCACTGCTGTGACTTTAGGGGTAATTACACTAACCAGTCCTTGTCTGGGCCAGCCCCGTATGTGGGGCAAAATGAGCAGCTGTGGGAGCAGGGAAACATTTCAGTGATGTCTTGGGTATCTGAGCGATTCTGGTGGGCAGAGAGGGGAGGGGGTTTTTCACTGGGGTGGCTACAGCCCCTCCTGCAGCACAGTGCCCTCCAGGAGCCCTTCTGTACACTGCCACCAACACATCTGCCTTTATTCCTTCCTTTTCTCTCTCGTACTGGCAGTCGGCTCTCTTGACAATCAAGCTTCCCATACAGGTTTCTTTAGAAATGGAAAAGTGAGAAAGTCTCTGGGTTTTCCTGGAGCCAGTTGCTGGTGCTCTTCTGTGGAGCCTCCTAATGCCGTAAGATCCGTGTTTCCAAGTGCCCTGGGACATAAACGTAGGGATACCTCATCAGCGTTTCTGGGGTTCCCAGAGGAACTGGGGAAGGACGGGGGGTCGCAGGCACACACGTGTTCTCCTGCTGAAAACAAGATCCTGGCGGCAAAGCTTCCAGGTGAGCAACAGCAGCGCGGGCCCTGGAAACGTGGGCAGAGCGAGCCGGCTGCCGCGGTGAGAGCAGGGCTGGGGCTCTTGTGTGGGAGTTGCTCCCAATAACCTTTGAGCCTCTTGGTCCTCCACCCACAGTAAACTAGAAAAATAAAGAAAAACAAAAAACCCCCAACCCCCACCCGGGATGTTTCCCAGCCTGTGCCATCTCTTTCCCTTTCTCTGGCCCATGCAAACTGGATGGGGCTGCGTTAGGGTTGTTTACAGGCTGGAGCAGCTTCCAGTTGCCTGGTTTTAGGTGACGTTTATTTATAGAAAGCAGAAGAGCTGGGGAAGGAGGGATGTGTATGGCTTTTTCCCAAGGGGAGGGGCTGTCCCGGTGCCGCAGTGACAGAATTACGGTAACACAACACCTGTTGGAAGAAAGGTGACACAGAGGAGAGAAAGCAGAAGGAATCCAAGGGCTCCAGCAGGCTCTGTAAAGAGGGAAAGAGGTAACCCATGGTCCCTGGGTCCCTCAGAGGCACAAGCTGAACTGTTCGGAAGCTGGAAGCCCACCACTGATGGCAGCTTTTAAATAGCGATGCTTTCATGGGGGTCTTGCTCTGCTCAGGACAGAGAGGGCTTAGATTTGTCCGAGCCCGCTGTCTTGTGCTAGTTCTCAGTCCAGGATGCCCAGGAGGAGCTGAGCTAAGGGGACTGTCCTTTATGGTGTCACTTGCAACCCTCGGGGGAGCCCAGCCTCCCGTTCTGTTCTCTCCTCTGTGCTGAGCTCCGTTCCGTAGGCTGGAGCCGGTGTGGGAGAGTGAGCTGGAGGGGGACTGAGCCAGCGAGGAAAAGAGAATTGGACAGTTGGTGACCCGAGTGCTCCCTGAGAGGGGGTTAATGTCAGGGTTCTCCAAGGATTTACTAATACCTGTCTTAAACAGGCCTGGGCTGTAAGGTTTGTCTGGTTCTTGCCCAATCCAGCATCCGGCCCTGTGCGTGCCTGGCGTGGGTGGCCCCAGGTCCAGGATGGCTCGGAGGAGTCCCGCGCTGCAGCTGCCCGACCGTGCTGCCTCCTCTCGATGTGAAACCTCCTGGGACAGCGATTCAGCACACACACATCTGCAGAAATACCCGAAAGGGGGTCACCTCCCCTGTGGCAATCACCCTGGCCCCCAGCCCACCTTTCCGAGGGCTGGGCAGGGGTAGGAGCGGGGCAGGCGCAGGGGTTGGTGCTGGAGCCCCTGCTGCTGGCTGGGCTCTGGCAGAGGGAGCAGTCCCAGGGCTGGTGGCTTTGGGCTGACCTCTGCTGACAGAGCGGGCGAACGGCCGCGGCAGAAGGTGTCGGAGGGAGAGCGTGGCTCTGGCTTTGCTTCAGCTCCTCGCTTGTGTGAAATCTCAGCAGAGATCTGCCCGGTACAGCCCTCGCCCGGGTCCTGCAGAGCACCCCTGTTCCTGGCCCTTCTCCACCCCTCTGTAAGCTCTGCTCCGTGCTTTTCCCATCACACTTGCTCCTCAAAGGCAGCGGCACAAGTACGTGGAGTGATCTCAGGAGGGAGCATTTCTCTGTGCCCCAGCCCGGCTGTCAGGGCCCTGGTCCCACCTCTGACCTTCTGCAAACAGCTGAGAACGGAGGAGTGAACACACCTCCTCCCTCCTTGGACTTTCTCCTCATCTCTCCCCTCTCATTCCACCCTTGTTATTTTTTTTTTCCCAGCACAGCTTTACTGCAAAGATTCTTGTTTACCCCCGTATCTAGTGCGTTATCTCAGTTGTTTAACAGGATTTTCTGAAACACAAAAACACTTTCCTTCAAGCCGTGCCTCCACGGGCACACGGGAATTTTGTCTTTCACCAACAAAAAACTTCTCTCTCTGCAGTTTCGGAGGGGAACTGGGAAAAGTGATGTCTCCATGCTTCAGCCCAGAGCCCTGCAGCCTCTCGGAGGGCTGTGAAGCTGGTTTCCTGAACCTTCCCAAGCCTGATGCGAGGGAAATGGTGCCGCTGGCGTGCTGGAGCTGGGGGAGCACACCGTGCACCCAACAGAGGCATCGGCGTGAAAGGCCGAGAGGATGCTCTGCAGTCCCGAGCAGAGGGGATTGCTGGAAGAAACAGTGGGACCTCGTGGTGCTTAGCACCTTGGCAGGGCCACAGCGACTCCCCAGAGCATC
>WKFP01014888.1:375976-388925 GCA_011057875.1 Pterocles orientalis | reverse complement strand
GTCACCTTGTTGGTCACAAGGTCCTTGGCACCCTGGGCAGCTTCCACAGCGTTGACAATAGTAGAAGCCATTGCGGACCTGGTCAGTCCAATGCTGTCTTCCACAATGTGTTTACCGAGGTCTACTGTCTCTGTCACCTTGTTGGTCACAAGGTCCTTGGCACCCTGGGCGGCTTCCACAGCGTTGACAATAGTAGAAGCCATTGCGGACCTGGTCAGTCCAATGCTGTCTTCTACAATGTGTTTACCGAGGTCTACTGTCTCTGTCACCTTGTTGGTCACAAGGTCCTTGGCACCCTGGGCAGCTTCCACAGCGTTGACAATAGTAGAAGCCATTGCGGACCTGGTCAGTCCAACGCTGTCCTCCACCATGTGTTTAGTGAGGCCCACTGCCTCTGTCACCTTGTTGGTCACAAGGTCCTTGGCACCATGAGCAGCCTCCACAGCACTGTTAACAGTGGAGGTGACCATTGACCTGGTCAGCTTGACACCGTCCCCAACGACATTTTTAGTGATGTCCACAGCTTCAGTCATTTTATCAGCCATGGCTTCTTTTGCTTCACAGGCAGCATCCATAGCAGATATCACCTTGGTGGAAACCAGCTGCTTGGTGTCTGAGATGACCTACAACAGAAAGAAGCAGTGAAAGATAATTTTTTTGTTCCTGAAGTAGGTTTTCCCTCCCTGAAGTAGCTTTTCCCTATGGCTAAGTGGTGCTTGCAGTCTTGTGGGAGAGCTGGGGCAGTCAGTACACCTGTATGTACGAGGACATGGTCATTTCCACATGCTGAAGGCGTATCTCCAGCTTTTATCAGCTAGCAGTGCCTCCTCTAGCCCACACCAGGGCCTGCCTGACTCCCCATATTCTTCTGTTCCCATAACGGTTCCATTAAGCAAGAGATCAAGCCATGGCTTCCCCAGGAGAAACCTTTACTTTACCTTATCCGCCGGCTGCTGAAGGAAAGGCAAGTTCTCCTCCAGTTGATCCAGTCCTTTACAGGCATATTCATTCACAAGCGCAACTAGAAAAGACAAGAGCTACCAGTTTATTCTTCACTTTGGAGAGGTGATGGCCTCTCACAAATGGCCAATTCAGGATACACTCCTGAAAACAAGCCAAAAAAAAAAAAAATCACCATTCCGAGGTGGGGTGTCTTGTTATAAAATGAACAAACCCTACAATTTGTCAGGTTCCAATAGTCTCCATTTTGCCGTCTCGGCTTTCTAGCTATTGGCAGCACATTGCTCCAGCTGGAGCAGAATACCTGCCTCTGCGGGGTAGGGTGATGGGTTTAAAGGGTTGAGAAGTGCTGGGATGAGGCAGACTGAGCTGTATCCAAGATGGACACTGCTACTACCAGTTGGGATGCTCGTAACTTGGAGTTACAGAGAAAAAACAGGGAGACTTTGCTTAGTGATTTAAAAAAAACCACAGACAAGAGGCCAGTAACAGTTTCATGTCCAGGAAATCCAGTGGGTAGCTGGTAGGTGAGTGGAAGACTGGGTGCTCCAATTAACTAGAACAATGTGCTGCAGGAGATGGTTATCACCCAACAGAGACATGAAATTCCCCTCCCCACCTATTCCTCTGTGTAGAACGGGTCACTCCAGCCTCTTCACTTACTTTGTGGCTCAAGTTGGTTCAGGATGGGCTGTGCTCCACCAACCATGCTACCTACTGCGACGGCAGCCACAGTCTCGGCCACATTGCAGACACCGCTGAGGAAAGGATGCGTCTCTTTGGTGTGGTTGTAGGCAGATGAGACCAGGTTGAATGCAGAGTTGAGCAAAGGCAAGCTGCTTACCCGGTTGACAGCGCTCTAAAAGTCATGAGAAATAAGTGACATGAGAGACCCAGCCTCAGGTTAGTTTACCAGCAGATCTGTTTAACAAAGATTGGCACGTCCCAAGTTTAACTGTTGCAGGGCAGTGTTCTAGCTGCCCTGGCACCTACCGCTTGCTGCTGTTCCTCAGCCTTCAGCACATCTTTTTTTGTGGTCTTTTCTGAGGCCATACTGAATTCAACTGCAGCTGAAAGGAAAAATGAGAGTGTAACAGCATGAGTACAACTTAATTTCCTCCAGTGAATTAAAGAGAAGCTGAAACAGCAATAGGCATATTTTACCGCCTTAAAAAGTGTTCAATGTCCATAGCCCCTTTCATCTGAGAGCTCACTCTGGAGTGTCCTTTGCAAGGACGTTGAGATGAGAGTCATTTTAGAGTAGTCCCACCGTGCCTGTGTTCATAGTGGGGAACTTATCTCAACTTCCCCACCACTGCCAACTCCAGAACACTGGCAGTCTCACAGCTCTGGGAAGGACAGGAAAATCCTTCGACTTTTCCTGGAAGACTAAGACAGGTTTTGCAGCTGCAGCATTCTGGCTGGCTACCTTGAAACTTGCGTTCCCATCCTAATGGCCAGCTAGGCAGGAAACCTCTCCTCACTTCCTGTGAAACTGAGTCTTAGAAGTATTCTCATTACATAATGGGATTAGAGTTCAAATATAAAAATTATGCAGTATCTGGTTGTGTATTGGCTTTCCCCAGCACAGGCTTCGGTTAGTATCAGGACACTCCAGTATCGTGCGATAAATCCAGGGTTACTTCTCAGCCTTAGTCAGGCACAGCAGGGATTTCAGCATATTTGTTCCTCAGTGCAGCGTTCGCTTCTCTCTCCCTTGCCAGTTATTTCCTATTCTTAGAATTGCTATGGCATTTTCCAACGGAAAACCCTCAAACCAAAATTCCTCACAAACCCAATTCCCAAGCCAAGCACTGCTCCAGGCTCACTGGCAAGACTCTACCCATAAAAACTTGCCATCTGATTCGTGACAGAGACCATTGTCTTGTTTCTGTGTTCTTTGGCTTGTGTAAGGTTTTTATTTTGCTGTGGAAACAGGAACAAAGAGCTGGGAAAGAAGTAGTGAAACAAGCGTTTGTTAGCCCTGGACTATGGATAGAGTTAGGGGAGACATCTCAGGAGGTGACTTGGCAGGATGTCAGGTATTGCTGCATTAACTGTGCAAGTAGTCGGCATTTTAGCGAGATCCAAACGAGGCAGGGATGCAGAGTGCTACGTGTCAGCAGCAAAAGTTGGGACCTCCAGCCTTTCGAGGTGCTCTTCTGGTACCCACCCTGCCCAGGGCTCTGCCTAACGTAACAGTGCAGCAAAAATCCAGCTGGGACTTTATCAGGCTCGGAGAACTTGGAGCAAACTGCTCCAAACAAAAGCAGGGCTTGAACATGAAGCCTCAGTCCCAAAGTCCACATGGTTTGCTCAGTTAGTGGTTATTTCTCTTGCGCTGCCTGAGGGCAAGTCTGTTGGTTTTGTGGAGCCAAGTAGGCTGAGTCAGTCTGCAGCCCTCTCCCAGGGCAAAGCCCAACTGTTTCAACACCCTTCAAACAAGCCCTTTGCTCAGTTGTTTTACTTCTAGACAGGTGGGAAAAACTCCGACTGCAGAGTGTCTTGCTGGCCTTGGTGTCAGGGTTAGCATGCAGAGACACACCACAGAAAAAGAAAAAGGACTGTAGTTGCAAGCATAAAGAATAACTCTTCAGCTGATATAAAAACTGGTGCAAGGTTAGAATCAGCCTCTGAAGTACTAGGAGCCCGTCTTAATTATGGATGCAGCTGTGCCAGTGACAATTCTTGCAGCACAGTTGTGTCGGAACATAGAATCATAGAATCATTAAGGTTGGAAAAACATGGTTTGCTCTCCTCTGCGTAGGAGGAATTGGGGTGTGTTGCAATGCCAGCTGTGGTGTGGGTAGATCCTCATGAGCCCACAGCATGGTTTTGTTTTCTCTTTCTACTCTCTGCCCTGCAAAAGCGCTGACCAGGGCTTGTTTTACTTCAAAGGCTGCAGGAAGGCACTGAGCTTAGCAACTGTGTGTGTCAGTTGTTTCGGAATCCTCTGGAGAATGGCACAGCGTCAAGCCAGGGTAGTTGCAAGTCGGAGTCCCAGCAGGCAGAGCCCACGCATGGGATCGACCAGGCAGAAAAGCAGAAACAGCACCCGTTTGCTTCGGTTACGGTTTGCCTTGTATGAAAACGATGATCAGATGATTTCATACCATTGCTACATCAGAAATATTAGATCACCACTGGAGAAAGTTCTTGAAACAGGTAGTTTCCGAACAATGAAACTCTTAGTGCATGTTTTTAGCGTGGCACAATAGCTTAGCTGCTGATCATTGCCCGATTTGGCCCAGGTCTGAGCTCAGTGAAACAGCCAGGGCTGTGCCACCAGCCCTGCCCAGCTGCTCTCGGCTTTCCCTGCCTCGGTCGGACTGTCACGGCCAGCACAACGTGCTAGCCTGGCAGCAGAGCAAGTACTTTCCTGCTGGGGTAAGCACCTCCCTTCACTTCTGTCACTCTGACAGTGACCAGCATGGATAAAGCTGGCTCTGTAACTTCTGTAAGGTTTTTGTTTTTCCTGTGGGAGGACGCTCTGCCCCATGAAGCTCACCTGCTGTTGTCCTGGCCTGCCGACAGAGAGGCAGGATCTCATTGTTCAGGAAGCTTTTCTCCTCTCCAAATGTGTTTTACCCTGAGAAGACCCACTGAGCCAAAGCTGGCATGCCTGCTTCAATAGCTTAACTGGCAATTCCTTAATGACCATTTAGGAAAACAAAGCTAAATTTAGTGCTTTAGATACCAGCAGGGAAGGCTAATGGGGCAGGGTAGTGATTTGTGGTTAAAGCACTTATTTACATTCTTTTCGAGATTTGCCACTGATACCCCCATTACTATATCTGCCCTCAGCACAGCTGGGTCACAGGATGCCTGCGCCCATGGGGAATGGCACTGCCCGCAGCCCAGGGAGATGTTTGCAAATGCTCCGAGGGCAGAGCTGGTTTTAGGAGGAGGATGAGATGACTTTCAGCTTTCCCCTTAGGACGTTTGTTTCAGAATGGCTGGCAGAGGTGCCCATCTAACCTTTCTGGAAAAGCCATGAGCATTAGGGAACCTCAAAGATTAAAGCCACTTTTTGCAGATGGGGGTGGGGGGTTCCCCTGGAAATGGAAATTAAGCACCACAGCCAGTGGCCTTTACTAGGTCAGTGACTCTTTGGGACAGTGAGTGTATAGGCTACCCAAGCTACTAGAATTTGGAGATATTTTAGGAAAGCAGGGACAGAGTCTAATTAAAACAGCTTATTGGATTTCTAATACTTTCCATCTACCAATTTTTCCGTGAGGACAGACCTCTGAGTTTCAGACGGAAGCTGTAAATTGCAGTTACACGCATTTTCATCTGAAAGTTTCAGCAGAAGCAACTTTAGTAATTGAAGTCCCTCACAGCCATACACAGTTCCAGGTAGTCACAACCACATTCAAGAACTCTGAGTCTTGAGAAACACTACACCAGTTTGCCCAGTGTTCCCTCCAGCAAGCTAGCAGAGCCGTGCACGGCTGCAGCCTCCGAGAGAGAGGGTGTTCTTGAGCAAGAAAGAAGTTATCTTGTCACTCAGGCCACCCCCTTCGTTAACACTATTATCATGCCTACGCCAAATGATCATGTGAAATAGCTACAGGCAGGTCTGGGAGCACCGTCAACAGGAAGGGAATGCCCATCTGATCCATGTACCTCCTGAGGCATGTACCACTCGCTTCCCCCGGCATTGACACAAGGCAGCAGCGATGTCCCAGACGCACATCACGCGCTGTCCCTGTGTCCCACCTCCTGGGGACCCCCTCGCACAGCTTCGATCTTCATCAGGCAGTGAGTAGGAAAGAGCTTTCAGACCCCAAGTTCCTCAGTCACAAATCAGACACCCATAACGTTACCAATAAGTTATCTCGGGGACAGGAAGAAGCCTTTAGGGGAGGATTTGGATCCCTTCAGCTCTTCCCCAAAGCACAGCAGATGCAGCATGACACTGTAAAATGTCACCTCTGGCCTCAAAAAGCCAAGACACCCCCCACCCACAGATTGGGGAAAGGCAGCACACAGCTCTGGGCTTTCCCAGGGAGCTGGAAAAGTCCAGTGGGCACAGCCGGGGGACCCCAGCCCCACACAGGGACGGTTCAGCCTCTGCTCCCCAGGAGCCCAGGGATGGAGCTAGCTCCCAGCCCAGCCACCACCCTCCGTCTCTGGGAGGGCTGCAAAGAACCCCCTAAGGCAAGGGGCTACCCCGTGGAGCCCCCAGCCCCATGCCAAGCCCCCCCAAGACAGCCCAGCCCTACCTGGCTCCTCTGCTCCCAGCGCTGACAGGACGGGCAAGCTGGGCCTTGCCCTGCTTAAATACCCCCAGGGCCCGACGAGCAGCTGGGGGAGCCAATCAGGGACACTGCAGGTGCTGGGCTGGCCAATGGGGAGTGGAGGGGAGCAGGAGGGGCGGGGGGTGTGTGTGAGGTGGGGTTGGAGGCCCCTCAAGGGACCTGATGGCCTGGGGTGGGGGCTGCTGCTGTGTGACCCCCCAGGAGGGACGTACCGTGGGGTCTTGGGGGACCCTCACCAAGGGGATCCATCCCCCAGCACCTCGGCCTTGGGGCTGGCTGTGGGGTGTGTTGCCGCACAGCAGCTGTGGAGAGGTACGTGGCCCCTGGCATGGCGGGCGCTGAGGGATGCAGGTGCTGAGGGATGCGGACGCTGAGGGACGTGGACGCTGAGGGACACAGGACGCTGAGAGACACAGGCACTGAGGGACACAGGTGCTGAGGGACGCGGGCACTGGACTTCTGTGGGGATCTGCCCTGAGGGTGCCAAATGGGCTCGGCCCATCCGCCTGCACCGCTCCTGTTCCCATGCCCTCACACGCCCATTCTCCGGTCTGGACGAGCCTGCTTGCCACTGTGCTGGCCCACACGCTGCTCCTGGGAGCTGAGAAGGGCCTGGCCAGAGACCCAGCTGCTCCTGCAACCCCATCGCAAAGGTTCATCCCGCTCGTGAAGGTGTGTCTGTGCCGCTAGAGGCAGGGATTCAAGCTTGGGCCTTGCTGTCCACAGCGTGGATATGAAACACACAGAGCTGCTCGGGAGGAGGGCACTGGGACAGCTCAGCTCCTGTTCCTGGGCTCGGAGGACCTGTTCCCCAGGTTGGCACACGCGGCATCGGCCAGCGCCCACAGGCAGCTGGCGTTTGGCTTTTTCCAAGAGCGGCTGCGTTAGCACGAGTGGCACGGTCGGGAGGTAGGCGGGTGGTGGGGCTCAGCACACCAGCGCCTGCGCTTGGGCTGCTCCTTGCACGGCATCGCAGAGGTTGTCAAGAAGCCCCAGAGAAGCAGGACGTGGGGTCTATGATGTGAAAACATCACTCAGCGCAGTATTTGCTTGGCAAATCTCTCCTTCCCTGCAGCATGGGTGCTGTAACTACCCAAGGAGTAAGACACACTCTCATGCTCTCAGCCCTTGCCTGGCTACAGCAAATACATGATGATGAAACGTGTTGTTTTGCAAGTTTGCTGTGATTTTCAAGATAGGGTTTGCCTTTTATTGTGATACTTGCAGGGGGCCTGGCAATGCAGGACTCTGAGCCTGGCTGGGGGAAGTTTGGGCTCTTTGATAGCAGTAACAAATAATGAAAATGTAGTTAATGCTTTGCTTTTCCATTTGTGCTTTTTCATCTTCAGATCTCAAAACCCGGTTTGAAACCATCAATTACGCTTCCTGTTGTCTGTTTTCAAGATCAGTGGGGGAGGAAACTGAGGCACAGGTAAGAATTATCTGAAGTCTTCTAAAGCTATTAAACTGATTGAGTCACCTTGTTTTTAGCCGGTGAATGGAGGAGACCTTGGGTCTCATTTCTGTATTGCCCGCAGAAAGCCATGAAGGCAGTGTGAGCAGGAGGTCGCCAATGGTTAAGCTGACAAAAATGTAGACAATGATCACTTCTCAGCTTTGAGGTTAGAAGGAATCCCCCTCCTTACTTGAGTCAGACTTCCCATGGAGCTGTTGTCTGAACAGACCTCTGGAGGTCAGGTTGTCCAGCCTGCTGCTGCAGACAGGACAGGGAGCAGTGCCAGGTCAGGTCAGCTCTGTGCTTTTTCTGGCTGAGTCTTGGAAAAACTCCTGAGGATGGAGATCACGCCCAGCCTCTCTGGGTTTTGGATCCAGCACTGCATTATGCTCCTAATGAAGAAGCAGTTCCTAATGTCCACTCTGAACTTCTCCAGCCACAAATTGTGGCTTTTTCCTCTTACTTTACCACGTGCACTGCTGAGAAGACTTTTTGCATATTTGTCTGTGTGACATAAACTTCATATTCTAGCATCACCTGGGAACCTTTCATCTAAAAACTCCCTGGCAGTGCATGCTCCCTCCTTTGATCTTGTTCCCTTCACAGGGTAAATTGCAGTTTTGAAGTGTTCAACGTCTTGTACTAAAACTTACGCTGATTAGCGGGTGTCACACGGTGGCTTTTACAGGTTGTGATGCATATAGGGGAAAGAATGGACGCTCTTGTCTGTCCTTTGGATATCTGATGAGATTTATTTTTTTTTTCCCAGGAACCAGGAATCAAGAAATCATGTTTTTCTGAATCTTGGCCTGTATATGGACAGTGGCTGGCTCCTCAGGTAAAGTGTCAACGATGCAGATGGTCAGTGAGTTCATGGGTGTGGAGGGCCTGAGGAGGCCAGGCCAGGTGCAGTGGGGATGGTGAAAGTCTCATGAGGCAAGTTGTGTTTCATCACCTAAGTGGGTAAAACAGCACCATCTGCATGATACACCTTCATGTGGCTTGTAACGTGGCACCGACAAATGTGAGCAGAAGCGGCAAGTGGTTTGCATGAGATAACCGGTAATTATAGTTAATGAGACAATGTTTAATATCTAAAGTGGGGCTTTAGATATTAGGTCAAAATACCGATGCTTGGTGCTCCTGCTCAGTGGCAGTCCTGCCTGCAGTGTCAGAACACTGAAAATTTGGAGACTGCAATTTCAGAGCAAAGGTTCGCATGATCGTTTCTGTGATTCTTGTTACCGGATAAACGCCACATACTTCAAGCTGAGATAAAATCAGTTCTAAGAAGATTGGTGGGCGTGGGAAGGGTTTAGGAGGAAGCAGAGAAACATGTTTGGGGAAGAGAAAGGGAGACCTCTTGGCTGGAGTAAAGGAGCCCCGTGGCACTGGGCAGCGCTTCCCACAAAAGGCAGCATCACGTCAGGAACTTCATGCAAATGCTGCATCATCAAGACATGGGGCAGAAGCTTTCTGGTGATGCCCAAACATAAACCCTATCTCCCTATGCTTGTTGGCAGCTGGGAAACCCCTCTCTGCAGCCCTGCTGCCAGCTTACAGCTCTCATTTCACCTTCATCCTGGAGTCTGCGTGCGGATGAGGCCTCTCCAGCTATGAGCTGCTCAGTTGTCCCAGTCCCGTTTGGATTTATTTTGAGCAGAAAACACAAGACGACTCCTTGCTGGATCCTGTCCTACACCAGATCTCTTGGCCTCTTTCACCAGACTTTGCATGACAATCTCTGAAGGCAATGGCTTTCAGAGTGCTGTGGCTGTCTGAAAACAATTCTCCAGCGAGGTACCAAAAGCTTCAGCCCAGCTCCTGCCTCCCAGCCGACCCCCTGCTCTCTCCCAAAGCCTTTTCCTCCTTCTGGGCGTGCGGCAGGTCTCTGCTGCCCTCCCCCTGCGTCAGCAGAACCAGGGCTTCCCTGCCTCCTGCTGCCTGGCTGCCCCGCTCACCTGGAAGGTTTCCCGGCCCCTTCCTCCCTTCCAGCAGCAGCACCAGGGCAGGCGGGGGCAGCTCTGGCAGGTCCCTGCCCTGAGCCCCAGGCGGCTCTGCCCTCGCTGCAGGGAACAGCATGGCGGGTTTTGGCGGCTCTCCCAGTGTTCCAGGTCACCTTGCTGCTGCTTTCTTGCCTCATACCTTAGCTGGGGTGGGGTAAGATCATGCTGCCAAGTGTGTCATCCCCATCTCAGGCCACTGCCGAGACCCCGGCTCTTGCTTCCCCAGTAGTCAGAAGCACAGGCTTCCTTGGCCTTCCCAGTCTTGGAGTTAGGCTAGCTTTACCCCAATTATTTTGGAAATTGTGGGATCATTAAGGAGGGCAGCATTTGTCCTGGGCTCCAGCGTTATCTCTTTCATTTTGGTCTTCCAAGAAGTGGTGAAGATCTCATCCAGGACAACTAAGTGCAGAATAACTGACATGTTTTAAAGGTATTTGCCTACCCTGTTGTCAGCATCTATTGTGCAGACAGCGATTTCACCAAATATGTTTTTTCCCAAAGGAAATCTGAAGAATCACAGAGTCTGTCTGCTGAAGGAGCAGAGAGAAACTGCTTCTTGTTCAGCTTCCACCACCAAAGAACCCAGGGCTGGGCTGTGAGTCATGGAAACGGTAATGGGGAGACTGACTGTGCTGCCTCCCCCAGCATCAGTCTCCCCCCTTGGAACTGATAAGACCAGCTATCAATTCTTCTTCATCCAAGACTCGTTTTAATGATGTTTCTCAGCTTGTAGTTCCCATGTGCATGCCTGGACTTCTGTTTCTCCTAAAACATTATGCCAAAACTTCACTTTGAACAATGTTACCATGGGCTGGGAGGCTCTTAGAGTGTTGTCTTGCTGACTCCATCGTTTTGCAAATGAATTCAACAATGCTTTAAGTTTTCACAAACTGAACTGGATATCCCCGCTGGCAGGAGAAGCGAGATATTGTTTCTTCACAGCATGGGGTGTTTACCAGATGGCAGAGCAGTGTTTTCGATCAGAATTGTAACTCCAAAGAAAAGAAATACCTAAAACCAGCTGAAAGGGAGGAAACTAAAACTCATCAGCCTCTAAGGTAACTGGAATATAATGAAGTCAAGTTCTATTTTTTTTTTTCTGATGGTCTATGGAAACCTGAAGCTCCCAGGGCTTTATCTCACTGACACCAAATTCTCCATAAGTGACTCTGGCGATGTTCTTGCTTTAATAGAGATGAAATCAGTGTTCCAGTACTCGGATGATCTAGAATCGAGCCTCATTTTAAGCGGTTTGTAGACCCGACTGAACAGTGTGTAGGATGCAGCACAGTTTTTGCAGTCTGTGGAGTCGCCAAATGAGTAAAAGTTTCTCTAGCAAGTGGGCTGCTGGTTCTTTCTGATGGTTCTCAGGATGCCATAGTCACACACAGCGACCGGCCAGAGCCTTTTCCTTGAGCAGTCCGGCTCGTACAGTAAGAGTCTGTTCCCTGCGCTGTGATGGGAACTGCTGGGGGCAAAAGGACGTGTGTGTGTGTGTGTGTGTTACACATATATGGACACATCTATAGATAGTTATTTAATGGAGGTGAGGTGGGGCCCTCTTGGGGCGTGCGGTAGGGTCAGTGCAAGGCAAGAAGGCACTCTCAGAAACGTGTTTAGCATCTGAGTGTGGAAAAGTTGACATGAATAATTTACATCAGCCTTGTATGTCAGCTTAATGGGACACAGTAGTCGAGGAAAGAAGGGTCGGGTCTGGCTCTTAAAGTGGCTTTTTTTGAGCTTCTTATGGAGGTGTCAGTGATGCTGAAAAAAAGTCTGAAAAAGGGTGTTAAAAACTGTCGTTAAGCTGTCCTGCATCTGGAAGTCATGAGGGATGTGGGTTCTCTGCTCCTCTGGAAACAGGACGTAGGTGGGTGACAGCATGTGGATGCGGGTGGGCTGTTAGGCAGCACTGGTTTGAGCTTTAGGCTGGGAGAGCCAGAACCGAGATGGCTTTAGACATGCGACCTGTCCTTATAAGGGTGAAAATGGTTTTTCCAACACTCAGCCTTTCCTCCTGCTCCCCGCCGGGTCTGTAACGTCTGATAGCCCTCACAGGCTGCGGGAAGGGCTTGCTGCTGCGCTGGGTCAAGGTTAAGGCTCTAGTACATCTGCACAGGGAAAAAATGACTGTGGCAAGGCAAAGCCTTGGGATCCAGGAGGAAATGAAGCCTGGCTGCTGCAGGTCGCAGGTCAGAGGCAAGGCTTTTGTGCACTGACACACGCCTAACCTTTGGTACTAACCTCACCTCGGCCGGTGACTTTCAACCTGGGGTCTGGGGCTTAACTGTGGGATCCCCAACGGATCCTAAGATGGGAGGGGAAGAAGGAAGAGGCGCACGCCGCTTCGGAGGCTTTCCCGTGCTGTGTACGTTCTGTACGGCACTCTGCAAACCGGGGGGTTGGGAGGGCGCTGCATCCTTCCGATTTTGTGTTTTTTAATGTAAGAGGTTAGCTCGGGGGGTGCAGGGTGGGTATAACACGGGAAACACTGCTCTGCGGTGATCGGCAGCGCGCCTCGTGTCGTCTTTGTCTGCAGAGGCCCGACAGCGGCTCGGCGCGGCCTCGGCAGGTCGCAGCGTTGGTGGAGCTATTCGGGCAGCGCCAAACCCGCCGCCATTCCCGCTCTCCCATCCCCGGGGTCTCTCCCCCCTAACCACCATTTTTTGTGCTTTTCTCCTTCCATGAAGCCATTTCTTCTCTGAAATCGCTCGGTAATCCCCTGCTTAGAGTTCACTCCATCCGATGGCCGTTTTAAGCAAACTTTATCATTTTTTATTTCCTCGTAGAGTTTGTAGTTTGGGGGAAACACATCCTCCCGGACCAGCCCTGCTCCCGCAGCCATGCGCGCAGCCCCGCGTGTCACCCAGGTCGCGTTTTCACCAGTGGGGCCCTACACGAACCCCAGAAGTGACCCCCGGGAACTAACGGCCTGGGGAGTTAGAGTCCTTTTACGGATTATTCCGATTATTCGGATTATTCGGATTATTCGCATCACAGCAGGGCCTGGAGCTCCCTGGGGGGGACGGGACCCCTCGGTGCGGGGTGCATTGGGATGTGGGGTCAGAGGGGGGATCATTGGGGTCCCCTCTCCCCCAGGCTCTCTGTGACCCGGTTTTTAAAACAATAACCGGCACCGTGGCCGCGGCCCAGGAGGGCGAGGGGTTTTCCGGGCACCCCGGGAATTTGCGGGGGGTTTTGCCCCCCACCCCCGGTACTGGAGCAGGGGGTCGCCGGGCCGGGGATGCTCTCCGGGGATCCCC
>WKFP01014888.1:352749-374632 GCA_011057875.1 Pterocles orientalis | reverse complement strand
CCTCCAAGCTGGATATTTTAATTTTATTTTTTTTTAATTGCATGAAAATGGGATGTTTTGCTGCCATCTAGTGACTCCCGGGGCTCCCCCGCTGCTCTCTGCAAAGAGTCAATAAGATAGCGGGCTTTTATTTATTTTTTTTTCTGCAATATTTCGAAGTTTTTTTCTTTAATATTTTTCGTCTAGGGCGTTGCTTTTGTGTCTTGGTGAAGTATCTGAAAATACAAGGGGTTTGTGGTCTAGCGCTTGAAGTTTTTGACTCTGCTGAAAGCTGTGAAGATCCCGTTTCCCGCTTTTCTTTGGAAATTGGGATGACAGTTCGTGATTTTTAAATTCTTCTGGTCTTACATCAGAATCCCATTGGGTAGAGAACTCACTGTAGGATCTCGACTGGCTCAGTAGTATGTTATGTTCTCGACTGTGCTACTACAGCGGTACGACAACTATTTTCTTCCCCATGAGTATCTAAATTTGTATGAAAGCCATTGAAACTGGTTTCAAATAAGTTTTCCATATCCTGCGTAGTACTGCACTGCTAAACTTTCACGCTGAAGAAACTTCTGAACCAGTGCTTGGTTGCTCAAAGAAATGAAATTTGGGAAGAGCGGGGTGCTTTAGACTGCAGTTGGAATTCTGTGAGATGGGTGGAGTTAGACAGTTTCTTCTAGTTGCTTTTTTCCCCCTTTCCCTCCATTTTAGGATGACTAGAGCTGGGTGTACGTTATAATCAGCAGATGTGACTGTAGGAGATGGAAATACACCTGGACTGGCTTTAATTGAACAACCCTGGGTACCACTAGTAGTAAAAAACAGGCTTGTAGGTCTGGAGGGCTTATGTCACCTGGTTTCTGTTGTCAGTGCAGCTGCGGGTGCAGTAATGACCCATTTGTGGTCGTAGATAAGGTGATAAGGGAAGATGTCAGCCTTACCTACCCTAACTGTGCTGATAACTAAGGTTAAACTGATTTTCAGTAGAAATGATAACTTTTTCCAGTGCCTTACAAAGATAACTCCTCTTGGTGTAGTTCCAGTGGTTTGTAGGTTAGGCGTGGCTTTAGACAGAAACATTTATCCAGCCTGATCCAGACTTCTCTTAGTCATCGTTCCCCTGCTGCGCCCATTCGTGCTTTGTCTGGCTTTTTGAATCAGTAGAAATGTTCAAATTATTGTTAATTAAAATTTTATAATGGTGTTAGGAAAACTCTCATTGATTAAAAAGAACAGCCTTCTTTGTTAGAGGTTCATCTTCAGGTGCTGGCGCTGCTTTCGGACTGTCCTTTGCACTGCTGCGGGTTCGTGTCCAGTTCGTGCTCTCCGCTTGCCATTTCGGTTTGCACCTGCTGTCACTTGTGTAATGACACCACGTTCGTGATACTGGCTCTCTGTTAGGAAGAAACAACCAATTTCTGGTTTGTTCTTGTGCATCTCGATGAGTTTTCATCTCTAAAGCAGAAAGAGTCCAGATGACTTCCTGTACAGTCAGATTTCCAGGGATTGTTCCGTAGCCATTTGATGCCATAAATCAGAATGGAATTATCATAGTGATTCCTGTGAAGTGTAAATTTTTGTGGTTTTGCTCTGTTTCCCCCTGATAGAGAACAAAGCTCTGGGGATTGCTTTTGCTGGTGGTTTGGGCTGGAAGGGGATGATCATTTCCTGTATAATTTCTTAGTCAGACCTTAAATATGTGGTGAAGCTTGTCTAAACTTCTAACTGCACTGTGGTCTTGAGGATTTCATTTTAACTCTAAAATGGTAGAGCTCCTCGGAGTTCTTGAAGGGTAGTTGAGAGAACTATTTGGTCCTCTGTTCTTTTCTTAACTTTTTGCAGGGGTAGGATCTTGATTTGAGTACATACGGTGCCAGACTTGCAAAATAAACTCTTAAAATTAGAGAAGGTGTGAAATTAGGACGTGCCAAGCTACGCTAAAAAGGGATTGGGTAGTTTCAAGTTGAATTGAATCTTTTTTGATTTTACTGTCAATGGAAAAATTGTGTGCTTGCCCAGAGTAAAGTAGGTGATTAACTTTGGGTTCTCCTTACGCCACATTTAACAGAGCGAGGTTGTGAGACTAATCTGGAACATACACAATTACACCAGAAATAAAGACCAGTTGTGTTACGGGATGTGTCTGAATTAAGGAAGAAAAAACTTTGGAGTTTGTAGGCGATGTGGAATTATCTTTAAATCCTGATAGGATTTTAGGGGATCTGTAGTTCTTTAAGTCCTTCTTCCCAGGATTGATATTTCCAGGGAATGTGCTGCAAACCTTTCCAGATCTCCTAGAACGCAGCGGCTTACTCTGGGTAGCAAGTCTACCGCAGCACGGAAGTCTTTGTTCCTCCAGCCTGTAGAGTCTGTTGAAAAAAAGAACATTTTCAACAGTAAGAATAACAATCTATACGTAACTGTGATGCTGAGGAGCTGCCAAGTTCCCCGATAGTTAATGGCTTTCAAGCAATGTGGTCTTTCTTGGCTCACAGAGACAATGACAGCATGATGGGTGGGTTTGAATTGGAAAGATCTCTGCTGAGCGAAATAACCAGATTATTTTGCTGCTTTCCCTGTAGATGGAAGATGGTCACTCCCTTTTCGATTACAGCGTCGGACTGAATGATATTGTTCAACTCTTGGTCAGACAAAGCCCAGCAGTGCTTCCTGCTGTTAGTAAGGAAAAAGATTCTGAACTCTCCGACACAGACTCTGGCTGCGGCTCCGGCCAAAGCGAATCTGACAAAAGCTCTCACAATGGAGAAGGTGCCATGGAACTGGAGGGACAGCCGAGCACGGCGGCGCAGCCTGACTGGACCAACCCAGGATTTGGCCTCTATAAGGTGAGTCATTCAAAAACTCTGATTACTTAAAACTGCACTTTGGGAAGGGAATTGTTCCTCCGTAGTTGAGAATTTCTGAAAATCTTTCATGCCCCAGTTCTGTGGGTGTTTTCTTTTTTTCTTAAAACTTCCAAGAACAAAAAAAAAAATACCAGCCAACCCACAAACCAATTAAATGCAACGTGTTGTGGGTCAAAATATCTTATTTTCCATTTTATCCTTTTAACTAAAACTACAATATGTTAATTGCTTAAAAAAAGGCAAAAAAAATTTCAAATGCTTGGTTAGATTTAAAAATTTTTCCCAATATTTTTGCTTGGAGTCACTGCATTTGTCAAAGCTGAAAGTTTCCTGAATGAACAAAAGAAAATCTCAACCAGCTGTTAAGAATCATTTTATTTGTTTGTTTCACTGGATTTTATTACAGATCTAGTGATGTCTTTGCCAGACTATAAGCAAGGCAGTTGTAGACTAATAGTAGTTTATACTTGGTAAGAAAGCTGTTTGTACACGTGGGTGTAGAATGGATTTTTGGCCTTAGAGGGTCAACCTGAGAAGACTGCAGGGGTGCACAATGGGATCAGGAAAGCAAAGGAAATCTTTTTTAAGATGATCTGTTAAATATCTTGGTAATGGTGAAGTTCTTGAGATGGTTAAATCTTCAAGTAGGCTTGGAAATCAATGCTTAATTTGAAAATCCATTGTGGTGAGCTGCATACTGTGCTTTGTTTAGATCAATGACTTGGTCGATGCTCGCGATATGAATATGGGAGCATGGTTTGAAGCCCAGGTTGTAAATGTAACCAGAAAAAAACCTACAAATGAATCGGCTGACAGTTGCACAGATCCTGATCAGCCAACAACCGTTCCTGAAGAAGATGTAATATACCACGTGAAATATGAAGAGTGAGTTTTGTTACCTTCTTGGCAAATAAAGTCATTTGGATCATGATGCTGACGGGAAGTTTTGTGGTAGCGATCCATAAGGTAAAAGGGAACTGGGCTGACCCGGTAGTTCCGTCATTGAGCCCTCTTCACTGTAAGCTTCTCTTACAGTTGGAATTTCAACTGTGTTCCAAGTGGAGTTCCAGTGGGCTGGAATGGTGGTTTTAGAAATATGAAATGCTATTATCAGAGTTTTCAACGGGACACTGTGATAGCAAAGTCAGACTGCCTGATTGTGGCTGTGCTCGTGTGGGAGATGATGATATTCTTGACGGTGTTTTTGTGTGTTGCGCAGCATCAGTTCTTAAACCGGCCTGACTGCATAAAAATCCATCGCTTGTAACAACCACGATGTTGAACCTGACTTTTCTTCTCTGTCCCTCCATGCTTCCCTTCAAGTTATCCAGAGAATGGAGTTGTAGAATTGAGTTCAAATGATGTACGGGCTCGTGCACGGACTATTTTGAAGTGGCACCAGCTCGAAGTAGGACAAGTGGTGATGGTCAACTATAATCCCGACGACCCAACAGAGAGAGGTTTTTGGTACGATGCGGAAATTCTCCAAAAAAGGGAAACGAAACTGATCAGGGAGATAAATGCAAGGATATTACTTGGGTAAGGAAATTCATAATGTGGAATTAATTGAATTCCTCAACTCTGCTTAAGCTTTTCTGAGATCTGAGTGATTCTGCTGATAAAGATGTTGCAAATGAGGTGCTGGGGAGAGAAGCTGGGCTGTGCTTTTTGGGTGGTTGACTTTGTCGTGCTGCACTTTTGATTAACTTCCCTGGAGGAACCGGACACGTTAAAGAATCACAGGGCACGCTGCTCTGTGGATTCACATAATGCTGGGAGGATGCAAAGCCCCGTACTAAGAGGCGAAGAATTGTTTACTGTGTTAACTACCCAGAATGGGTTTATAAAAACTTCAGTGCAATATTCTGTGCTAGATGTGATCATGTAGATTGAAACCTCACTTTATACAGGTGATGAAAAATTACTCTAATCCTCTCTTAAAGGAGAAAATGAACTTGCATATAAGGGACTCTCAACCTCAGGGGAAAAAAAAATAAAAATTTAACGTTTCAGAGAAGTTTCACAGGGTTGCCAGAATATTCCTCCTTTTTCCTCTCACCACAGTGATTTTAACTTTTTAACTATAAAGAATGAGAGGAGTTAGTCTGAAATACATTCTTGGGGGGAGAACAGTCACTAATGATAGTTTGGATGCTACAAGTGCCCGGATTCTCACTGAGCAAGGGGGTACGCTTTAATTGCATGAAAATGATTTGATTTGTGGTGATGCTGCCACACCGCTGTCCCAGATCGTGTGATGCTCTGGCAGGTTTCTCGCGATACAGAACTAATCCCAGACCCATCTGCAGTCCTGATGTACACGCGCAGCTGTGAATTCATGCTGTACGATGCTTGCAAAGTCTGATCTTTTTGACTTTTGTCAATTTCTCCTTGTAGGGAAGCTGGCGATTCCTTGAATGACTGCAGAATTACATTAGTGGATGAAATTTATAAGATTGAAGAACCAGGCAGTGCTTCTCCAATTAGTGCCGGTCCATTAAAACGTGAGTCTGTTACATACTGTTTACCTTGTGATATTCTGCTAATTGTCTTTGAGTATCAAATGTCTAAAAGTTTCAAGACACTTGTCGTTGTGGCTCCTTTGACCATTTCCAGTGTATCTTGGCACTTTCTGGAGTCTGGAGCAGACCGTGGTTTCTTTTTGCTGACAGGAAAAAACGGCCCTGTGTGTAAGGCGTGTAAGGACAACCCGAACAAGACCTGCAGAGTGTGTGCCTGCCACATCTGCGGAGGTAAACAAGATCCAGACAAACAGCTGATGTGTGATGAGTGCGATATGGCCTTCCACATCTACTGCCTCAACCCTCCCCTGAGCAGCATACCGGATGATGAGGACTGGTACGTTCTGTGTGTGCGCTATCGCAATAATCGTCTAATGAGGAGCAGAGAATTAGGTCTGGGGCTTTGTGCCGCTCTTAGGTGGCAATATTGTGACTGTAGGAGGTGAAGATTGTGTGGTTTTGGGGGTTTTTGTAGGACTTCATGAGCATCAGTTTAGTGAGAGCATGTTTTAAGCTTTCACTGTTTCAGTGTCCCATCTGGTTTCACGTGGAGAAATTGTAACATAACATAAAGTATGTTTTGAGGAAATTATCTTTCAATTTAAGGCTTTGCTACTTGTTAATTTTCGTTGACTGGTGACTTTAGGTATTGCCCTGAATGTCGAAATGATGCAAGTGAGGTGGTTTTAGCAGGAGAGAAATTAAAAGAAAGTAAAAAGAAACAAAAGATGGCATCTGCTAATTCATCCTCGCGGAGAGACTGGGGAAAGGTCAGTTCAAAAGCCGTTTCATTTTGAAGAATAATGTGTGTTAGTTCCTTGTGATTCTTGGCTGATGGGTCTTGCTCTTTGAAACAGGGTATGGCATGTGTTGGTCGCACAAAGGAATGTACCATTGTCCCCTCCAACCACTACGGACCAATTCCTGGGATTCCAGTGGGCACCATGTGGAAGTTCAGAGTTCAGGTATGAAGCTGAATTCCTGGCCTGAGCCACTGTAGAGGAAAAATGGGAAGGATCCAGCTCTTAGGAGAAACCTGAAACAGTTAATCTTGGAGTGTATGTCACTGGATGTGTAAGTGCAGAAAGGAAAGAATTCTGGCTTTGTCCAGATCAAGTGTTCCATAACTAATGCTGCATTGTCCAGCCATTTCAAGTGTTTGTTGGGTTTTTTTTTCTTCAGTGTTTTTTTTTGTGACTCAAAACCCCCAAACCAAATGCATTTGTTTCCAGTAGTTTGTCCTGGAGATGCGTAGTGTCTCCTGCTTGTTCTGCTGGTGAGGGTCTCTGTCAGGTACCTAGATACATTGAACAGGTTTTCTCATTCTGTTAGAAAGCTGGGGAAGAAGCAGCCCTGAACTATCCAGATCTTCTTTCTGAGTATTAGATGAAGGTTGCTCTTGCAAGTCTTCTAAAACCAATCCCCTTATATAAGCATTTAATTTTAATACCTGCATTATTCTAAAATTCCTGGAGCTCTTTAATAAGCAATCTCAGGGAGAAAGATCCAAATTTCTAAACTGATATCACAAAAAATATACACATGTTCAACTTGCCAAAATATTCAACAGCTTATTTTTTAAGAGCATTTTTATTTTTCTTTCCTTTACCTGGATCCTTTTGGAAGATAGCGGTGAGAACACAGTTTCACCTGCAATGTATGCAAAACACATGTGAAGTAGTACTGTCAGTGCATTGAGTTTGAAGACCAACAGGCAGTTGTATTGTTCGTAGCCTGTTGACAGCAGTTGCCTAGTAAACCTTTTTTTTTTCCCCCCAGGTGAGCGAATCTGGTGTTCACAGGCCCCACGTAGCAGGTATCCACGGCAGAAGTAACGATGGTGCCTATTCCTTGGTTCTGGCAGGAGGCTATGAAGATGACATAGTAAGTGAATCTTGATTATTTATGTCTGAGAACCAAGCTAACTTGTTAAAGACAATTAATTACTTTTTACATTCTATATCGGACACTTCCCCATCTTGATGCTACTTACATTATTCAGAAGAAAACTAGGCTGAGGAAAACTACAATCCAGTAATATGTGCCAACCTGAGAAATCATCTCAGTTAAGTTTAATATCCGAATGTCAGCTTCTAATCCCAGAGCCCTTAGCTGCCTTTTCTGGGTCTCCATCGTGTCTGCAGTTCGAGCAGAGTCTCGCGGTACCTGCTGCCAGGTTTTCCTGTGGCAGCAGTTGTCACCCTGACTCTTCTCTCTTGACTGTAAGAAAGGACCATGGACTGAGTCTGGAGCTTAAACGGAGGAAGCATCTTTTTTCAGAATACTGTATTAAAGCTACTTGATTGAAAGACTCTTCTTCTATTGAATTATTTTTGTGAATGTGTCGAAACCATCCATGTACGTTTCAGGATCATGGAAATTCCTTCACATATACAGGGAGCGGAGGGCGGGATCTTTCTGGAAACAAACGCACAGCGGAACAGTCTTGTGATCAAAAACTCACCAATATGAACAGGTCAGCAACGTTTGTGCTCTCTTCTTAATCTTAGTGGCTGGCAATCTGTCAGCCTGAAAAATCATCCTGTTTGCAGCAAAAGAAATGGGCTAAGTGGAAAAAACTGTCAAAATTAGGCTCCAGCTGTGGTGTAGGCTGCAGGTCAGTTGCACAAGGGAAATGCTGCTTACAGTGCGCTAGAAATGAAACAATTCTAAATTATATTAGTCTCATATTTATTCGTAAATATAGTAAATTAGTGCAGAAGTTTTCATACTCTGTCCTGAAGACCTTTGCAGCCACTGGTGTGCGAATCACCTTGGGAGACCAGCTCATTTGTAATTTTGAACTGTTAGAAATAAATGTGGACTTGAGTGGAGGAGGTGGTCCGTGCAATGACATTCGGGTAATGTAATGAATAATCAGCGTATTTAAAGTGTGGTCCTCAGCCAGAAGGCTTAATTAATAACTCCCAGAGCTCTTAGTGTTATATAAGATACTTGAAAGTGTTACTATTTAAGACAAACAAACAAACAAGAGCCTGGCGACATCCTTTTTCTTGGAAGAGATTCTCTGTACCTGCAGGGAGGTAGCAGCTTCCAGGTTTCTGGTGGCTGTTGCTGTGGTTCAGCACACCAGCTGCTACGCTTTGAGTTGTGCTCCACTGGATGAATGGGTTGCTCCAAGTAAACTAGCATAGTTTAAATTTATCACTTCTTAGTAGCTGGTTTACCACGCAAGCTTTCCTGTGCTTTATCCTCCCTCTGATTCGGAAGAGTTCTGCCTGGTGAAAACACTCCGCTGACGGGATTTTCTCTTGCAGAGCTCTGGCTCTGAACTGCAGTGCCCCCATCAACGACAAACACGGAGCCGAAGCCAAGGACTGGAGAGCTGGGAAGCCGGTGCGAGTGGTGAGGAATGTGAAAGGAGGCAAACACAGCAAATACGCTCCTGTAGAAGGGAACAGATATGATGGAATATATAAGGTAGGAAGAATTTGAATTTTCCTACTGAATTAAGGGAAAGATAATTAGGTTGTGGCCGAGGGGTTTTTCCTAGTGCATGATGGACTTGCATCTGGCTCTTTTAGGTTGTGAAATACTGGCCCGAGACAGGGAAATCAGGATTTTTAGTGTGGCGTTACTTACTTAGGAGGGATGATGAAGAACCTGCTCCTTGGACCAAAGAAGGAAAGGACAGGATGAAAAAGCTTGGCCTGACAATGCAGGTATGCTTTTGGAACATCACCATGGTGCCCCTGGACAGTGAACTTGATGGATAGCAGGAATTTTTTATCGTACATTCTTAATGAGAATGATCCTTGGAGTCCCCTTGGACTGAGTTGGGGGGATGAGTGCTTTCGGTCTTGTGGGTTGTTTGTCGTCTTTTTACATGAGGAGGCTAATTGGACAAAACTCTCTTGTATAGAATTTCTAGAGTCTGAATAAGCACTTTGCAACAGCAGGGATCTGCTGCTTAAACTGGAAAACTCTGGAGCAATCCTCCGGAGGTCATTCTTCTGCTCTGCAATAGTCTGTCAGTCTGTCTCTGCATTGGATGCTTTTTGTTTTGTGTTTCCCTGTAGTATCCTGAAGGGTATTTGGAGGCTGTTGCAAACAAAGATAAGGAAAAAGAAAATAATGGAGATGATGAGTTTGATACTCCGGGGAAAGGAAAGAGGAAAAGGAAATCAGCAGGTTTGTGGAGTAGGCAAGTGGATATAGAAAGCCTTGTAGGTTTTTGTGCATTTTACCTAGTTACTCTTCTCTGGTTGTTTTTTGTTTGTTTGTTTAAAAAGTGGTTGTGTGTTTTCTTTCAGGTGGGGAGGAAAAACTCATTACCTCTCCTAAAGGGACCCCAAAGAAAACGAAAGTTGAGCCATACAAGCTGACATCTCAGCAAAAGTCTCTTATAAAAAGTGATGAAGCCAATGAAAAACTGTGGAATGAAGTACTAGAAGCTCTCAAAGATGGACCGGTATATCATGTGTTTGTTTTTTTTTTTCCTAGAAATAAAATGACAGCTAACTATCCCTAGACACAAACCTCTTGGCTGCATTAACTACTCAGACCTATAACATTTTTTTATTGTAAGCATCTACAGCATAACTTTAAAGCTCTGTATTTGGGGTCCGTAAGAAGGATAAGAACTTGATAATGTGACTATTTTTTTTCCTTGGTGAGAGCTTTGTAGAAAAATTTTCTATGTCTAAAGTAATCCCTTGCATTTAATGTGGGGTGGGGTTTTTTTGGCTGTATTTTTTCAGAGAGGAGTAGCAATAAGTTGATTCCAATGTTTTCTTTGCAGAAATTTCTAAATAAAGTTGAAGAGGCCTTCTTGTGTATTTGCTGTCAGGAGGTTGTGTTTCGGCCAGTCACAACTGTATGCCAGCACAACGTGTGCAAGGTGGGTAGTCGATACAGCTCTTCTGTCGCATTCGTTGAGCCAGCGAGCCTTGAGCCGACTGGTTTAGTGGTGAGAGAGGGGTCTGCAGGTTTGGGGTTTTTTGCCAGTAGTTAGGCATGAGTCAGGTTTGTGTGTTCAAACTTCATGATTTGATGAAGGTTCTTTGGCATAGAAAAGTCTGTGCTTTCAAGCAAGTTCCCCTGTTGTATTGCTATTATCTGATTCTTTTAAAGATGATGAGAGCTTCTCTGCAGACCCAGTTAGGTGACACCGATGGATTCGGCAGCATTACAGAGCGCACGCGGTTTGGTTTTGTGTTTTGAAGAACCACGGGAAGTGTTTTTGCAGAAGCTCCAACAGTCTTTAACAGCTGCAGGGGAATTCTTGATCTTTAGAAATGTAATTGGATGAAATATCTCGACCCTATACCTAAATCCTGGGTCCATGACTAACGTGCTCTGTCGAAGTGTTGCACGTAATGAAGGAAGTTTTCTCTCCAGCTGCCATCGCTCAGCCTGTCTCAGCTCTTGTCAATACCTGGGGAACTGGGATGTAAAAGGAATCCTGTTCTCTCCAGTGGCAGCTTTGCAGAATAAGCTAAACTGCACATCTCTCTTAACCAGTTTTTTTTTTTTCTCCTTCCCCAGGATTGTTTGGATAGATCCTTCAAAGCTGATGTGTACAGTTGTCCAGCCTGTCGCTACGATCTCGGCAAAAATTACACCATGCAAGTGAACGAAACACTGCAGACCATTCTAACTCAGCTCTTCCCTGGATACGGCAATGGACGGTGATTCTGTAAAGCACTTCTAATTTTCTTTTGTTCAAACTTATTAATGGGTTTTCAATGGGCTTAATTTAAAAAAAAAAGTAGTCTGTGTTCTCCCAGACCCCTAAAAAAAGTTTTAAAGTCTTCCTCGTTTTTAAAAAAACTATAAACTTCAAGGAATCTCCTTTTGTATGTTCGTGGGTTTTGTTTTTGTTCTGAATGTTGAACTTTGCATTTTCCCCCCACCTCGAAACTGCCATTCATCAGCAGAGAATTATTTTCTTTTAATGGACTTACAAAGTGCTTCCGGTAAGGCTGCTAACGATTATGAGAGTTCTCAGAGTGCCCCCCTGTGCCCCCTCTTTTTTTAATTTTTTTTATTCCAAAAAAATGGCTTGGTTGCTAGAACAATCTTCAATGTTTGGGGATTTGGCCATAAAGGTAGACTTGTCCATCAGCTTGGCAGCATTTTGATGCTCAATTTGTACAAAATAGTTCCTGGCTTATAATCTTTTTACCACAAGTGGGTATTTGCTATTTTTTTTTTTTTAAAGAACTGGTTTTTATACATTTGACAAACCTATCAAAAGCCATTTCCTGCTAATTTTGTATAACGAAAAAATAAAGCTGCTTGCGTATAGCCAAGTAGTTGGAGCAATATGAAGTACTACCTCAGTTGAACATCTTTTTTTATTAGAAAACGATTTGTTCAGCCAGGTGCTGTCTTGATCCAGAAATGCCATTGTGGAATAGACTAAAGCCATCCTTAAGTGCCTTTTGTCCTTTTCTGAAAGACTGGGCTCTGAACCACCATATATATATATTTTTCATAAGCACTGAATTGTTTAAACTTGCCGGCCGGATTTTATTCTTTGGGTAAAATATAATAACACTGTAGCTGTATATGATTAGCACGGATTTGCAACCTTTCAGGTCTCCTCCTAGTGCTAGGTGTATTATGGTAACATGACTTTTTTTTTTTCTTTGTTTCATTGCATTTCTAGCTGGAAATGGGGAATAACCAATTCTGACTTTTTTATGAAATGTTTTGTTTATTGTACATGACACCGAGAAGGTGTACTTTTGTGAATGGGTTTTCTTTTTCTAACATTACCAAAGTTTGCAGTTTAATACCTCAACAAGACAGGGATGTTTTTAATCACACTTTACTGCAGACAGACTGGAACAAATGTGCCTATTTTTGGTTTTCTTAACTCTTACCCTTTTAAAAATTATAATGTTAATATGTTAGGGAAAAAAAACCACATTTTATAGGGTTTTTTTTGCTGAATTTGTCAATTTTTTTGTACAATGTGCAAGTTGAAGTTCTCAAAATAAATATCTTTTCAGATGAAAGTGTTGACTGCTTTCCTTTAATTCTTTTTATCTGAAGCAGGTTTCCAGACCTGACTGCTTGTGCAGGAATGTGTACTGCTGTTCCATTATGCAAAGCCTTTTACTTTCTAAGGACTATTATTATGATTCTTCACTACAAAGAAATTGGGGAAAATCCTAATTTGACGTCTTGTTTTCAAAATACTTCCTTCTAGGCACTAGTGAAAGGCATATGTTATGTTCAGCTGAAAACCCCAAGATTCCCCAAATCTTGCTCTTTTTGGGGCATAATTTAGGTTAGATTTCCACAATACTAAAACCCAAATATCTAATGGCAATTGGCGTTGGCTGCACACGTAAGGAATAAGACCAAAATTGTTAGAACTGCATCTTGTTGGAGGTGTTCATAGCAAGCAGCTGAGCATCTCCATCAGCTTAGCAAAACAGAGAAAGAAATTAAAGCGCTGAGGTTTTGATAAACAAATGCAGATGATGTAAATGAAGAAGACACACAGGGATTTAGGATGTTCAAAACAAATGCTGTGAGGTTGTGCAACTGCTGCTTACTCTGCCCTCTTGAAAATAAGTTTATTTTAAGGTGCTAACAGAAAACACCTTCCCTTTCTTAAATTTCATTGAAAATGTCCTACTTTTTATTCTATATTGTGATGAGAAGAATGTGGGGTGAGTGGGCAAAACTGAGGAAGCGTGTGTGTATTGAAATGGAAAGAACCTATTGCAATGATGTCCTTAGGATATTGGTTTTGTTGTTGTGTGGAATTGGGAAAACAAACTTTGTTTTCCTACCTCGGTTTCAGTGTACTGCTGAGTGCTAGTGTTTATTTACCACGAAGTAGAATTTTTCTGCAAATTAAACACTTTCTAATTTGGGGCTTGCAGATCTCAACACAAAACTCGAGTAGATTTGCTGTGCTATGAAGTGAGCCGGTGCGTGGCTCTGGAGATGAAGGCATTGTGTGTGTTAATGGCAGAGATTAGGAGGAGGATGATGCTTCATTTCCTGTACATGCTTGTGTACAGTTATATTGTGAAATTCTGGAGTAAATACCTGATATGTGATCTGGTAAAATAAGTGTTTTGTGGATAAGGAATGAGAAAGCAAGAATAATAATAATGTTGAAAAAAAATAACCAAGAATCTTCTATTTTGGGAATTTCCATCTCCCTTCCTGGGAAGTGTATGGAATCTATGGTGTGCAGAGTTTAATTGAGCACAAATTAAAGCACACCCCTGATCATTCCTCATCCTGGCAGGCTTCCATCGTCCTGTAATGCAGCCACCTGGGAAAGAGCACCTCGTGTGCCTGTGGGAACTGGGGTACAGGTACCCCAGGACCTGTGGCCGCTCCGCAGGGAACTGCAGCTCGGGGTCAGGTTCTGTCTGGCCAGAGCCAGGCTTAGGGCCGGCCCTGCTGCTCCTCTGGGGGGAAACGGAAAGGAAGCTGGGTAAATCCCTCTGTCCTTAAAGGATGAACGGCGAGGGAGAGGTGGGTTCACCTGTTTGTCTTATTTCAAAGCTCCAGCTGCTGGGGTCGGAAGGAGGAGCATGAAGCTGCTCCCTCAGAGCATGTGGCAGCTGCCCCCCCTCCGCTGCTGCGGTTCCTCAGGTCCCCTCAGGGCCGCGGGGCCAGGTACAGGGCAGGGCTGGGGCTGCTCTCCCCCGTCCCCTGCGCGCTGAGCGGGGGAGAAAACCCCGCGTTTCCCCAACCCCTGGGGCAGGGGATGTCCGCCACCTTGAACACCTTCTGCTGCCCCAGCCTCAGCCCCTCAGGCCGCACCACCGCGGCCTGGGGGCCCGCCCCGGGAGCAGGGGCACGTTACCGATGACCCCCCCCGGGCCTCGCCGCCCCGCTGCCCGCCCGCCATGAGGCCCCACAGGCGCGGGGGGGGGCGGTCCCTCCCCGCCCCATTGGCGCAGGGCGGCCGCAGCCCCCCCCGCCCGCGCGCTGCTGTGCGGCTCCTCACGTACTCACCGCCTCGCGCCCCCCGGGGCGCTGACGGGCACCCCGCGCCGCCTATCGAAGCCCGCCTTAACCCTCTCTCTCCCAATAAAAGCTCAGGGCGAGCAGCCGTCTGCCAGCGGCCGTAGCCTATTGGCGGAAAGCGGCTGAGCGACGTGAGAGCCAGCGGCTGCACCGCCTGTTGATGGGCGGGCCGTTATCCCTCGCAACCCGCCAATCAACGGTTGCAGTCGTCTTGTTGTTCCTTACCGCCTCCGCCATGGGCAGCAAACGCCGCCTCTCCCCGGCGATGCGCCCAATCCCTGCGAAGGTGGTGGCGGCCGCAACCAACGAGCAGGGCAAGGAGGCGGGCGGCAGGCCCTGGCCGAGGGCGGCTGCGCTCTCCTCACCGCCCCCCTCCCGCTCTGCCCCCTGCGCCGGGCCGCTCGGCGCTCCGCTGACGGGTAGCGCAGGGCCAGGGCCGGGGCCGCCACCACCGCCGAGGGAGACTGCCCGCGGGAGCAGGTACGGGGGCGGCCGCCGCCTGTCTCTCTCTCTCTCTCCCCGCGGGGGCTCTGCTGCCGCCTGCGGCTCCACCCCCGGCACCGGGGCGCCGGAGCCCTCCGCGGCTCAGCGCTGCCCACCCCCCGGGGCGCCGGGCTCCGTCCCGCCGGCCTTCCGCAGGCCGAGCCCCTTCCCCACCGCCTTCCCTCAGCGACGGGCCCGGCTGTGCTTCTCGTTTCCGGACGGCGGCCCTCCTCCTCCTCCTCCTCCTCCTCTCGGCCCGGCCCCGGCCCTGAGGGGACCGGCCTGTGCGGCCGGAGGACGGGACAGGCCCGTCGCGGCCCGCTCCTCCCGGCCCTGCCGCCCGCTTTGTGTCGGGGCGGCGCGGTGGGAGCCCCCCCCATCCGCCACCCCCGTATCCGCGCCCCGGGGCCGTGTCCCAGCGCTGCTCACCCTCCCCCGGTGCCTCAGGCCCTAGTCCGGTGCCCGCGGAAAGCGGCGTTTCCCCGCAGATGGAGGAGGGGGAGGCCCCGGGTGGTCCCTATCCCCCCCTCCCCGGTACCGGTAACGGGGGCGGGCGCTGGCTGCGGTGGCTGTGCGGGGGACGATCCATCGCCGAATCCGTCGGTTTCCAGCCGCGTTCCACCGGGTGCGGGGGGATGTTGGCGGCTAAAAGCTGCCGGTGGGTCTGCGCGTGATCCCGGCCGCGAGCAGCGGGGCCGGGGAAACCTGGGGACAGAAATACGGCGACAGCTTTTTTCCCCTCCTTCCCTCCCCATTTTTTTTTTGTGTCCCTCTCCAAAGACTGTCAAAGTCTGGGGTCAAACCTGTGCTGTTTTTTTTAAATTATTCCTGGCGTTAATGTAAAACCCCGTGGTCACACGCCGAGGTCCTTCCTCTCGCCCCGCAGCGTTGCGGGGTGGCGGGTGAGATGACCGGCTCTGAACCATTGGGTTTGCAGAAAGTGTTTGTCCGGTCGCGCTTGGGTGGCTTGCCCTGGGTTCTAGCTGCTCGGTTTGCCCTTTTTTCGGAAGAACTCGGTAGAGGCTGTTTTTAGGCTCTTTGGGGATGTAGTACGTGGTGGAAGGGAAACTCTTCAGGAAACCCTTCGCCTGGAGCTGGTCCTGGGCTTTCCTTAAAGCCGGCTTCGATTCTCGTTCTGGGGTACGTGGAGCTGTGCAGGAGCTAGGTGTGGTGCAGAAAGTCTCTTCTAGACCCCTTAGTTTTAATCGTGTTATATTGAGCGCGACCCTTCCAAAGTTAAGTCTCCTTTAACCAAAAGGAGGAAATTTTAAGGAACTCTGTTCATCAGAAGCCTAATAGTGGTTTTTTCCCTTTTTCACAGTAAGTCAGTTCGTTCTTAAGAATTTTTTTTCTGTTTCTTTTCCTGTTTTGTTGTAATTCACGTAATCACTCGAAAGCTGAAGACTAGAATTTAAAACTTACAGTTACGTTTTAGCAATTACATAAAATAACTGTTGGAATACGCGGGGGTAATTGCTCTTTGACAGTCAGTCCCTAATTCTCGGTTTCCCTGTGATGAGTGAAAGAAGTTGAGGCAGGTGGACTGACTCCTCCAGTGCCACGAGGACTCTCCGGCTGTTTCTCTCTCATTACTGGTAGGAGTTACTCCCATGCAAAGGATTTGTAGGCAGCTGTACGTGGTTCCTTGTTACAGAGCATAAGACACTCGCTGAAACACCTTTTGACAGGAAAATCCTATCCAACGCTCCGTCATATATTATTCTTTCTCCTTTTTTTTGTGCCTTGAAAAGAGATAATTCAGTTAATGGATGCAGTGGGACCAGTGTAGATGGTTTCGTACATTAGGAGTTGGTTTTCTCAGGGAGTTAGAGCAGATGAAAGAGCAAAGTGTGCGGGTCTGACATCCAGAGTTTGACTTTGGGGTGGATATGAGCTTTTATATGGAAGACCTTATAAACAAGTGGATGGGAAAATGCCCTTTCAGGGGGAATCCCACCCAATTCCTCTAGATAACGATGGTAAACGCGCTACTTACCAGCCTGTTAAACCCAACTGTTGGGGCAAAACAAAGTGAAAACTATCTCCTGATACCATCAACTCCTGTCCTTTAACGGGTCATGCAGGGTGATTGTTTGACAGTCTGCAGTCCGTCAGGTCAGAAATACTCTTCTGAAAACTTTGAGCTATTTCCATAGAAGAGATCTCCAACTTCCTGTGAGTTGGGAAAACCAGTTTGTCCAGACGTGCTGGATGAGCGTGTTCCCTCTGTGGGGTTTTTTTTGTACATTTATCAAGAGTTGCATACACGTATTTTCTTTTAGGATGTCCAGCTGTAATACAATAAACAATGTGTTGGCATCCAGGGAACTGTAATTAGCCGTCAAAGTTTGCATCTAATTTTGATGAACAGGGAAGTGCACGCGTAAGTAGAAATAACAGCGCTGGCTTCCCGCGGGCTGAGACAGCCACGCGCCGGTTCACACGTTGCGAAAATCCCTTTGCAGTCGTAAGAATTAGAAATTTTTATTTCCTTTTAAATTAATTCTAGGCAATATAGAAGAACTGCGGACCGGGGAATTTTCCGCCCTTTCTGACTCACTTTTTGGTGCTGGAGAGGATTTGAACGCCTGTTGGTGGCTGTCCGTTGGTTGGTCCCTTGCCGTACAGCGTCTGCTCATCTCAGAGATGGGTGACAGCTGAATGTGTCACCGCAAGCCAGGGATTTGCTGAATGTGTTTGGATGCCGTCAGGGTTCTCTGTGGCTGTGGAAGGCGCTGGTCGAAGCGATTATTTGTCGTCTGTTTAGGAATGAGAGCACGGTTTGTCTGTTTGATGGGCTGGGAAACGGAAGTTCTTGAGAGCCGCAGAATATTGGCCGAAGTTTGTTGTTGCACATGGGTCAGTGATGTTAACGTTGTGCCGTAAAATTGTTGCGGGGTGAGGAAGGTGGTTTTCCATTTTCAGGACGCTTATCGTTGCTTTTCAAATCTTTGGTTTGGACCAAATGTGTTCTGTCTTGTCACGATTTATGGATGTAACCACCTACTGTCATGACTTAGTAAGGGTACTTTCGTTCATATCTTCATGGAGTAAATGATTCTCTTTTATAATTAAGCAGATCCTCAGTTGTGTTCTCGCTGGATGGCTGCTGGCGTTTGTATTCTGTTGTGATATTTGTGTGCAGTGTAAGATCCTGACTTAGTCCGTGTGTGCCTCGGTCCTGGCAAAAATGACCTGCACCTGAATTCTTTCTGTTTTTTCTTTGCTGTTCCAAAAGGCTCATGAACAAGCCACAATTCCCAATTTATTGAAAAATACAGGCTTGTTCTTTTGTTTCCTAAACCTATTTGTTAGAAATACAGTGCTTGAATGTGCCTGAGAAGACAGTGTTGGAAGCTGGCGGTGTGTGAAGATGATTTCCCGAGGCGGTCTGATATCCCATTACAATTTCCGATACGCGGTCGGAGTGGTGGGCAGGGTTTTGATGAGCCTCTGTGGTTTGGATTTTTAATTTATTTTTTTTTTTTGTAGATAAGAAGTGTAGATGAAGTTTGCTGTATTTGTTCTCAGTTCAGTGTTGGTGAAACAAGCAGTGCCGCCTTGGCAGCGATGTACGTGTTGGGGTTTGGAGCTGTAGCTCCCAGAGAGGAGAACTGGATAAAACTGGGATGAAAATTGTCTGACGCTACCTTGAAGCTGATGTGAAACTAGCTGGGTTTTCTTCTAGGTTTTGCTTTAATTGAGGTTTAACATTGTCACTCCTTTCGGTTGCAGTTTTGGTTAAAAAGTGTGAAAAGGATCTGAAATGAGGTATGGAGAGCGTGCCAGGAGAACGCGGGGTTCCCCCCACTTCCCTCTGTGAGGATCAGTTCAAGTCCTTCATAGGTGCAGCTGGGGACAGATATTCCTGCTCAATCCGCCTCCGCAGCTGGACCAGCTCTGTGCTGCTGCTTGGTCCCGCTGGCTTTGCCTCTTGCTCGGCCCGTTCCCCAGCAGATGATTTTCTGGCGATGCCACCGCTCTCGCGCCTGGAATCTGGGTCAGTGTGTCACACCCTCTCTAGGCGGGACCTAAAGCACCTTGTGCAAAAAAAATAAAAAAAGGCAACCAAGACTTTGATTTTTATATTGGCAAAATGGTCAAAAGCATTTCCAAGAGTCACATTTGTTGAGATTTTGTCTTGCAAACATCGGAAGCAGCCTAGAGACGGAGCTGACGGTACCGGGATCATTGCTGCGGGCGTGTTGGGGGAAGGCTGCTGGGAATTAGTCCTCGTTAAGGTATTAATCTGAGACAGGAATTACGTTTCCCTACAAAGGATTAACTTTTCTGAAATGCGTGCGCTTTCCGATCAGAATGCCAGGCTGTGGGTGGCTTTGCAATGTTTTAAGATTTGCAGCACTGCTGCCTTGAATCCAGGTGCTGTGGGTCGAGACTCTGAATTCTTGTTCAGGCTGAACAGGAATATATAAAAAAGAGATTCTGCTTTTCCTCCCCTGATCTGGGTCTGGGCAGTTTGAGCTCCTAAATGCTGTTCCTCATATTCTAGCAGAATAAACCCGTTTTTTGTACCTGGCGTCACAGATCCAAGTCACAGCAGAGCTGCTGAGAAGAACCAGTCCAGGTGAAATGCCTGTTTGTTTTTTTTTTTTTTAATGCTTCTGTAGCCGTACAGTAAAGATAATTAAAAACCCAGCAAAGGTAAGTGTCACACAGTAGACTGAAGTTTGTAGGACACCGGGTTGCAGATCGTCTCGGCGGTGGTACCACTGATGTGTGTGGTTTCAGCGTGAGTTTATCTTTGAGGAGTCAAGTTGGGTGCTGATCCTGAACTGAGTCAGAAATAAACATTACATGTTGACTGCCGTGCTTCAGGCAATAATTAACTGTTTTTATTTCTTACAGATTTACTGCTCTTAAATCTAAACACTTTCTCTGCTTTTAAATGCTGTTTGTGACTAAGTTTTGCTGCAGTTTGAGGAAATATGTAACTGTACCCTTCTGTAGCTAAGAGGATGTTTTAAGGGAAAAAAATCTTATTTTACTTTAATGAGCTACATATGCTGCTTGATTTCAAATACAGAATTCTGGAGAAGCCTTGTGGAGTATAAGATTTGATTGAAGAGACTCTAATTTGTCAAATCCCAGGCACCGCAGTTCCCCATCCGCTCAGCTGGTGGGTGCTCTCCGTTCCTGGATGGGAATATTGTCTCTCTTCCCCTTTCTCGAATCTTTTGTTGTATTTCGTTAGGTTGTATGAAGGATACACAAAGGTCAAAGCAATTTGGAGGTTAAAATGTAATGAATTGAATATTTAAATAATTGTGAGGAAAAGGTGTTAGTTTAAAATTCTTGCTGTGATCTTGCAGTCATTTAAAACTGGCGGAGCAGCGCCACAGCGGGCTGCAGACGCACAAATTTCCCCTCTCTCGGTGTAAAAAGCTGTAATCTGGTTCTTGGGAAGAAAGGGAAGAAAGAGGAGTTGGCTCAGCTATGCTTGCAAAGCATAATTCTTCTCTCGAACTGCTGATATGTAATTGCCTGTTTTATAGACAGCCTTGATGCTTTGCAAAAGTTTTGTTCTGCTAAACTGTTGGTAGTGCCTGATCCTTGAGAGTCTGGGTGTGAATTTGGGTATAATTAGTTGGTTTACTGAGAAAGGAAGTAGATGGAAATAGAAGAATCTGCCCTCTGTTCCAGCCCAATGCATCAAAAAAAGCCATTTGAAATAAACACACGAGGTTCCCAGGAGTAATTGTGCACAGTTGACTTTGCAGTCAAATAATGAGTTAAAAAGTAAATTTAAAGAATTTTTTAATCAACGGTGTTCCTGCCGTGTTGTATGTGAAATATTTTAGAAATACAAAGTGTGTCTGAACAAGAAGTTCATTCAGCCACACTTAAAAACTGGGGTGTTTTGGTTTTGGTTTCATTTTGTAGCTTTACAGTATTTTCAGTTGAATATCAGATTTATTTTTCTTTTCCTTAAATTAAACTTATTTTCAAGTTTGACAGGGACTTGAGCGGCATTCACAGACCGCGAGCTTTCCAGAAGGGAGCTCAGCCCAAGCCTGGTCCCAGGTCCCAGCTTGGGGACGGGGTTCCTAGGGGAGAAGGTCTCTCGTGAGCCCTTCTGCCAAGGAGCAGAGGGAGGTAAAAGCTTGCAGCAAGGCTGTGAATCCTGATTCCTAGTGATGCTGCTTGGCTGGCTGATTGTATGACATGTTTTTGCTGAGGGTTGGTGCAGGAGGCTGCTCTGCCTCCTCCTGCCCCGAGGATGGGCACAAACCTGGCCGGATGGACACTTCAATTGAGAGAGAAACAACCAAGTGTCAAGTTTTTTGTTCAGGTTTTCAGTTTTCGGAGCACTGGCAGGAGTTGTGTTAAACATTTTGCCCACGCCTGCAGCAAACAGTCCCACCAGCCTGGTGTCCCTTGAAGGGGGGCCTCTGGGGACAGCTGCGGGGCCAGGGCACTGTGAGGTCAGCGATGACATCAGGATGGGTCTCCAGCCCAGTGGACATTCTGCAGAAGGCTCTGGAGAGTGCAGGGTGGTGGCTTGCCTCTGAGCGATGGTGAAGTAGGGCACGCCGTGCTGGCTGGTGGGCACCATGTCCAGGTAACGAGCAGTTCTGAGCGTGCTGCCCATCCAAGGGATCCTCGGATGAGTCAAACCTCTCTTTTTCTGGTTATTACTGAAAGGGCAGGGGAGGTTTAGGAGATGTGTTTGGATCAATAGAGATGAGTTTTTGGGGGAAGCTGCCAGGTAAGGCAGGAAGACAGAAGGTCGAACAATTTGGGTGTTGAAGCAAGATGAGAGAATTTGTTACCGTCGACGTTGAGTTTCCCGCTGTGTCACGCAGTGCTGCCAGGCTTTGGTTGTGCTCTGACACATCCAGAGGGTTATAATGAAAAATGGAGGGCAAGGGAGGTTTTAAGATTTTTGTTGTTATGATATAAAAACCGTGCCGAAGATATGCCATCTCTCTTGATCTTTCTAAAGTATTAAAACTGTAAATTATTTGCCTGATAGCAGCTTTCTCCACTCAAGAGTAGAATGCACTCAGAATTTCTTCCCCAAAGAGCGAGCCT
>WKFP01014888.1:308731-347334 GCA_011057875.1 Pterocles orientalis | reverse complement strand
AGTAATTGTGCACAGTTGACTTTGCAGTCAAATAATGAGTTAAAAAGTAAATTTAAAGAATTTTTTAATCAACGGTGTTCCTGCCGTGTTGTATGTGAAATATTTTAGAAATACAAAGTGTGTCTGAACAAGAAGTTAATTCAGCCACACTTAAAAACTGGGGTGTTTTGGTTTTGGTTTCATTTTGTAGCTTTACAGTATTTTCAGTTGAATATCAGATTTATTTTTCTTTTCCTTAAATTAAACTTATTTTCAAGTTTGACAGGGACTTGAGCGGCATTCACAGACCGCGAGCTTTCCTGATGTTTAGCCCAGAAGGGAGCTCAGCCCAAGCCTGGTCCCGGCTCCCAACCTGGGGTTGGGGTTCCTAGGGGAGAAGGTCTGTCGTGAGCCCTTCTGCCAAGGAGCAGAGGGAGGTCAAAGCTTGCAGCAAGGCTGTGAATCCTGATTCCTAGTGATGCCGCTTGGCTGGCTGATTGTATGACATGTTTTTGCTGAGGGTTGGTGCAGGAGGCTGCTCTGCCTCCTCCTGTGCTCCCACCACTGCCCCGAGGATGGGCACAAACCCGACCGGATGGACACTTCAATTGAGAGAGAAACAACCAAGTGTAAAGTTGTTTGTTCAGGTTTTCAGTTTTCGGAGCACTGGCAGGAGTTGTTGTGTTCAACATTTTGCCCACGCCTGCAGCAAACAGTCCCACCAGCCTGGTGGGGGGGCCTCTGGGGACAGCTGCGGGGCCAGGGCACTGTGAGGTCAGCGATGACATCAGGATGGGTCTCCAGCCCAGTGGACATTCTGCAGAAGGCTCTGGAGAGTGCAGGGTGGTGGCTTGCCTCTGGGCGATGGTGAAGTAGGGCACGCCGTGCTGGCTGGTGGGCACCATGTCCAGGTAACGAGCAGTTCTGAGCGTGCTGCCCATCCACGGGATCCTTGGATGAGTCAAACCTCTCTTTTTCTGGTTATTACTGAAAGGGCAGGGGAGGTTTAGGAGATGTGTTTGGATCAATAGAGATGAGTTTTTGGGGGAAGTTGCCAGGTAAGGCAGGAAGACAGAAGGTCGAACAATTTGGGTGTTGAAGCAAGATGAGAGAATTTGTTACCGTTGACGTTGAGTTTCCCGCTGTGTCACGCAGTGCTGCCAGGCTTTGGTTGTGCTCTGACACATCCAGAGGGTTATAATGAAAAATGGAGGGCAAGGGAGGTTTTAAGATTTTTGTTGTTATGATTTAAAAACCTTGCCGAAGATATGCCATCTCTCTTGATCTTTCTAAAGTATTAAAACTGTAAATTATTTGCCTGATAGCAGCTTTCTCCACTCAAGAGTAGAATGCACTCAGAATTTCTTCCCCAAAGAGCGAGCCTCTATGTTTTCAGCATTGGAATGAATAATTTGCTATATATTAATAATTTTTGTGCTTTCTGCTGGATACATCTTCTTTATGTCTTCAATTATCCAAGCTATTTAGATGTGCCTCATTTAGATCTTCTCATTATATCTTTTTTTTTTTTTTTTTTTTTTCCCCTGCTCGGTATCTGGGGCTTATTAAACTTTCCTGCCTGGGTTTGGCACGCATTGTCCTTAGATCTGTCTGCTGCCAGGGTGTGTAATTCACTCTCCTTACGTTGTGTAATGATCTGTGGAACTTCATTTTCTTAACTGTTAACAGCAGCTTTACTGGTGTTACAAGCGCAGTGATATTTGCTGTCGGCATCGATTAAATTAAGAGTTAGTGGGTTCAGTGCTCTGTAATAACAGGGCAGTTGGATGGAAGAGCACCAGTAACCCTCGATCCATTTTAGGTACAAACTCCGATTTACGTAGGAGACGACAAGCTCGCCTGTTTGGGGAAGAGGGACTGTGCTGCAGGAGGAGGAGGATTTGTTATAATTGTGCCTTCTGGAAAAATTGAGCGCACCGAGACTTTCCCTATAGCTGTTTCAGATGTTTGAAACTCTTTTTTTGCATGTTGAGGCTTTGCTTTGGGATGGTGGCTTTGCACTATCACCAGCAAAGTCCTGCCCTGGCACCTTCACACTTGTTTTAAAGCCCAGCCACGTAACCAGCTCCCTGATCATCTTGCACCACGACGCTACAGATCATCGCGTTTGGCACAGGAGAGGAACAAATGGCCGTGGATGGATGCTCGGTAGCTCTCCAAGTTGGTACTGCTGTGAAATTTCCTCTTGTTTCAAGCTGTGGCCAGCGCTTTGTTTATTCTGTGCGGTTTCGATGCCTTCAGCAGGGTGCGAGGCCGGTGCCAGCGCGTGTGCCCCCACGAGTGCGGGCAGGCTGGCGCGTGGATGCTCTGCTCTGAGCTGGCGGCAGGTTGCAGGGTGTGCTCGGGAGGAGGTTTCCGGGTGTCTTTTCAGCCCCTTCCAACGCAACCCAGGTGAAATCGTGTGGAGTCACTGTGGATGCTGTATATCCTCCTCTCACAAGGTTATTTTTGCTTCCGAAGGTTTTGTCTGCCAGATTTTGAACGTTTGCTTTCTCCTTTTTTGCTGTAGGCTTATGTTCCGAAAGTCTTTTTCCTTCATCTCTCTGAATTTCTGGTTTCAAGGCCTTTGGCAAAAAAGCCAGAAAGAGATTTTTGGGGGTTGATGGTGGAAAACTGCCCGTTTGGAGAGACAGCACGTTGTTCGAAAGCGTTCTTACGGGCTGTACGCAGCGTAACGTGCGTGGCAGCAGGGCGTATGTCGCTGGGGCAGGAGTTTACCTTTAGACTCGGTGGTTTCTTCAGGGCTCCGAAGGTATGGGTGTTATCGAAGAAATCGGTAATCCCAGAGAGCAGATTAAGTTTGCTTAGCAAGATTAAAGATGGTCCTTCTAGCGTTACTGGATAAACAAAGTGAGTCATCTGTCATAAATTCTGCTGCGTTTACTGCTCGGATCCGGATTGATAACAGAGGGTTTAGGAGACCAGCAGGACTGGTTTGCTCTGTGCTTTCAGGTGCCCTGGGTGTAGGTGCAGCCTGGAGCTCCAACGCTGGTGCGTGGAGGCAGGTTTGATTCCACTATTCCCCCGACTCAAAAGCAGAGGATGAGTTGGGGTTATCCGCCCCTCTGAGATCAGGAGCGGGGGAGCAGTGGGGAACTACTTGAAAGTCCCAAAGCTTTCCCTGGAAGAAGGATTCCTCGTTCTGGAAGTCCTTTCGCAAGCAGTCGTTGATCTCAGCTGGGTTTCTGGGCTTTGTGCTGTGCAAAGGTTTCATCAGCAGACATAGAATTTTAATCACAGAAGTGTCATAGTTCCCATCAATTTTAGAGAGAAAAGTCTCACGTAAAAATCATTGGAATTAAAAACTCTGCTTTTTGTGTCCGTGGAGATCATCACTCTGGAGAAAAGTTTTAGTGTTTCCTTACGGCTGTTGCAAATTAGAAGGTTTTAATCATATTTCAGGTTGTTACTCTCTCTTACAAAGAACCCAGCTGAGAAAAAAAACCTGAATACTTCTTCTCAAGAACTAACAGGGGGCTTAGACTCCTTCTGCAAAATCATCCTGTTCAGTGTTAATAGTGAGGAGATAAGAGGTTGTTCCCCTTGTCGCCATCCACCCTGCTGCACGGCGGAGCCACGAGTGAAAAACGCTGTCAGTGTTCTCAGAATAGTCAGATTCAGCTGTGAAATCTTCCTCGGTGATGCTGGTGAGCTTATTTCAGCTCTGATTTATTGAGGCTGCCTCCTGAAAATCCCGTCAGGACGCTGCAGGGTGGCTGGGCTCCTGTCGCAGCCCGGGGCTCGTCCCGCCGCTGGGAAGGAGGGAGCGGTGAGTGGTGCCACTGTTCATCCATCATACCTCAGTGCTGCGGCGTGCAAAGTAGTTAAAAAAGAAACACGGACAGTCAGGGGCTTTGGATGCTTCGCTGAGTGAAGCGGTTGAACTCTGTGGCTTTTTTTTTTTTTTTAATGACATAGTTTATTTAGATGAACATACATTGCAGCAAACATTATCTAGGATGGGTGTTAGGGTTTCCCCTCGAATAAGGAGATGGGATTAAGCACAGAAAAACCTGTTGTGCTTTGTTATCTCTGCACTACGGCGTTCCAGAGTGCCGAGCGACATTGCTTGCTTTAATTAATCGATTAAACTTTGCATGAAGTAGTTTCTGATTCCTTCCTGCTCCCTTGCTGGAACATGGATTTCCACTATTTGCTCACAGTTCACCAAAGAGATATTGAAATTGCTGGAGGTGATTTTGTGGAAAAGATGGGATAAAAACCTGGCTTTGACCATCTTTTTTTTTTCCCCCCGTGGCTGTGGGTAAAGCTGCAAATACTGGGAAGGCATCCCTGGAGCAGATGGTGCTGGCATGGATCCTCCTCAGGATGGAATTTGAGTTCCTTTCCCCGAGCCAGATACTCGGATCGGCCGGAGCGCAGCGCTGCTGCAGAGCGTGACTTGGTGCTTCCCGATGGGGTGAACTTCCGCGGCATTTCTAGACCCGGGTTAAAAATAGCCGAAGAATTCTCAGTAACGCTGCATTGGAACAGAAGTTTGGGGATGGTTTCTCTCTGCGTCCCACTTCTCCAACAGTCACTTTTCTTTTTTTTCCAACTCTTCCCCAGGATCAGCCGTGTTTTTCTGGTGAACGATGTTTTTCTTCAGTAGTTTGGAGGAAACCTCCGGCAGACGGGTGCCCTGAGCTTATCAGCTCCTGTGGCTTGTCTCGGGGATGGGAGATGCTGTTTCCTCTTTTTGTATTTTGCAAAATGTCTGTGTAGTAAATTGTTCTTGTGGGCATAGATCAAGTATGTTTCCTATCTTAAAGTGCTGACCCTGAAACACAGGAATATTTTTTTTTTTTTTTCCTGTATGGCAGGGTTGGAAGTCTCTTCGAGCAGGGCCACCCTGGAGATGGTTAAAGGCCTTTTTGTTTTCAGACTCCAACAGTTTCTGCTGGAAATGGAGTTGTGAGAAGTGTCTGTTGGGCTGAAGGGAGTGAAACCGCATCCTTCTCTCGGTTGGTTTTGCTCTGGGATATGGTGCAATGTTGGGGTTTGTAGTTTGATTTTAGTGTGGAGCGTGGCTCTGGCTTGGGAAGAGCTCTTCTGACATCGCCTGGGCTTTGGGGTGCGGGTTGGGTGAGGGACCGGGAGATGCCAGAAGACAGGACTGGTGTGTGAGAGGCTGCGATTTTCTGCATGAAATTCCTTTCAAGACTGCGTTGGGGAAGGGCTTAGCCTTGCAGACCGTTGTTTAGAAACAAATTTTACATAAAAGTTACTCTGAAAACTTCTAAAATTTGCTATTTCCTCAAATTTCAAGACAAAACTGTTGCTTTGCCTTTCACTAAAGGAAGCCTTGGTGCCCTGGGTGAGCTGGGTGTTGCGTCCCCGAATCAGTGTCTGATGTTGTTTTTAATTGCAGGAGGCAGGCGAGAGTATCTGCTGTCGATTTGGGAAATGCGAGTTCTGTGCCGTGCTTGCTGATGAAAGCACTGATCCCGCAGTATTTCTCCGGTTTAGTTTTTCCTAGCACAGAGAGTACTTTTAGTCGCATCAGGAATACTTCTCGGCTAGTTCAAAATCAATTTAAATCCAAACATACCTCTCCTGGGATGGGGAAGTCACATTTGACACAGCGTTGTTGCGCCTTTTATCCCTTAGAAGCCCGGCACTGCCCTCTCGTGATAGCTTGGGCATGTGCTGTAGCTGCTTTTCTGACACAGAGATTATTTTTCGCAGTTACATTTGCAACTGAAATGCCATTAAAAATGTTATTTGCCTTCTAACTTTCCAGCATAACCTTACAAAGGTCCATTTTAAACACTGTGGCTTCATCCTGAATTGGTTTGGATTTTTTTTTCTCTGCAAATTCGGAAGTAAATTGAGCAATTTAGCTTTTCACATTGAAAGACGTTTTGAAATTGTGCCATCTGCATTTCTTCTAAGAATCGTCTGACACTTTGTACATTGCAAATACAATCAAAGTATAGTGAAGCTGTATTTTAAAAGACTAACTTCATTATTTTTAATGTGGCCTAGCACATGAAAAAGAAGAAATAGTAACTGGCCAAAGCTGTTATTTTTGTAACTAAATATAGAAAAGGCTGAAGCGTTCTGGTGGAAAGCTTTGAGGGGCAGCTGGTTCCACGCCTGCTCCGGGTAGATGCTGGAAGTCGTGAGGATTTGGTTGTTCGTGAGCGCCGTTGTGAGGAGACACGACTTCCTCTGATGAATGGAGGGGGCGATGTGAAGTCTGTGATCTATATTTAGGCTCGATCTGATCTCTCGGCTGATGCTGGTGTCAGGAGTTCCCTGATACTTGACCCTTCCTAGGGCCCTGCTAACAAATAGATTAAATGGATTTTTGGTCTTCATGTCCGTGTTAGAGGGTAGCACTTACGGATGCTTTCTTGGGGGAATAGGGGAGAGAAATGAACAATATATGCATGCCTCTCTGTGAAATGTATTAAAGCACGTAGAAAGAAAACAAAGCTTTTTAATGAGTGTATTTTTTTCTGCTTCTTTCTTTCTTTTTCCCTCTTCCCCTCCTCAGGCCCAACCGCCGTTCGAGAAGGATGGGGTCGGAAGCCCCGAGTCCGCAGAACCCTAGCTGTAAGATCATGACCTTCCGTCCCACCCTCGAGGAGTTTCGGGACTTTGGGAAGTACATTGCCTACATGGAATCGCAAGGAGCTCACCGAGCAGGGCTCGCCAAGGTGAGTTGCCCCAGCTCGGGCTGCCTTCCCGAGGCTCTGCTCTCTGCGAGATGCCTGTGAAGTGACGTCGCTCAGAGGCAGTTGGCTTTCATGTCGTCAAGCAGAGTGTGTTTTTGAAAATTCTGCTTGCAATCTCTGTTTCGGTTTACCGAGGGAGGAAAGGCAGAGGAGTTACAGGCCTTTTGTACGAGGGAGAGAAGTGTTTTCTTGCAGGATGCTTTTTCCTGGTCCCGAACTGGAAGAAAATGACGTTCCCAGTCCTTGCAGGGGTGGGTTAAGGGTGTTTCCATCTCTGGGTCTGTTGCTGAGGACACAGATACTGGTAGCCATGGTCCTCAGGGGCTGGATCAAGATTTTGAAGTCTGCTTAGGTTCTGATGGGGGACAGACTTTTTACTCTTGCCTTTTTTATGTTCTGGGCTACCACCTTATGCTGATTTGTATCTAGACCTGTAAATGTGTCCTGGATGCGATTCCCCAGATACCTGAAAGCCTTTTTCAGCTTTAGGAAGCAGTTCTCCAGCCAGCTCTGAAACATCTGCTTCCTTCCCCTCTGCATCTTTACATTGAAACTGATGAAACATTATGAGAGCTCTTTGTGTGAAGCTTCTAGATTTCAGTAGTTGACATAAAACTGTTTGGAAAAAAAACAGGACTAAGTGATTAGAAAGAGTATTTCCGTGGCTCTGTCATGTTCCACCACAGGCTGAGGGAGATGGGTTGTTCTGACAAGGCAGTTGTTAGGTATGGTATTTAGCAGAACTTAATAAAGCACAGCAGAGAAATAAAGCTGTTAGGCATGAAATAATTCGTATTTCTTCTAAAACATGTTTTTATTACAGCTCTAAATAGAGCTGGGTATTGATAAAAAGCTCTCTGTGAAATGTTTCCCTGTCCACTCAAGTGTACTAGCAATTACATTCCGTGAGTCTGCTAGGGTAGATTATTTTAATAAAGGTGTTGGTGAACTCCAGGTGTTGTAAAGAAATTGCTTGTAGAACCAAATCTGAGCATTTCAAGTTAATTTTCCTGGCTCTCCATTGCAACTGCAGTTCAGAGCCTTGTAATGGACATAGGGCTCATCGTATCCGGGAGGAACCACGCCCACGAAAATCGGTAACTTGTTCTCCAGTTCCCATAACTTTTTTTGGTTAATCCTTACATCAAATTAGACTGGAGATATTTTATTTTTTTTGCTTCATATGCCTGCTGAATGTCCTACTGATTGTTCTCTGATCTTGAGCCTAGAATTGTTGGCAGCTCTTCTGTTTAAAATTACATCTTTTTCTCCAGATTCCACACTGCTTTGCAGCAGGTTTTTTGCACAGCTTCCAAGAGTGAAGGAAGAGTTCTGGACACATTCCCCGTGGTTTTCTTTTGTTCTTCTCTTCCCCTTCCCCCTTTTCATTTAAGGAGCTGGTCTCTGATGTGTCACCTACAAATACAGAAACATCAACAGCAATAATGCAACAGGATTTTGAGCCTTCCCAGTTGAAAAAACCCAAACAAGCAAAACAAAAAAAACCCCCCTCTCCCTCAAGAGGAATCTTTTATTGTCCCTGGCCTCGTTCTGTGACCCTGCACTGATGGGGCCGCTAGCAGGCGAGCGATCACCCCTCTGACCATGTCAGCTAGCCCTGCGCTTCAGCAGATGCAGAGCAGGTGTCTTGTCATCTGTGCTGGTTAGCTGAGATGCTGCTGTTATCTGATAACCTGCAGCAGCAGCGTGACATACCTTCCCCTTCAACAGCTTTTTTTTCTTCAGGAGAGGTTGTGTTTGCCTGTTGTGAATGTGGTTTATTGTTTTTATTTTTCTTTTTCTGCAATTCCAGGTGATTCCTCCCAAGGAATGGAAACCTCGAAAAACCTATGATGACATAGATGACATGGTGATCCCGGCGCCTATTCAGCAGGTGGTTACGGGACAGTCGGGGTTATTCACCCAATACAATATTCAGAAGAAACCTATGACTGTGGGAGAGTACCGGCGTCTGGCTAATAGCGAGAAGTACGTTGGTGTTAAGTGTTGTGCTTATGCTGTGAATGGGGGAATTGTGCAGGAAGCTTTTCTCTCTAGAAACAAGCTGAAAAGATAATGCTGAATGGGGAGCGTTTTTTCCTGAAAGCTTACATCCAGAATCTCAAACTTGGTGGCTTTTGATCTATCTTAGATCTTTTTCTGGGAGTTGGTACAGAAAGATTCTTCAAAGTCAGTATTTGGATAAGAATCTGCCTGAAAAGTGCCTTTGGACTCAAAGAAGAGCTCTTGGTGTATTAATGGTTGTTCTCAAAAATGTGTTCCACTGCTGAGGCTCTGGGAGTGCCTGAGCTGTTATTAATAACCTCAGTGTCTTCTGAAGTGACCGGGATCTTTGCAGAACACTTCAGGAAGCTGGGACAAGCCAACTGATACAAACCGCAGTTGCATCCTTTTTTAGAGTCACTGTCCCAGAGCTCTGGAGTACTTTGGGATTTAACTCGAGCATTACTGTCATCATGCGATCAACTTTGAAATATTGTTAATACAGCATGTACACGAGTGCTTTCCCTGCTGTCAGCTCCCTGGGTAATAACTTCATCTCATACGTCCTTAGGACGGGGATCTGGCCCTTCACGTGTGCGCACATCCTCTTTGCCAGTATGCAGAAAGAGTTTTTTTTTAGAAAAATGTAAAAAGCAATAAATTACATGAATCTGAGTAGAATTAAAAATGAAATGCAGCTTCAGTAACCTGTGCCGACTTTGAAATGCGTGCTTCTTTTCAGTCGTTTATCTGTCATGAGTGTTCCTTAGGACTTCTTGCATCCTCATATTTCCCTTGTTCTCATCAGGTATTGTACTCCCCGCCATCAAGATTTTGAAGACTTGGAGCGCAAGTACTGGAAGAATCTCACATTTGTCTCACCAATTTACGGAGCTGATATCAGTGGCTCACTGTATGACGCAGTAAGTGACCTGCTCCCCTCTTATTTATTTTAAACGTGCACACTGACTTCCTTATTGCTCTTCTATCATCTCACTTTTCAGCATCTTCCTTTCCTCCCTGCCCCTGTAGCTTTTTTTCTAGGTTGATTTAGAAAGTTTCAAGATGGGGCAGCTGGAGTTTCACTGGTTTGCAGTTCCCCCAGCAAGCAGCACGAAGCTGGGATCGCTCGCGTGCCTTGCATGTGTATTAAGGACACTGGGGAAAAAAGGGAGTGAAAGAAATGATTTCCTTTTGGAGGCTGTATTACTCTTCAGGCGATCTCTAGGTTAAAGATTCATACCAGCTTATGTGACTTTTTCTATTTCACATTAGAGAAAACCAGCTATTAGATTTAGAACTTCTTTTTATTGGTCTTTCTGTTTAAATATGGATAATAGCGAAACTGTCTTCCCTGTTCTTTGTCTGAAGCACTGGGCGGATGCATTGGCCACATTGCAGTCTGGTGTTTCTCATCGGCTGATAGATGTTCATCAGGTGAAGAACGTCTGGATGGAATATGTCATGGAGAGAAGCGTCTTTCACCCTTGGTTTATCTTCTGTTTATTAGCAGAACCGTTACTTAATGGTAGGGTGTCACACAGTGCAAGTGCCTCTTCAGAGAACGCCTCTAGTGAGAACCTGGTAATCAATCCCTTCGCCGCAGAGTCGTGTTAACGCAGCCTTTTCGTGGTTATTGTTGGACTAAAAGTAAGCTTTCTGGAAGCAGGTGCAATTAAATGAATGCAGATAACACCAGGATATCTACATTTTAATGCCCTGAAAGGAGCTGTGGGCTGTTCTGCTTGTCAAGTCCTGGTATGTTCTGGTACAAAACATTTCTTTTGAATTACAGGATGTGGAAGAATGGAATATTGGCAACCTGAACACTCTCTTGGACATGGTGGAACATGAGTGTGGCATTATCATAGAAGGTGTCAACACTCCCTACCTCTACTTTGGGATGTGGAAGACTACATTTGCTTGGCATACAGAGGACATGGATCTCTACAGTATCAACTACCTGCATTTTGGGGAGCCAAAATCCTGGTAAGTGATAGTGTGTACCTTTGCCCGCACTTAGACCACGGCAATACCCTTTTCTTCAGGTCTACGTCGTTCCATCAGGCCTGCTTAGTCTCTCACTTCCCATTTTTTTTCCCTCTCCTACTCCACATGTGAAAACAGTTGTTCTTTCTTTTATGTTGACTTGCTTGGAGGCCTAATTCCTGACTTTTCTGTCTAGAAAAGTATCAGAATTAGGGAAATGTGTTGACATTAAAAGTAAAACCAGATTTTCAGCACTTGGGGCTTTTTGGAAGCTAATGTACCAGAGAGCATCCCACTAATGTGGGAGAGCAAACGGTGGTGGGAATGTGTGGATGCTTCCTATGCACTTTAGTAGTGAAAGACTATTGTTCTTGCATTGTGCTGGAGGCAGGAAACATCTGTTACTTTAAAATTTTCGTTATTTGAATATGTGAATATGCTTACAATTCCAGGGATGAGGTAGGTCAAAGCGTTAGTTTTTCATGGTCAGTTCTTAGAACAACGGTAAGTTCAACACTGTTGATGCATAGACTGGTTGGAAATAACTTTCTACAAAAATAATAGATAAGCATGAAATTAGGAAGCTAGGAAATCTGGAATATTTTGTGGAGAACCACTCTGTCGTCTTTTTTCTCAAGCTTCCTATTTGAAAGTAAAACCAGAAAGACTTAGCAACCTGAAAGAGCTTTACTGAAGATCTTGATGTGACTAATAAATATTGACATTTGCGTGCAAATTAGAGCTTAAATGTCACTGTGAAGCTGCTGTCATTGTGTCCTGGCAGTGGCAGACAAGATCCTCCCATCCCTCAGCAATATGAGTCCCCGGTGACACCGAGTATCTCCAGGCGGTAACTGCCAGGGGCATATGAAAGCTCCTAAGAGCGAGGGGCTGTAATGAATGGGTGTAGTGTTCTTTCCCAGTCTTGAAAAGGAGTGGAAGGAGGGGCTGGATCTGTAACATTCAGCTGTAGTCTAATGTGAACTTTTAAGATCTTTCTAACATCTCAGAAAACTCTGTTTTCCTGTAATACCCTGTTCTTAGTCTCTTTCAGGCAGATGCGCGAGGATTTTGCAGAATTTCTTCTGGTACCTCTGTTAAACAAGCTTGGTCTCAAGGAGCGTATCTCGGGATTAGGAATGTGGCACGCTCTCATTTTAGATCCTGGCATTTTTTTCTTTCATCTTCAGAAGCAGTTCACTCAAAATGGGTTTTTTTGGTCCCTGTCCCCAGTAGGTGGTGCCACCAGCACACCAGGAGCGCTCCCAGTGCAGTGGCCACCAGCAGAGCCAGTCTCTTCCCCCCGTTAGTTGGGTGGCTTCAGCATCAGCACGCTGGAGTTGGCTGCTCCGAGTTGAATGAGGGACCGACCCGAGGTTTGCGTTAGGGTCACGCGGTCGTGGCTGGCTCTGACCGCTCCTTTCATGCCTGCGTGTTATCACCTCTGCCTCATCTGTCTTCTGATGGCTTTTTGTTCTGAGCCCAGAACAGAGGGTTATTGCTTTCAAAAAGTAGAAATAAGAACAGATTACCTTGAAAAGAGAAGCTGGTTGCAGCATAAAAATAACGGCTGTTCCAGCAGCTCTCACATCGTGAGCAAAAGGTAGAGAACAGATGTGAAATGAAATATACGCCAAGGGTTCCTAGCCCAGCCTAAACTGTTTTTCTTCTTGCATGCTTCTTGGGAAGTTTAGCAACCAAACTCTTGTTTGGTTTTGGTTTGTTCTGTGGTTTGTTTTTTTTTTAATTGAGCTTGGTTGGGGGGTTGTTGGGGCCTTTTTTGAACTGGTTTTTATTTTTTTTATTTTTTGGTATCGTAGATACAATATGTGGATATCCACATACTGTGTGTATCGGGCTGAGAAACTCATTGCATGAAGCTGTTGCCCCATCTTTAGCAAACAGTGGTTTTTCTTGTGTTTGATGTTGTTTCTGTGGGAAATACACATTTCATAGTAGAGAAACAAACACAACAAACCTCCAAACAGTAAAACCCAAAACAAACCTCCAAACAGTAAAACCCAAAACACCTCTGTGTAGCCTGTCTGTGTGAAGAGGTTAAGGATCGGAAAGAAGTGGAAATTGTAGATGGAAAATTATATCCGGCAAATACCAGACCTTAGAAGTCCTTGGTAGATTTTATTTCTGTCTAATCTTCTGAGGACTTTGGGGAGATCCTGGGGAACACTTAATGCTCCCCTAAGAGGGGTCTCAGGTGTTGAAGAGTTCAGTCACTAATGCTTATAATTGGAATAGAGAAATCATAAAATCTGGTAAAGGAGCTCAGATGTTGCTGGTTAAAAATCAAAGCAGGAACATGCTCTGCACCTGGTTGGGTTTTTTTGTGGTGGTGTGTGATGGGTTAGCCCCTTTTTTTTTTTTTTTTTTTAAAGAAGTTACTTTTACCTCACTTAAAAAGGAGGAAGGATTTCTATCCAGCCGTTCTCTGTGTAGTTCCTCTGTAGTAACTAGTTCTGTAAGCCCTCCGTGGTTGGGGGAAAATGAGGATTTTGAGGACAGCCCATGTTTTGGGCAAAACGTTTTCCTGTTCAGCTGAGTTTTCCTGTATAGATGACAGCGTGTGACACAAAACGAGATGTATTGTGACGGGATGCCACTGCTGGTTTGGCAGAACTCCCTGCTGTTCCCTTAAGCGTAGAGCAAGAGTATGCCACTTGCCCAAGTCATTTCTTCCTTTTTCTTCACTGTGACAGCTTCTGTTAATGAGTTCTCAAGCTCTTCTGTGAACAAGCATTGGCTTCTGAGGAGTACGTCTGAATACCCCTTTGAGCAGCCCTGGAACTTTCCAGGTACCCGAGCAATCGCCCATTCTGGTTGGGATTGCAGTCATCACAGAGCTCAGCTGGGGGAGCTCTTGGACTTTGCGATGAAATTCCAGCGGCGCAGCCTGGCTTAGCTCAGAGATGGCTAAAGCCTTAGTTCTGTTTTTCTGGTGCCACCTCTGTGGAAATTTCCCAGTTTCCTTCATCCTTTTTATAGACTCTTTGACTCTGACAGCGATCATCTTCGAAACACCTCGGGGAACAGCAGGAGTGTGGAGAGTTACAAAGTCTACCGCTTTGGGTTTGAGCTCTAAAATAAGAGGCAGAGTTATTGTTTGCCTGTCAGAGATATTTATGTAGTGAAACCAAAGACTTTGTACGTTGGTAGTATTCTGCTTCAGAATTGTCTGTTAAAAACCATAACTCTTTTTTTCATATCTGCCATACGTTATCTTCAGCTTCGTTAATCCAGGCTGGGCAGCCAAAGCCCTGCTTTGCAGGGTGGCGTGGAGGAGTGGTGGGAAGCCACCGGCTCTGTTGCCTCATGAAGGCAAGGTGGGAATGGAACTGGGCCAGCTGAGGTTGCCTCCCAGACCTCGGTCAAGTGGGGTCTGCAAGAAATCTCTCTGTTTATTTGCTGTGGAAGAGGTGACGTACCTTCTCAGGGAGGTTTGGATATGTTCAGACCAGGAGAAGCCACCTCAGTGGGCAAAGATAAGCTGAGAAAGGAATCTGTCTCATGGGCCAGGGAGGGTGGTTTCTGGAGTATTTTTCCGTACGTGTCTTTAATTTCTGTCTTTGGAATTCTGGGCTGTGCCTCTTCCAGAACAGGTGCTTTGGGGACTGTTGGGATTGCAGATAAAATAAATATCTATGGCTCAACAACCGAAGGTGGCTCTTTGTACAACCTAATGAGCATCCGCTTGGTCGTACAACTCCCTGATTAATGTGTGTCTCTCGCTGCAGAGAAGTCCCGCTGCCAACACTTTGTTGTGCTGTTTCTTTCCGTAAGCAGAGCAGAACAGGCTGCAGCAGTGCGAGTTGTCTACGCAGTTGTGTCACCGGGGGCACGGGTTAAAGAACGGTTCAGCGCCCAGTGAAGTGCTTGAGCAGTAAGGGGTCATCCGGTGATGAGGGAGAGGAAAGGGGGTAATGGAAAGCAGCTTTTTTCCTGCTTCCAGGCTCATTAAATGATTTATCTATGCCTGTAGATTGCAATGCATTTATTTCTGAAATTCTGCCGTGTCGTACCGAGAACGAGCACCGTTGTGTGTCCGCAGCCGTTACGGTTGCTGTTGCTAAGAGATCCATTCTGCCCCGTTGGGGTGACACTCGCCTCGTGTCAAAGATGATCATCTTTTCTGATGTGCTGTTTCACAGCTGTGTGCATCTGGACCACACTGTCGTCGCACTGTTGTTGTTTTTAACTGGAAAACAAGTCTGGCAGGCTGAGGAGGTAGCGCAGAAGGTGTGGGCACTTCCATCAAACAGACCAGGAACTGGGAGCTGTTGTGTAACTGCATGTTAAGCTGCTGGGGCTGGGAGCTGCCAGGTTGAGTCTCCTGCTCGCTTGTTTCTCAGATTATAATGTCCCTCTCACATTAGTAGTTTAATTACAACCTTTTCATAGGCTGTCTTCAGTTTTTTCAGAAGTTGGAATGTCTTTCCTTTCGCAACCCTATATCAAACCTCTTGCGGTAGGAGTTGTTACGGTATCGATTACACAGATTGTGTGTAATTACCTTATACGTTCCTGTGCTGAGACCGAAAACAGAGCGTATTGTCGAACGATGCTACCCCAGAGACTGATTTTTTATAGTGACAGAAGCCAAGCCCCGTGCTTCATGGTTATTATGGGATTTCATTGAGGAACGTGTGCATCTCAATCCTTGCGATTTCAAAAGCGTATTTTTAAACACCGAGGTACTCCACCATCACTTTATTCCATCTCTGTTATATGGGTGTGCAGTGCCTACCTTGAGGGCTTCCTGCGGTGGGGAAGTGCCGGAGGAAACTTTAAATCTCAATAATGTGAGTTTGATGGATGTGCTTAGGAGGCAGTCGTGTCTCTGTCTTGTTTTGTCAACGCTGTAACACCCGGCTGGGTAATGGGGTTATTTTTCTCAGATATTTTGTGGCTGATCTTGCTGTACAGCATCAGTGTTTAATATACCTTCTGTAAGCGTTAACTTACAGATGTTGAACTGTGTTCTTTCGCTCAGAAGCTGCAGGTGTTAAACCAGAGTGACACTGAGGATGGTAATTGATTTCGTAAAACGTCCCCGTTGCCTTCTCATGATGGATGTTTAATGCCCTTTAATTAAAAGCTAAAGCTGGCTCCCTGTTTTAAGTTGTATGGTCTCCTCTCCAAAACGTTCCCTTGCTGAAAGTGGATCACGCCTAATCTGTTTGACTTTGATATCGCAGAGAACACTTTATGCCAGAGCAGCAGTTCGTGAACAATTAAGGACAAATCACCAAAGGAACTTTACAATTGCGTGATTAGTTGAAAGCACTGGTCAGGTAACAGCTACATTAAAAAAAAACCACTTCTGGAATTCTGTCTTGTAAAAATCTTAAGACTGCTTACCTCAAAGTATGTAGAGTTACCAAAAACTGTTGATTAAAGTTTCTTAGAATTCCAGCTTCCTTTCTGCCAGGGGCCAGCGAGGTTCCCTGCGTAGGGTGGAGGAAAACAAATCCATGGGAGGACTTGCCTGTAGCATCTAAGTTGTAATAAATTTGTAGTATCTGTTACTGATCCATCAATAGGGAAACCTCACGTTTTCTGACAACGTTATAGTGGGGAGATTTAAAGCAAGACGTGATGGATCCCCTGGAGAGGATTGGGAAAGGAGCCCTCTTTGTTCTTGGCCGAGAGCATGGACTACAGCAGCTGCAGATGCAAGCACCGAGGATCTCACTGCTGATCTTGTTTTTCATTGTTGTCTTCGGGAGCATTGCAGCTGTCTTAAAACTTCTGTCCTATCCTCCCCCCAGGACAGAAAATATGAATCCCTGGAAAACTATCTTGGGGAAAGAAAATGACATAATACAGTCATGGAGCTTAACTCCTCCAGCTTCTCTCCTGCATCCTGGCTCCTTATCCCCGTTTTCCCCGCGTGCTATTCTGCACCATCCCTGTGCTTTAACGCGCTCTCACGCATGTCGCAGTTTGTTGTGAGCTTGGTGTAATCTCATTTAAAGCAGCTGGGTTTAATGTTTGATACTGAACTGTGTGTCAGCAGGAGGGAAGGGCTCTGGTCCCTTGCATCACTTATTCCTTCTAACTATTACATCCCCTTAGGGGGCTGTTGCACCGGGCAGTGGAATTGCTGACTTGATCAGATGTGATTATAACTCTTGATTATTGGGATCTCGGTAACCCTTGCACCCTGGAGATCCTGTGAGTTTCTTGAAGCTAGATTAGCTGGGATCGCATACGTGTTACTGTGGATTTGTTACACTGTGGCTTTCCATTTTGCTCCATACAGAGAATTTATTTTTTCCCTTTTACTTTTCGTATTTCTTGGTGTTAGGGAATTCAGAAGAAGATTCTGCAGCCTTTCCTCCCTTGATCCCCAAGGTCTGCATCAGCCTTCTACGTGAAGTGTGGGGGGTTACCTTGCTCTTAAGTGTGGTTTGTGTTCCGCTCCTGGCAGCAGAGATTTATGGCCTTGCTGGAGTGGAGTGGGGGAGAAAGGAGGGGCAGGGGAAGGCCATTTGGCCGTGATGGGCTCCTTGCAGCTCACAAATTTCCTTCCTGCCTCTGCTATCCCTTGTAATCTGTTTTACAGCTCTGCAGTTTTGGATGGAGAAAGGGTAGAATTTATGGTGATGGTTGATTTATAGATTAACTGCGCCACCATTTGCTCTCAGGCAGATTTGGCAAAGCAAGACCCTTTTCTGTTGATAAAAGGGACAGAGGAAGGAACAGTGATATTCATTAAAAGAAATAAAAGGAAAGTGAGATAAAGTATGGCCAGGCAGAACAGCTTTTCACTCCCCTACCTCTCCCAGAACTATTAGATGAAAGCTGCCCTGGAAGAGGCTTTCTGCATTGAGCATCCGTGCGCATGTTGATGTGCTCAGAGGTTCATGAAGGGAGGTGAGCTATTGAGATGCAGAGTTGCATCCCCCTGTAATTCACTGATAAATGAGAGCCGTGCAGCAGCGAGTTATTAATCCAGCCTTTCAAGCTTCATATAGCAGAGTCATTAGTTAATCAATACAAACCATACCATAATGCTAATATTCAAACAAGCTCCGGGCCCCCTCCGCTCGGAGGGGTGCTGAATGTCCTGGAGGTGGTGCTGTGGGGGAAGGATGACGTAAATCTCATTAGAAAGGGAACTGATAGCTGATATTCTGCTTTAAAAATCCAGGGGATCATATTGCCCAGAGACTGAATCTTGGGCGACTGGAGTGGTTTCAACGTGGTTAAGTCATCAAACCAAACTATCTGAAGAGTTACGAGCTCTAACGTGTGTTCTGTGGATCATCTTCCCAATCTTGTGCCTGCGGTTGGAATAGTGGAGATTTTTCTTTTTAATAGACTGAGATTTTTTGTTCTGCTTTATTATGCTGTTGTAGGCAGGTTATTGAAAGATAATTTTTTTCCGATGCAGAGGAGGCATTCTGAGGAGGTAGGACTTGTGTGTTGCCTTTCTTCGTTCACCCTCCTCTAACTTTGAGAGGAAATGCCGTGAAAGTCAAACCAGACTCTGGGACTGATGGGATCAGCTCTGGGACTTGTCCGAGGAGGGACTGTTGCTCTGTACGAGAATGGATGAAATGACCTCAGCCAGCAAAGCTGTCTGCTCATACCCGTTTGATCTCCCTCCTCCCTTCACTCTGCTCTGTTCTGGATACGTGCTTCCCCCCCTAAAGTCCTCTTTCTGTTCCTTATTGACATGATATTAGTACGTACTTTGCTGCCGTTTTAATTTCCAATCTGTGCGTTTTACGTCTGTCTTTACTGGCCCTGTTTAGTTTGTTGAAATCACAAACCCCTTGGCATTTGTCTATGAGTTGTTGTCGCTAACCTCGCAAAGTGGAGATCCTTCTACCTACGGCTTGTCTTTACATCCTTCCATAATGATCTGGGAAGGTGGTAGAGCTGGTCTGTGAGCTCATCCTTATTTTTAGTGTCTTCGAGTGGGCTCCTACTCCACCAGCAGTGTTTAATGCGTGCGCTGCGTTTCCGCCAGCACTAATAATTCATCACGGCTCGGTGGTCCCAGGCTGGATTGAGAGAAGCGTGTCTTTGATCCAAGGAGCCTCGTGCTGCAACTCATTCTTAGGTTGTGAAAGTGTCTGCTCAAAGCTCGGGCCCGATTTGAAATGAAGATCTGTGGAAGTCTGACAGGATCACAGATTGGTTTTAATAACCGAGGCTTTTGAACAGTGCACTCTGCTGCTGAGACGGGGTGGGAGGGAGAAGTGCTCCCATGCTTCGTGGAGCTCTTTCAGCCTGATCTGACTTGGGCCCTGTGGGAGAGTGAGCTTGCAAATTCTAGCGTGGCACGGCGCTGAAAGCAAGGGCTGGGAAGAGCAGAAGGAACCAGCGGCGGTACTGCAGAGCTTTGTCTTTATTCACGTTAACACGTTGGCAGAAATCGGCGGGGATTTTTTCTTTACTCAGCAGAGAAAATTGACGTTGGGTGATGCCAAGTGCAGTGCAAGTGTAGTTTAAAATAACAGAAGCTGCAGTAATGACAGTGCTTAAATAGCACTCTGCCTGCCTGGCTGCTGGGCGGTGGTTAACCGGTTAATGCTCTGGGCAGTATATACGCTGGGTTTCTATCCCTTCATTCTAACTGGGCAATCAACATGACAAAGAGGATCAAGCAGAAGAAATAAAGGAAAGTTTGCAAACTGTGTCACTGGTGTCATCTTAGCCATAACACTCCCAGCTTTGCTGACCAGAGCACAGGGCTAGCTTCAAAGTCCTCGTTTGAAACAATGCAGCTTGATGGATGAGGAGCGTTAAACCTTTGGAATGGTTTTTTGTTTTTTTCTCAAAAAATAAAAGAGTGTGTGTAGAGGCACTGCACCTCTAGCACAAGGGGTTTCCTAGTCCAAAAATGTCTTTCGTTACAAGTGAGCAGATTTCTTTTGTCCTGCTGTAGGCAATTATCCGTATTTTTTTCCAAAAGCGGTAAGCAGGAGCGTACGAGTCCTTGTGCCCAGTAAAGGCGGCAGCTCTCGCGGGCCAGTTGGTACGGGAGAGGAACATCTGTGGTGTCCCCTGGTTACCATCTTGTCCTTGTTTCTTGAGTTGTGGGGAGGTATTTTTTTAGAAGAGAAGGTCTTTGAAGCATATTCTTTTCTTTGTGTTCGTACAGTACCCACCACAAAAAGCAACCGGTAATTAATGATCTGATTGCCAGTTTTGGGAGATCAGTCTGATGTGAACAGGTTCTTCAGAACAAATAACGGAGCATGGAGAGGGGATGGATATTGTACTCATTTATCTCTGTTGAATTGTAGACTAATTATCTTCTTGGCCAAACTGAATGAATAAATGATTTCATAATATTTTTCCCAAAACACCTTTTCTTAGTAAAATACCCCCTTCACGCCGCTCATTCATTGCGCACAGAAGCAGATTATGGGTTTATTTTGTACGTGTGGAAGGAGAGTCACTCCAATGTGATTTGTAATTTTGTGCTTTGCGCCTGGCGTTTGATGCTGTGAAGCTTTCTGGACTGGTACATGGATAGGCTTTCCAGGAGCAGATGGTTGTTCATATTAAACTCTCCGTTTTAAAATAGTATTTAAAAATTGCATTTGAGTTCTGGAAAAATCTCCTTTTCGTATTCATTGAGTTTTGGGTTAGCGGAACGATGTAAAAGTAGCCAATTGCTTCATTGTTTGTTAGGAGTTCAGGTGTACATCTTGAAAATTCACATTACTTTAAAATCAGAATTTTAAAAAGCTGCTGTCTGACGTCACTTTTTGAAAGAAATGCCTCTTTGATACTATTCTTAGCTCATGGCAGCTTTAAGGGTTAAAGAGGCTTTTAGCAGAAGGGGATTGGCACAGGTTGGGTTTGACTCTCACCTTCCACCAGTCGGTCCATCAGGATTCCGTCCCAGCTCCACAGTGACCCGAGATGTTCTGCCCATCGGTCCTGGAGAACAAACGGAGAGTTTGCAGTTGCACAAACGTGAGTTTCCTGGGGGAAGGAGGACATTTCTCATCTTGGTTACTGTAATTGCTCACCGTTTCGTGTTGTGTTTGGCAGTGGGGTTGATAATTAGGCAGCGATGGGTATGGAAAAGGGATTTCATCCAGTGGAACGGGCTCCGTGGTGTAAGTGCCGAGGATACCCCGGCCTCTGCTGAGCAGATTTTGTCCTGATTTTCTTCCTGTGCGGCTTCCCAAAGGATGGTATTTGAGCAGCTGTCTGCAGAGCTCATTTTTCTCCGCGCTGTAGAAGACAGGTTGATTTGGTGTGTTTGCGGGGCTGTAATCTTGTTCTGTCATTACCTATTTACTCCTTATTATGGCTTTTTGAGCAGATATTCCCCAGCCTCTGTGTTTATCTTTCTCCCAATGTGTATTTCAATAAAAATGCCGTTATTTGAAATCGTTGACACCGCTGGTTAAAGATACTGAATTCCATCATCTATTGTCCTGGAAAATGATCCATTGAAGATAAAAGCACAGACACTCGATAAAGGTTCTTTCCCAGGAACAAGGAGCGCTCTGATCCGTGCGCGATCTTATCTCCAGAGCACGTGCTCGTGTTCTGGATGCGAAGGAGCCACAACAGAAGAGGACAGACGAGGGAGGCTGGAGATTTTCCTTTCCGAACGGTGATCTTGAGAAGGGAAAGTGGATACCTGCAGCAAACCCGCTGTGGGGTAACCTCAGATATTGATGAGGAGAAAAAGAAAGGGAGTTGATTCCTGTCCTCTAACAAGCTGGGAGGGACAGAGGGGTGAAGGGCTGTTGAACGTGGAGGAAGGTAAAGGGGAGGAAAAGAGACCTGACCACGAAAGGGAGAGACACAACAGTGCTATCGATGAAGGAGCGATCCATTTGTGGTGTTGAAATGCCTTTTTATTTAATTTTTTATTTTCCAAACAGGCTGCGAAACAGCTTAAAAATAACATGGAAAAAACTCCTTTTGTTACTGTGAGCTTTCAACACTGTTAGGAGATGTAGTATTATAAATACTTTACCTTGTAGGAGAAATTAGTCCGTGGAAGCAGGATATGAACTTTGCAAATGAGGGACTACCCTGTATGCAGTGGTGGTTCTTAATGGCTTCTACTGGGTGATAAATATTCGTGATAGAACTGAGAGGTTTTCTTTGGAGGCATTGCTGCTGTCAGGAAGGCTAAAGATGTTGAAGGTCAGGGTTCAGATTATGCATTTATGGACACACTTTGTCTTCCAGAGATGGAAATAATAGCTCTTTACTCTGCCTGTCAGGACTGAGAGTAGGTTGGCATTTGAGTCTTCAAAGGGTCAATATTCTTGGCACAACTAAATCTACTTTGAAGACAGGTAACTAACCCCCAGCCTGACACGTGGTCTTTGTCATTTTAAATGTGCTGTTCTCTTTTTTGTTTCTGTTCCTTCTTTCGGTAATTATAGCATGTTAAACTGTGCGGGGCCTGTTTGGCCAGACCTTGTGCAGACACTGTGAAATTAACTTTCTTGCTTTCTGCCGTGAATCGGACTGAAGTGACATTTCTGCAGCCTTGTGGTCGAACCTCCTCCTGCCCGTGGTGCCCAGTCCCTAGAGGAGAGAGGGTGCATGAGATTCCGCAATCTCGTCGCTGCTTCGTTGCTCCGTGTTGGAGCAAGCAGAGGCTGGCATGTCGTGAGGTAGGGAGGTGAGGTGGTGTAACTGTCAAAAACTTGTGTGTTTGTGACAACTGTGGCAAGAAAAGGTCTTGGGAAGCTTTGGGGGAAGGTTGAACTGGAGCCAGGATGGTCTGGTCCTCCGCCAAAGCCAGCGATAGCCTCAGGTGGGAACAGGTCTTAAATGGAGAGAGACCAGTGGAGGGTTGCCTTTGTTGTGGATGAAGTTTTCAATAGCTTTCAGTGGCCAAGAAGAAGACAAAACAGAATTGCACCCCTCTTGAAGAAGCAGCGGGGAGGGTGGACTCTGAGCTAGGCTGGAAAGTCCCCGCGGAGCACCTGATGCTGGAAGCTGAGCTCCCCGTAACATCATCTCTTAATGGCTTCTGAACTGGTCCTGGTGTCCCAGGATGGGCTGTCTGCTCTGTGTTACTGACACACTCATTTAATTCTTAACTCACAAGACATTTGCTTATTTATTTTCATTGTTCCTGATAATAATTCTAAGCCATTAGAGGGGAAAATTGTATTCAAAAATGCTGTTTCACACTTTATTTGTTTGATGATTTAGAGCAATAGAAAATAGCACATTTGCTGGCTTTTATAGTCTGATAATTATCCACATCCATCAACCCATTCCAGGGGAATAAACAAAACACCAAGAAAATTACACTATTAATGACATCCTTTATAGCAAATAGGAAGGATCTTTCTTTTGTGTTAAGGATAAAAAGGGGACTGTCCAGTTAAACGTATGTTAACAGAAACGAACTGCCACTGTAGGGAAATTGTTATCTAACGCATTTGTAGCTCTAGAGCAAATACCTCCTGGGCTGGTGACCCTGATGTCTGGTGGTTGTACTCGGAAGCAGTTTGGAGGATACTCGAAAGCTCTACACAGAAGTAGAGATCAGAAATGCTGGAATTAGGTTTTGTGAAACAAGCTTGGAAGCTGCAAGTCTTTCAGGTAGAACTGTAAGTTCCGTGCTTGTACGAGTGGTGCTTAATCCATTTCAGGGACCTGCTTTTGTTTTGGTAGCAAGAGCAGAAGAAGGTAATTTAAAAGGATCGGTATATTGCTTTCAGATGGTTGACTTCGGGGTAAGATGACATTTGAATCATAGAGCTATAACTTTTTATCTTGAGATTTTTCTTTTCCTCTGTTCTGTAATTCTCATGTTCCCTGGCAAAGCAGCAAGATATTATTCATCCTGTAATCCGACAAATTGCTGAGTGTCAGGTTTTCAGGTTAAGTTTGGCCCTTTGTCTTGGTCAAGCGCTGCAAGGCTGACCCGTGGAAGTACATCCGAAAGGCATCAGTCTCGTGGTTTGTTTGCAAGCCCAGTTCTCGGAAGTTTGATGTCTCTTAAAACAGTTGCTGGTTTAGCACGATTTATGGAGGCTTGGCTTTTCTTGGGGAACCGGGTTGAAGCAGAAGGGACAGATTCTGCGCCTGAAGCAGTGGCTCAAGGTCAGCGTTTTTGGCACTGTTGTGTTTTTTCTTGGCTGTTGCAGATGTTCTCTCTGTGGCAGCAGCAGTCTCTGAAAAGGTGGCTCTTAAGGAGAGCTGTTAAAATAGTTCTGCTGCCTCCACCACTTCCCTTCCCTTTAGGTTTTTGGGGCAATGGAAAATCCTTGCTCCATCTTTGATGTGGTTAAAAGGAAGTGTCTGATCAAGGCTGGATCCAGGTCGGTCCTGCTCTCCTTGTTCAGTGTTCCCCAGGCACAGGGACGTCACGAAACTGCTGCTGTCGACAGGGTGAAGCGTCGGGCAGGTCTCGGGCTGGTGGTCTCATCACAGCCCAGTTCAACATCTCTCGTGGATATTGGTCTGTTTGGGCCAATTGATAGAAGAGTGGCCTTTTGCTTGTTCTGAAGCTTTTTTTCTGCTTTCCTTGTCTTTGTGGAATGCATTTGTGCTACGATCCAAACGGGATGGAGAAGGGAAGAAGTAGTTCTACACGTGTTTTGATTTTTTTCCCCTTTTATTTTTTTTTAAGATTTTGATTGGGGTTTTTTTGGGTATTTTTCCAGAGGAAACCTATGACATTTAGTATTTCATCTGGGATACTTTAAGATTTTTTTTTTTCCCACCACATTGTATGGTTATTTTCCTAGAGTATTCAAAGTCATGCATCTAGAAAAGGAAATGATTGGATATGCTTTACCATGTATAATCTTGTCAGTTGTCTCTGGAATTAAAGATGTTTCGCTGTTGATCTGAACCCCAGCCTGTGGCTGCAGGAGGGACGGTGACAAATCGTGCTGAGTGACAGCGTTTTGTCAGTTCCCTCTGTCAAGGATTTCTGTCCCCAACCAGTGCCTGGCTGTTTTTCATAGTGAAACAGGAGGATGGTACCATGAGGTCGTACACAAAAGCCAGCCCTTCGTGGATGTTTATACGCTCAATAACAGTACTCCTTTGATTGCAGCAATTTCGAATCTTTCCATGTCGCCCCCATTGTTATTCTCCCTCGTAATCAATCATTCGGTGTCGAGATGGAGCTGGCTGGCTCAATCTGTGCCGTACGTGCAGAAGCCTTCTGTTTCTCTTACTGGTTTTAAATAACAGCCCAAATTCTTCCTTTATTGCCTGTCTTTATGTAAATCAGTCAGATCTGGGAGTGTAACTTAAAGCAGAATTTGACCTACTTTGAATTCTCTTCTGCAGCTGATTTTTGAATTCCTAAGGATCGAGTACCCCCAGAGCCTGAGGGCGGGTGGGCTCTGCCTCCTGAAGGACTGGCCCAGACACAAAAAGTTGATTTCTAAGATTGGAGTCAGCGATTACTGAGGCTGCTCTGTGGTAGAGTGTTCTGATTTGTATATTATTACATATAGTTCTTTTTTATAAGCTGGAAATTCCTCCTCTCTTGCTGGTTTCTAGCCAAGCCCTTTGTCTCTCGGTGGACCGCTCTCTGAAGCTCAGCGTGGCTGGCTGCGGTCTGCAGTTCCAGATAACACAATAACCGTGTTCCGATGTATTAAACTTTTAACATCCCCAAGATTCAATTAATCTTATCTTTACAACTCCCAATTACAGGCACTAATTAAGTGAAGGTTGCATTGTAGACTTGGGATATTACATTAATCATCGGCAGCCTTGTCGCCGTAAATGAGTTCTTTCCCAATCCTTCGGCGGTTTTCCCAGAAGGAATGGAATGTCTCATTTCCCTGTTTTAAGGGACGTTAATCCCACAAAAGAGCTTTGGATCGGGATTAGTTTTATCACATTTATGTAAGTGATGAATGGTCTTTGTAAAATGAAAGCTACTAGCTTTGTCCCAGACAAATGAAATTGAATTGTTTGATAATTGCGCAATTTAAGGCACTGTCAAATTTTGGTCGGAGGATGTTGGGAGCCAGTTGCTATATTTATTATTTTACAAGATTAGGTGCTACATAGTGTTTTCCCTTAGATTTTTTTTTTTAAGCCATCAGTTTAAATCGGCTTAATGTCTAAATCTTGAAGCATCTTATGTATGATTTCTGTCCTTTATCTTTCCGAACCTGCCAGACCACAGTAGGTAAATTTTGGTTTTGTACCAAAGCAACACATGATACGACTTCTCTCTATTTCTCCTTACGTTGTAGATCAACTTCAGACTTGGAAAATTGAGAAGCTGAGCAAGGGGACTGGCTGAAAGTCCTCTGAAATCAGGTGTATTTTGAGAGATCTTGTCGTTGGTAGAGCAATACTGTCTACCTGTTGTTGAGACTGTGCAGCTGCCCGCTGCAATATCCTGTTCTCAGCTTGTCGTAATGAGACGTGATGGTTTTGACATCTTTATTGGAAATAACAGAAATAATGCTTTTTTTGTTATTCACATTGGACGAAAGTTATAGCTGGTAATAAATGTCATTCTCACAAAAGTAAATTTTCAGAATTCTCCATTACAAAAAATGGGATGAGAGCCCCATTTAATTCCATACAGAACGTAAACAATAATTTACAAAATTCCGTTGACATTACAATGTGCGTCGTCACATTCAACATATTTGAGTGTATCACGGTATTTAGTGCCCTCGTTAGAACCTGAACATAAAATCTGAGTCACCCCGTTTTTGCCTCTGTGAGGTACTGTACCTTCAGAGCATCAAGGTAAGTAACAAAAAACCCCAAACGTTTAGGTCAGATCCTTTTGCGCTCTTTTTACCCTTTCTTTAACAAAGCTGTCTTTAAGGTACTTGCTGTTCCCTGCACCCTTCAATCTCAGAAGACCCTGTTTTTTCATTCACCTCGTTGAGAAAATGATCAAATAGTTGAATTCTGTTATTTCACATCGGACAGTACAACCCAGCGTAGATATAAGGATCCCCTGCTTCAGCTTTACTCTTTTGAATAAACTGAAAAATATTTGCGCAGAGTTTTCTTTGAAAAAGTTTGTCTTCATTTGCTGTAGGTATCCCGATGTACACAGACCCTCCTTCACACCTTTTTCAGCCCAGCCGAAATTTCTTGTCTGTTAATCTTTAGCACAGCCTCATGGTTTTATTTTGCAGATATCGTTCCTGTGGAAGATGTGCCCGTTGTTCCCTGTACTGATTTATTTCTGGTTTTTCCATTGCGTTATCATCACTTTGTCTCAGTTTTCCCTTCTACCTTGTGAGCTGCTGTGATGCTGTTTAAAAGGACTGGAGGAGAATAACACACATCATATAACAACCTGTCCGAGGACTTTTAATAAAATACTGGCGTTCTTCCATGTATTATTATTATGTGTCACTGATACCTTCCAGACTTCTAAAATTTCGTATTTCGTAAATAACGTATTTCCAGACGTTCATTCTAAGTGTGCTGTGCTAAAAGTTACTACCACACTTGTTTCTAGGCTTCTTTTCTTTCACTGTTTTTACATTAATGATTTTTTTTTCCCTTTTGTGTCATCTTTCTCCTAGGTATGCCATACCTCCAGAACACGGCAAGCGATTGGAACGCCTGGCAAAAGGTAAGCTGGAAAAAAAAGCTCCTGTCCCAGAATAATTAACTCAAAACCTACAGCGAGACATCCTTTAATGATGGAAATCTGTTGTTGAAGTTAGTGCAGCAGAAGCAGGCAGGGAAATCTGAAAGACCGTATTCTGATGCAAAATAAACACAGGTTCTGATCCTGTTTTTCCAGCAAGTAGGTCTGTTCATAGTGATGATTTCTTGCTGACATCCTACTGACTGTTTCATCCTCAAATAAAAAAGGGAGGGTGTGGAGGGGAGCAACTGGGTGTGTAGGGCAGGTGTAGATGAAATGTCCCAGGGCAGGGTAGTGGTGTTCTCCTGTGCACTGAGAGCCATGATCCCCTGCTGCTCAGAAATGTTGCATTTTGAAGCTATAGTTCAGTCATTTGCCAGGTTTTAGAAAAGTTACTAAAAAGTAAGTAAAAGCTAAGAAGTCAATAAATCCAGATGACCCATGTAGGATCTGAAATATCCCACTCAAGTCTGACATAATACTACGTCTCTTTGCCCTTTCTAACTTATTTTTACTGATTTTTACGTATTTTTACTTATTTTTTGAGACACATTGATGGTTGGCAACGTATAAACCATAAGCAACTTATCAATGATCTCGTCTTTATTTTAATTTTCTGTCGTTTAATATCTTCTGGAAGTTGGGTTGGGTCATGTTTTGAAACTGTGGAGAAGGAGTGCTGCTGCTTGGGTGTTCCCGCTGTCCTGTGCGTCGCTGGTCGATAGGATGAAGAAGTTTACAATAGAAAAATGAGTGTGCAATTAATATGGAAAATGAATAGCTGAGCTGAAAATGGGCTCACTGGGAGAACTCTGGAGCCCATGGAGAGAATGTTAATGTGTTGCCGTGTTATTGGTGCTAATCACTTAAAATGTGCTCCTTTATTAGTAGCTTTAATGAGAGCCACTTAAACTGTGCATTAAAAAGAGGAACTGCAGAGAGGGACGGCAGACTGGGTAGCAGACAGTCATAATTTAATTGAAATGCTTTTAGTACAAAAATATAAGAAAACCTGGAATCCAGCAATCCTTTTCACTTGCTGAAACCCCTTCCATTATGTCTCATCAATTAGTTTTGTTTCCAGAGCTTGGGTTATTTATTCTTCTAAATGGTGATGGTTTTGAATCCCTATAAACACATAATTTCTTCTTGAATCACCCACTTGGGGTGGACCATGCGGTCTTGAACCGAACGGTGGTACATGGCTTTAGGTGACATTTCTGGGAGCGAAGTGCTGGCATCAAAGGATTTGTTCAGTATTTTAATTCTTTCTGATTTAATAGCTCAGCATGGATTTTGTAGCTATGGTAGAACTTCTCTAGTGCTGAGCTTCTGAGTCGGATTGTACCGCCTCTGCCAGACCAGTTGGTGACCACTGGGACCAGTGAATGAGTGTTCCCCCTTCCGCTGCCTTGTGATGGATGTATTTTGTTCCCTTTCTTTCTTTTGACTGGATTTTAACCTCTCCGTGCTATTTTTTCCCTTTAGGGGGTGGTATGTGGGGCAGATCAGTCTGGAATCCCATGAGTTGTGTTCCTTTCCCGGGAATAGTGTAGCTGCCCATCAGAGGAGGTCTGAAAAGGACAGAGCGGTGTTTGGAGGAGATGATGCGTGCTCGTCACTCTTTCCTTGTCTGTGTTTGGAAAGAGCGTGGCTCAGGGTTGAGGGTACGAGCCAAAGCTCGAGACAGACAGGTTCTGTTCCTTACTTTGGGGTTTTACTGGGATTTTTCCCAGATGAGAAGGTTTACATACAAACTCTCAGCTTGAGTAGAAGTTAGACGTGGGTACCTCAACATGAAAGCTTTTGTCACAAAATTTATGTGACACTTTAAACGATGAGGGATGTGCTAATTACCGACACCTTCAGTCGTATGCCGGCTGTTCTGACCTATACAAAGTGTTTGGGCAGGTTTTCATTTTTTCAGCTGGTCTCTGCTTCAATAATGACCGGTTATAATATCCCTGTAGTGATGCTCTTCTTTTCAATGTCCCTGCAGGTTTTTTTCCAGGAAGCTCTCAGGGATGTGATGCTTTCCTCCGTCACAAGATGACCCTCATTTCACCCTCAATCCTGAAGAAGTACGGCATCCCTTTTGACCGGGTAGGTACAAAGGATGCAGCGAAGGCTCTGGCAAGTCGTGGAGGTGCACAGAGCACAGCACCCCTCTTCTGAGGAAGCAATTCATTGCAAACCACTGGGGAGCAATTTGCTTAATTTCTGAATGCGTTATTATGCTAAACGTCTCCTATCGGTTGAAACCAGGTGGCTGGCTGTAAAGGAGGATTTGTGGTTTGGCTGAGACGCTTCCTGTGAAGTGCTGCTCATCAGAACAGCTTTCCCTAGGACTGACTTTGGCAATTAGGGAGCCTCTCCAGGTAGAGAGAGGCAAACTGTAATGCAGATGCTCTGGCTTATCAATGGGCAGCATAGCTCCTTGGTAATTCTTGAACACAGGCTTTTTTTTTTCTTTTCTCCTGGATCCAGTATGAACCAGAAGCTGGAGCTGGACGTGCTGGTTCTCTGTTGTGTAAGCGTTCGTTCTGTGCTAAGCCAGAAAGAATCCATGAATCTCTTAAGTCCTCTTATTTGAGATACAGGGTCGTGTTTATTTGGTAGGATCGTTTTAATGTGCTTATTCTTAAAGTCTTCTGGCAAGAAGTAAATCTCCTCAGCCAAGCATGCTTACAAGGGATTTAGTATCTGTGCAGAATCAAACAGCTGCTGCTGCTGTGTTACCAGCACACGGAGCCTGTCCTGCCAGGGTGTCCTGCCTTTGGGTGTGAAAAAATAAATTGAATTTAGAGGTACGGGGACTCTTAACTCCAGTGGGACGTGTCAAACAATGCCTGATTCAAACCGGCTTCATCCTTCCCCATCCCCTTTGCATCATCATCTGTAGATATTATGACCATCTTGTTCTAAGTAAGAACTCTCGAGTTCTGATATATTTTTTTTAAGCATTATTTTCAATATTTGTTTTGTTAGAGTTATTCCACCTGAGACAAAATGTAGCATCGATTTGATGAGCCTGGTGATTCTTTGAGATGGAAGTAAAAGATCTTGGCTCTTTATAGCATAAAAACTACGAATTCATTCAATTTGCTGCTCCAGAGACTGTTTCATTTTTCCTAGTGGAAGGCTGTGATGAATGAAATTTGAAGTGTGATCATCTGCCTTGTCAGATGAGTTTGCTGTCAGTGCAGGGGAGACTCGCACGAAGCTCTGTGGTGCTTGTGGTTCAACACCAGCGGCGAGGTCTGGCTTGGTTTGCACACGATGGTTGGTATTAAATTGTTCATAGAGAGCAACAAACCGTTTTTGCTGTAATTCTATCTGCGGAACCTAATTCCCCAGTATGGAAACATTCCCACCTGCTACACATGGTTGAAAAGAATAATGAAAATAATCTAATCGTGGGATCTGGATTTTTTGGTAAGGATTTTCACTTTACAAATTTCGCTTTACAAATTTGGAAGGTGGGAGGCAGCTCGGGTTAATGCATGGATGCCTCTCTGAGAAATGACTTTTGATAGAGGATAAAAGACATTATCTATCCCGACCATATTCAGAAAAGTACAAAATCTGTAGCCGGTGCAAACGTATGTTCTGTGTTTGCTTTTCCATCGCTCTGAGGAAAGTGGCATTGACTGGGAATTCCATAGTGAGGGATTTCTGATCAATAACCGAGCAAGAGGAGCAAAGGAGGTTGTAAAAAGGCTGCAGAGGAAAACTTTCCTTCCAAGCGTTTCCCAAGTCAACTTTACTGAACTACTGTATGGATGGGATACAGAGTGGTTTAAATGTGGGAGTTTCTAATTATTTGTTAAAAACTCTTTTCCTGCTTAGCCAGGCTTCCCACTGTGAATCTTCCCCCTGTGGTTTGAGAGATGAAGTTTTTTCACAGATTGATCTCTGGGGTTTCCTTCATACTGAGTATACGTAGGAACCTTTAAAGTAGGCACTATCTGAATGGTAAGAGTCTGATTTTTGTCTCCCTTTCTTTTACAACAAATAGAAGAGACCAGCGTGCACATAGAGGACGATGTCACTGTCAAGCCCAAGCTTTTTAAAGGAAGGGGGATTATTAACACCTTAGTTAAATCTAATTCCCAATCCTGATTTACCGAGTGTGGGTTTTTTTATGATCGCTTCTCTCTGGCACTCGCTGGAAAGATGTTTTTAAATGTAAAGAGGAGGAGGACATCTCTTCAGTCGGAGCAGCCCATCTCTGAGTATCTCCCGTCCTGAAATAGCAGCTTCTGAAGGGATCACTGTTATCCAGAGACAGTGAACGTGTGATTTTTGTTTAGAAACAGGGACAGGATCCCTTCATCTAAATTCTTGGCAGATCTCAATGAAGTGAATAGGCACGTATTTATAAATCTCTGTGATGGCATTCGCTGCTGGAAAAAAAGAAACAGATCAATACTAGGGCTTTTTAATAATTAAAAATGTGTATTTCTGTAATCTCCTATTGATTTCTCCATTTATTCTTCAAGAGCTTGCAGAAGTCAGTAAATTTAGGGCTTTCTCCGTGAGTGGCAGTTTGTGTTGGCTCTCCTTCAGTAGTTATTACTTTTCTGCATGGCCTATCCATCATCTTGAGTGCTTTCTAATTTATTGGAGGGATAATGTTGACAGCAGTGACATGGAGGACATACACTGTGGGCTTGAAATGAAGACACCAGGATGTAGATTTCCTGACAGAAACATAATCTTTCCGTCTTCTGAAGTTAGCAATCTACCGCTCTGCTGTGATTTATGGCGAGGGCTGGACGGGAGGGTGCTCCGTGGGGCTGGGCACAGACCGGACTTCAGCACCTCTCAGCCAGAAATACTGCAGAAGCTTCTTGTATCATCATAGCAGCTTTTATTCTCTTTAAAAAAAAAAAATCCTGCTAACGATAATAGCACGAGCAAGTGTGGGTTGACGGTTGGACTTGATGATCCTTGAGGTCTTTTCCAACCTTTATGGTTCTGTGAAGTCTAGACCAGTCTAGTGGGTAAATGTTTTAACTTCTGTTGGTGTTTTTTCTATTTGGACCCATCGTTGGGTGTATGGGTGTAAGTTCTCTGAGACCTCTGCCGGCTCTGAGCTGCTGTGTTGGGAGCTAGCGCTGGTGGGAAGGGATCCAAACGAAGCTGGCGTGTGACTGCTATTGAACGGTCTGTCAGCACTTCTGCGTTGGAAAGACAGGGAAGGTCAAATTTTGCCTCTTTTCCAATCCAGAGAAGGGAGGTGCTGTCGCACGCTTGCTAAGCTGGAGAGCTGGACGGGAAGGGCTGCTCCAAGCGCGCCGTGTCACTGCCGTTGCTCTTGGGATCTCCGCCACACTCTTAAGAATTAAAGGACTTTTTTCCCCCCAATGTCTTCTTTGCATAAGATCTAAAAAGAGGATTTTTTCTAGAAGCATCACAAATGGATTGGCCTCTGATTACAGTTATAATCTGCAGAGTTTTTAAACCTTTTATTAATAATGTCCATAACGCTTATTGTTGTTTTGATTTTACTTGAGTAGGTGGTGGGCTGTAATTTTTGGGTTGTTTGACTTATGGGTGGACAAATGGGAGTGAGACCGCGAAATGTGAGCGGTGAAATAAAGGCGGTGGAAGGCAGCATGTGCTTCGGTAGGACCCTGCAGTGTACAGTTCGTGTTAAGAGGGAAATCCAGGTCTCTTGGCTCTGCTATCATGGTGGTGGGAGCGTAGATTTGGATTTACCGTGAGCTGGAGCGGTCGTGATCTAGAGATTTATTGATCTCCTGGAATGCTGCAGCCTGAGACCCTGTCTGTAACTGGAACCTGAGTCTAAATAGATCTCGTGACCCCTTCCGTCCATTGTACTGTCTTTTTTTCCTTATTACAAATACTTGAGTATTTCTGCTGTTAGCAAGAAATTGTTCTGGGTTTAGCCAAGACTTGGCAATGGCTGTTCTGCCTACCCTCCAGCTGAAAGAGAGATTTAACCAGTGAATTTTTTTGTAGGTCTCTGTTCTCAAGCAGCCACATCAACTGCTCTGTGGAGTATCCCTTTCTTTTGTTTTTGTTTTTCAGATCACCCAGGAAGCCGGAGAGTTCATGATTACCTTTCCATACGGTTACCATGCTGGCTTCAATCACGGCTTCAACTGTGCTGAGTCTACCAACTTTGCCACTTTACGATGGATCGACTATGGAAAAATGGCAACCCAAGTAGGTGTCTGTCGGGATGAAAGGTTATTTAAAGCCTCATGAAATGCAAAGGATGAGCAGGAGACTGAACCGTCGGGACGAAATGGAAGGTGCCGTTGTTTTGACGATGCGCTCTTTCATTGTGCCGTGTGGCTGTTTTTTGCCTGTTGACGGTTCGTGTCACTTTTGAGTGGCTTTCTCAAATACAAGGTGTTGCACACACCTTGGCAAGAGGTGGTTTTGAGACTAGTAAGTTGGGATTAGTTTTCTAATGCATCCAAACTGCATTTCACAGTGAATAAGGTGACTGATGTAACTGAATACAATCCATTAGGTACACATTGAAGGGGAAAGAATACGCTGGAAATACTTTTAAGTGTTAAAGAGACTGTGGTAATAACCTTCTGAAAATACCTGAATTTCTCTGTTCTGTGCACTCGGTTAAGTTTGAAGAGGAGAGTCATGCTGAAATGACTTGGTGGCTATTTCTCATTAGGACGAATTTCTGGTGTGTTTTGTTACTGTTGACAGTTCTGAAGTCAGTCAGGGTTTTCATGCCAGCACACACCCTGCATTCTCTTGTTTTTAGCTGTGAAGTGTAACTGATCAGCTGAACTGGTTGGATAGGAACAGTGAATTTTTAAATTGGGGATCAGCTCCACACAGGCTTTGGGGAATGGATAAATGATTGCAGAGGGGGTAACACTTGAAAATTTCCTCGGATGTTCTTTTCCAGAAAGGCAGGCTTAGTTTTCACTCTGGAATAGCATTTATAATATTTCCTTTACTTATTTTTCTTTTATCAACTCAGCTTGACTGTGTAACTTTTGTAATGCATCCTGATGCTTTCTTCTGGACAAAATGAACTCTGTTCGAAACGGGCTGTAAGTACATCTGTGTCTCCAGCTGGGGAGCAGTGTAGTGACGTCTGGCTTTCCTTTACAAACGTTTATATTCCGAGAGCAGCAAAAGGTAGATGATTCCTGAACGGCGTCAATCTTCTGCGCTTTGGGATCCTGTGGTCCTTGGCAGTGCCCTTTCTAACCCTCCGCCTTCTCGCTGTAATGCCTTCGGCCATTTTTGAGCCACGCTGAAATTTTCCGCCCAGAATTATAGTCGGTAGCAATTGATGTCGTGTGTCAATCAGCCTGAGTGGCTGCTTTGTGACTGACGCGAGAGTCAGTCTTTTTGCTTCTGGAGGCTGGTGCAGTTGCTGGCACCGCAGGCTTCAAGGCATCTTGTAGAATCCCCCAAAAACCCCCCGTGCTGTTTCTTCCTGTTTTTCCTTTTTAATAAGTGAACATCATTAACCCAGCTAGAAAAGGAAGATGGTTGTCACCCTCCAGGACCTTTTTTCCTGCTTTTTTCCCCTCTTTGGTATTCTGTATCCTCCCTCAGCAGCTGCAGGCAGTCTTTGACTGTCCAGTGGAACAATAATTGGTGTCTGAGAAGCTTATTCCGTGGAAAGTGAGCTTTCAGGTTCCTGAAAGGTGAGGTGTCTGTTTTGTTGATTTTTTTTCCAGTAATATTCAGCCCGTAGTTTCAAGGACTCCCCTGTTAGCCAACAAATCTGACATTTGATCTCTCTCCTTTTCTGAAATAAACAGATTTTATTATTTCATTTCTGAAGCTACAGTGGTGTAAGAGCATCTTCTGTGAGACATGCTAGTGGCCGTGCTGTGAAATATAAAACCCAAATATACCATGAAATACAGCGTACACGTACTCCACGTTACAAAATTAACACCTCTGAACTGTTAGTAATGGCAACTGAAATGAATCTCGCAGCAGAAAAATCCTCGTGCTGAAAAGCGATGGATTTGTCCCCTCCGTCCCCCGGCAGTGTTCAAGCAGTGAACCCTGCGCTGGTGTCCGTGATCTCTTCGTACCCCATCCAGGCTGCGGACGGACCCTGGGGCAGTAAATCGAGGCTCCGGGGCGTCGTATCTTTGAGTTTATTCTGGAGTTAAAGGGATGGTGAGAAAAACGTGGAACTGTAAGAAACCTCAGATCAATGTTAAGTGTCTTAAACTCAAAAATAGCCAAGCAAACTTGGTTTGAAAATGTAAAAAATCGTGTTTGTCTGCTGTGACCCTGTATACGGGGTTTATCTGTAGCGAATGGTCATGGTGTTACACCCCAGAAAATGGGGTTTATCGGGGAAATTCTGACAGACCCTTGGCCGCAGCGGTGCCAGCAGGCTCCGCTCTAATATTAAAAGCAATTTTGGGTTCAGCCGTGTGTTCACAAACAAGTGACATTTGGGAAGTGCGGTTTTAGATTGAGCCTCCATGCTTACATTGTTAAGCAGCGTAGCGTGAAATTACCGAACAAGCGGCACAGAGAGCTCCCGGCAAATCTAGGGAGAGAAAGTTGAAGTGGGGAAGGAGACGCCCAATTTATTTCCATTGCACTCAGTGACACTGGTCTGTTCAGAGATTTCCATTTCACATTGCCTGACCCACGGACTGCATACGTGTTAATTAACCCTTCGGTACCTCGCCGTCGGGTTCCCGGTGAGGAAGGAATGCTGATACCCTGCGAGGGCAGGAGGTTTGTTTAAATCTCATTTGAAGTTAAACAGGGATTTAATGAAATACCAGCTGAGTGTATTCGCTCAAGCTGCCCGCGCGTTTGTGGGGAGAGATGTCCCGCAGTGTGTGATTTTTGGTTAACTACAGGTTTTACTGAATGTGAAAAGCGGCTGTATTGACTGCTGTGCTCTCAGGCACAGATTATCCTTGCCTTGGTTGTTTTTTTTTGTTTTTTCTTGTCACATACTCATTTATGAAGTTCTTGGAAGCTCTAGCCCGGGTGGCTCTCTGCAGGTACGTGTTCTCTGCGCTGCAGCCAGCTGGCTGGAGGGCGATTCTCCTCCTCTCCCCAGGTCAGCAGCGGCTCTCTTGTCCTGCCCGTCCTCGTGAGACTGGGGACAAGGCAAGATTCAAAATTAACCGGTTGTAATGTTCTCGTGAACATTATCCTTGGGATGGGATTTGGATTCTGTTCTGCTGAGAGCGATGTATGTCAGCGGCACAGCGTAGGAGAGAGCCCGCGCAGGACGGCGATGGCTCACCCTGGAGGAGCACGGACAGAGCCGTGCTCATTGCCTGCCAGATGGAGGAACCTGCCTGGGCCGTGAAAAATACGGAATAGCCAGGCTGGAGTTTAGAGATCAGCTTCTTAGGCACTGGTTCTGTTCCAATTGTAGAACAAGCATTGGCAAAAAGAAAAAAAGCTTTTGAGGACCTGGTGAGAGGTTTTGGAGACTGTTTGAGAGCTGCTTGGGGGAAGTTGGGGTGAAGGGACTGGGGTGTGACGCTGGGTTTTGTGTCTTTGGATGGAAGGTGTAACCATCGCTGACAGGTAGCCTCTTACCATGAGAACATGTTGACCAAACTTTGACTAAACACGGGGCTGACGCAGGGGTAAATGTGTGTCTGCATCTCTGTGGGGTGTCTCTGGTGCCTGTGCAGCGTGTCCCAGGCTCAGGTGGGCAGTTTGGGGGCTGATGGCTTTTGGCACATGGGTTACCCAAATTCTCTGCTTTCTCAGGTTTTCCCTGCTCTTGTTTTGGCTTTTTAGTCACAGCAGGTGCTTGCCCCTTGAGTCTGATTTGCTGATCCTCCTGCTAATTGCTTCTCTAGCCTCGATGCTGAGTGCTGGTGTGTGACAGACAGAATTCATGTCGTCTCTCACGATGTGTATAATCCTCCGGGCTGATTGCTCTCTGTTCTTAGCAAATGTCAATCTCCTTAGGTTCAGAGGAAGGGGATAACATTCTCCTTTCCTTCATGTCTTTAATTCTTTGGTGGTGTACCACTGGGAAATAGATGTCTTGCCTACAGCTGGACCTTGTGCCCAGAAGTGTCGGAATTAGCGGCTCTGTAACTGTCATCCCATTTATTGTCAATGTTAATGTCTCCATCTGTCCTCGAGGAACCTTGTGCTGCAGCTGACTTCTTCCCAGCCAAGGTGACTTTGAGGCCGTCCACGGCGTGCCCGTTCCACCTAACCCGCGGGTAACAGTGTGCAAAGTGAAGAGAGATCCTGGAGAAATGAGTTACAAGGAGGTTTCGCAGGTGTTGGAGATGCTGGCGTGCTATTACAGGAGTCAGCTGGAATCTGAATGCTTCGCTTTAGACCTTTTTCTGATTACATCATACCCTCGAGTAGGGACGGTTTGATTAGTATCTCCCATAGGTTCTGTTTGCCTGCATAGGCAGAGCCTAGAAAATCGGGGTGAAATATTTTCCTTTGTACTCCCTGGTCGAGTTCTTCGGTCGTTTGTCTTCCATTACCGGTGTGTCGTGGGGCTTTTTCTGTTTGGTTGTGGAAGGGGTCCTGGGGAGTGAAATGCAGTGAATGATAATTTCCATTCCCTGCTGTCTGGTTAGGTTTGGGGTTTTTTTTCTGTTTTGCTCCATGAGCCTGCAGTTCCTTTCTGCGTCACTGTTTTGATTCGCTTTGTTTCTCCTGGATGCAGCCATCAGCAGACGGAGGGTCTCAATGGCTGTGAGCTGGACTAAGCCCTTGGAAAGCCCAGGGTTTCAGTGACGTGTCCGTCCTGATGTCGAGGTGCCCTGTAAGTCTCCTGGCATTCAAAAAAAAACCACTTTCAGAGTGAAATTCAAATGTACCTCACTGTCACCTTTTCTATTTCTTTTGCAAGAAAGGAAATCAGTGGATAGGAAGGGAACAACCCTGCACTTTCCTTTACATGAATAGCAGACACTCCTGGGCGAGAACGGCTGTGTTGCTACCGGTTGACATTTTCATGCCTTCGTTTTATCTCCTGTTTACTCCAGAGATAGTGCTGGAATTATCTATCTCAATATAAAACGGGGTCAAGTTGCCCTTTCTTCCCCAATCCTACATTTAACGTTGTGAAACAATCTCATCCTGCGCAGCATCCCAGCATCCTGTGCACACGGATGGGTGCTGAGCAGGTACCTGCCCTGTCCCTTCTGGCTGTCCTGCCCTTGGGAAGGGACACCTGAGGGACTAATTTTAAATCCAGAATGTAATTATAAACTGTTCAGGACTTCATTCACAGCAAATGGGACATTTCTCCCTGGGGCAGGGATGGCTGGAGGCAGCTTGCCTCCCTCTCTGCTCAGGGTTTGGTGTAACCCTTAGAGCACTGAACTGGGAAGGATTTGGGGTTGGTTTTTTTTTTTTTT
>WKFP01014888.1:274817-301726 GCA_011057875.1 Pterocles orientalis | reverse complement strand
TTTTTTTTTTTTTTTTTTTTTTTGCCTAAAATGAAGCGTGTCACATGGCATTTTATATTATATCTTAAACCAGAATCCTCTTTATCACCGATGAGGCGGAGCGGGGTAGCACCCCATGCCACTTACCCAACTCTTCTACCCACAGAAATTCCCAAGGAGGAAGCAAGGAGAAAGCTGCCGTGCAGCCAGGGGCTGGGGGACTCACTGGAAATTTTTTCCTAATTGTTTTGTTTATGAAGCTCTGTAGAGGATTTCCAGTGGGTTTCCTAATGAACTGGTTTGTTTTTGAGACTTCAGGGCAGTGCTGGTAATTACGCTGGAAACAGGGGGTCAAGGCTCATCCTCGTTCCCACAAACTCTCAGCTACCAACCCTTAAACACACTAACGATGCATTTTAGGTTTTTCTCCTTCTTCTCAAAGTTTTAACTCCTCGTTTACTTGCAGATGCCCCTCGTCTTGCAGGCACACACTTGCAGCTTGGGTGCCTTTGCCACTTTTGCAACGGGAGCGTTGCAGGACGGGGCTGAGCGGAGTTGGAGCTTTGGGCTGAGAGGAGGGAAAATTGAACCCAGCCCAGGCTGGTTTGTTCTGCCGTGCCGGGTGAGCGTTAACTAGATCTCACGTAACACGCCTGTAATCCAACAACAAACTGGAGAGCTGTTTAGGAGTATTATTCTGGGAGGACTGTGTTTTTCCCAAAAGCTGAAACTCTAAACCTCATCCTGGAGATTTATGGAGAGAAGCTTCGGAGCGGTGTCTGCGTTAGCAATATCCTATAATATACAGCAAGAGTTTCTCAGCTGCGTGTCGACCGTAACCATCTTTCTTTCCCAGTGACTTGCTTTTAGGCTTCATTGTTATGAAAAAAAAAAACAACAGATAGAAAAGCTTTAAGCCAAGATCTTGGGCTGGCTTTTAATGGTGGCATCATAGCAGAAAGAACTTCAACTTTGAGCGTCTTTGGTTTTCTGATATTTAAATTTCCATTAAGGCAAATTGAGAGGCTGGCTGGGTCTTAAACAACTGTGCAGTGGCCCCTGATTTCATCTAAATGCAAGGGTTGGTGTTTTTTTTCCATGAGAACCAGAGGTGCCAGTTTAAATATATCATTCTGGTGACTGTTTCTGCAGAAGGAGGAGGGTTATTTTACATGAACTTTTCATATGTTACGGAACAGATGGGGTTCCGTTTAGTGGTACTAGCTGGGAAGTGAGGGAAGTATCCTTCCAAAAACGACGCTGGAGGCTGAGGCTGCATTTTTCCATGTGTCATTTGACTTTTTTTTTCTTCAAGGAGACAGTCTTCTTATTTGGCTGTTATTTTATATAGACTTCTGTCCCGACCCAGCTCATGGAACCACCCCGGGTGGGACGAGTGGGGTTCACGGAATTTCTATATATACATTCCCTTGGGGCAAATTAAGGTGAAATGACACCAAAGAATTGCATATTGGCTTATAATTTTAATGCATATAATTGTTTAGGGGGAAAAGGGAAATGCAGGGTATAAAATGTGGAATATAACAGAATTGCAAAAGAAAACAAATTACTTGGTAAAGACAATTCATTAATATTTTAGCATCCACTAACAACACTAAACCTTATAGCAATGGAATAAGAGTAGCATGATTATCAGTATCACTAGGGTTAGTAATAATCATCACTAAAAATAAGCAATCAATATGAAAGACCTATTACACAACCCCCAGAAAGGGGCTGCTTATAAAATGTTACCATACGTGCCAGAGGGAAAACGGAGACAGTAGAGAGAGACAGAGAGGGATGCGGGAAGGGAGGAGAGGAGGGGAAAAGAAAAGAGGCAAGGGAAAAGAGGGAAGAAAAAGTAAAGGAGGGAAGAAAGAGAAAAAGAGGAGAGAGGTAAGAAGAGAAAAAGAAATAAAAGTTATCACTACTCCTTGGATCCCTGGATGAACGTCCAGGGTGGGGGTCCGTTGCTTGTTCAGTTGGTCAGCGTCTCAGGAGTCTCCAGGTGATGAGCCCCAGGTTCGCTGTTTTGCTGGTTCATCTTTTATAGGCAGAAGCAGGGCCTTAATCAACAAAAGTTTGCTAAGAGTGAGACTGAGTCCATTGTTAGACTCAGCAGGGGTTTGCCATCAAGGGTTGATGGCCTTACTTAGCAGGGATTTTGCCAGTCCATGGAGTAAGGCCTTCGGCACCTTCCCTGCCCTCTTCTTATCTGCAGCTGAACATCACGGAGGCTCCGCCTTATCAGAGCCTCAACGATTGAGTCCATTGTTAGTAAGGCCTCTGGGGCATTCCTGGCCATCTTCTTATCTACAACAGGAATGTTTCGAGGCAAAAACAGTCTGGGCCTGAATGGTCAATTTGCAGTTTCTGCAACACCTCAGGAGTAGTCCCTTACAACTTTTTATTTTAGAAAAATGTTGCCGATAAGATCATGGTTACACATTCAGTAGCCACAAATTTCCCACTACTGGTCTTGGAGTTATAATTGAGGAGGCAGGGCTCCTGGGGTGGTCGGAGATTTTACCCCAGTCTCCAGCGTCGAGTAGCAGGTGATAAGTAGAGGAAGAATGTTGGGTTTTGGTGTTTGCAAAGCGCTTCACTGTGCGTTTCCTTCTGATGTTTGTGCATGTGCTTGGATCGCAAGTTGCCTTTGCGTGTTCTTGTCCTGTACAGTCAGCAAAGTCATCAGCTTCGGGAAAAGGAGAGGCGAGGCTGGGGAGAGCCTTCAGGAGATGGAACAAATTCGGTTCCTGCGGATCTGGGGAATATGGGAACTCCTCTGGGCTTGTTGCTGGTTTGGGTCTCGGATCCCCTGTAACCAAAGGCAAAGAGCTAACCTGAAACCCGATTTTTGTTTTTTCCGCCCCCATTTTCAGGACTAGCAGTCGGTCCTTGGAGATGCGGGTGATGATTATTCCGTTGTTTGATCGGTGGCTCCGGCAGCTCCGGGTGTGGTGGTCTGGCCACCAAGTGGGCAACGGCAGAGGAGCGAGGGGAAGATATCTGATTAGATCTCAGAGTTCTTTACATTTCTCACCTGTCATTTTGACACGACAGGCATATCCTTCGCGCTGCCGTTTGGCCATGGCCCGTGCTTTGGGGTCACCACATCGCTCTTCAGTCTTTCACAGGTCTGCTGGTACGCGGGAGCTCTGCGAAAACCTGCGTCAGGGTTCGGTTTTGGCTCACACAGGAGAAATGAGGTCTCGTATCTCTCCTCGGTGCTGGCGTTTAACTGTAGACGTGTTCATCTAATAACACCAGGATATGGAAGTGGTACAATTTGAGGGGGAAAAATGGAATATGGAAGGATGTGTTCTGCAGATGGGAAGGGGCAAAGGTGGGGGGTGTAGGCATAGTGTATCGTAGGAAATACAGGTGTGTATGACCGCAATTAAATATTGGAAAGAAACATGACTCTTGTGTGTATGGAAGGGGAGATGATACATGGAAACGGATATAATTGACAGGGAAACACAGGCTTGCTGTTTTTATCCTGCGCTAATGGAACAGAGCAGGTAATTAATTCCAAAGGAAATTTTTTTGCCCTTCCTACCTGCAGTCTCCTCCTTCTCCCACCCCTAACGCGCTCATCCACGTTCCCTTTTGTGGTTGTATTGGAAGCATCTGCTGTATTGAACAGGATTTTGCTGCTGGGTCTGAGGGAAGGGTGTGGAAAATACCCTGGCCACTATGGGAACGTGGATGTGACACAACTGCGGCAGCTGAGGAAATACAGCTGTATGGTCCGGGAGGAGCCCTAGAGAATAGAGGCTTTGTAAATTATTCATGCTTGCTAGTGTGAAAGCAATAAAATTAAATTAAAATTGAAATAAAAACATACATCATGTTTGGTTTGTGTCAAGAAAGGAACTTGGCTCCCGCAGGCTTCTGATGCTGTGGCACGCTGGGGAGCGCAGCCCACGGTGTTGCTTCTGGGAATAGCATCTGGGTAGCGCAGCGTGTGGATTCTCCAGAGTCTGTGTACTTCACATTTTTGTGAGACTCCTGAGCTGCTGATGGCTGGCGACCACACTGGAGACCCCTGGACCTGTCTGGCTTGGGGTTTGCTCCGCTTGGTTTGAAGGAATTGTCGTCAGTGTGGGCTCTGGGTTGGATCAGCGAGTGGACTGTTCCCTTTTTAAGCCGTTTTTCGTACTTTGTAAAAGCAGAGGAGGTCAGTCTCTGTAGCTCATCAATGGTGTGTGCTGGGGGGTGCTCTTCTGGGCTCCTCTCTGTGGCAGCACCCAGGCGCTGTTAAAATCTCTTCAGGAGAAGCGATTGCAGATCTGCTCCGTACAAATCCCTTAAGCCAGTGTTGATGGAGGTGCCGGTGAGAAGCTTCTGCCTGGCCAGGAACGTGAAGCATGGCTCCCGCCTGTGTTCCTGCCCTTCTTTGGCCAAATTACATTTCCAGCCTCTCCGTCCCGCACTATTTTTCATTAAATGAATTGAGTTTTCCTGAAAGCGCCTGTCCATAAATACCCTTCCCACTCAGCACACGCGGGTTAGTGCTGCTCTCCCCGTCGGAGCAGAGCAGAAGGGAGCCAGCGATCTTTGCAAAATGAAAAGCAGGAGTTGGGAGGGAAGTGAGATAGCCAGGAACTGTACAGAATGACTCTGCTGGCCCTCTCAGTGGCTTCTTTGCTAGGGCTATAAATCTTTAGGATGGCAGTGAAAAAGAAAAAAGGGGAGAAGCAAGTTTAATTTCGTGCATTTCTGCTGAGAGAAAGGATGGAAAAGCTTTGAAGAGGTGGGGAGGGAGGGTGGAAAAAAGGTCCTATAATTGCCTCATCCTCAGCTTGAAGTTGAAGCGCGGTTTAGCGCAAGTGTGTACCAGGCAAAGCTTTGCACCCTAGAGCAGAGCTAAGGGGGCTCAAATTGTAACGCACACTAGCAAAGCTGTAGTGCAGCCCCCGGGAGGCACGCGGGCGTTGGTGTGTTGCTGTGTCCTTTCCATCCCGTGCCTTCCTTTGGGTTAACCGTTGAAGATGTTGCTCCTTCGGTCTGGTACCTGTGTCCAGGATGAGAATCCCCTTGCTAGGCTCGGTCTGGTGGGTCTGTGCATCATCAGAGCAGACGGATATCCAGATAAATCCGCCCGTGCGTACGCTGTGTGTAGGTGTGTACAGTGGCGGGGTGTTGTTCCAGAGGTTTGTTTTAATGACCATATGCTCGCTGAAATGAATAATGGCCGTTTTCTCTGGCTTAGGCATGCGCGGTTTAGGTGCAGAGTAGTTATTGTTGTCGCCTTTCTTACTTCTCTACAGCCTTGGGAGGGATTTGTGTCCGATGTCACGATGTGTAGCTATGAAGTTTAACTGAGTTAGTCTTTGGTTCCTTTAAGGTTTTTTTCGGTTAGGAAGTGATATTAATAATCTCTTTTCAGCCTGAGAAATTCCAGAAGAGGCTCGCTGATGGGGGGGGAACGTAGGTTTGAGATCAGACGCGGACCTGATCTACGTAAGCCAAAGTTGATATGTCTGGTGACTGTAAGACAGTACGTGAGCAGGGTGCTGGGTGTTGGTCACCAGAAGGCTTTAGCTTGGTTGGTGGGCTTAGAGGTGGGTGAAGTCAACGCTTTCCAGGAAGCTGCAATATCCCCGTATGTCAGTGCAAATCCTGGTGTAACCCACTCTAGTAACCCACTTGTTTTCCCCTGGAGACAGACAAACTCAGCTGATGAAGAATAAAACCCTGATGTGGTGTTGGTGTCTGGTTATCTCTTGCAGTGTACTTGCCGCAAAGACATGGTGAAGATTTCCATGGATGTCTTTGTCAGGATTCTGCAACCAGAACGTTACGATTTATGGAAACAAGGAAAAGACATTACTGTCCTGGACCATATGAAACCCACAGCTGTGACTAGCCCAGAACTGGATGCCTGGAACAAGACGAAGGCAGAGTTGAAGGCTAAGTTGCTTCGCAGGTAAAGAGAAAAAAAAAAAAGTAGTTGTGCCTGAGCACTGTGTGTGATTTTAATTGTTAAGATTTGAAATGCTGTGTTTCTTAGTTTGGGGTAGTTAAAACTTTTTTTTAATACTTCCTCCTGTAATTTTTCTTGGATAATCTCCCTCATTGTTCTGTTTCCTTTCAATGTTACAGAACCACATGTTTTCTGAAAGTAGGACACTGTGTGTCCCCTCACATCTCATCTCTTATCCTGGAAGACAAAAAATCTATAGTAAACATTTATAGCTTCACTTATCAGAAAGCAGGAGGAGAAAAAAAACAAAAAGACAACCCATCAATTGCAAAAGGGATTTCATGCATGCTTTTCTGTGCATCCTTTGATCTCTGTATTAATTTTCTACAAGTTTGTGGGTTTTGTGTGTTACAGCATGCTTGGGTTGAAAATTTGGCATGCTAACCTTTTCCTGTTGGAATCTTGCTTTATAGGATAGGAGATGAGGAAGAGGACAACAAACACCGGTATGTGACTTCCCTGACAAATGCCTTCGTTCTTTTTCTTGTCAAGTTTCTTAAGACAGTAACTCTGAAAGTGTTTTCCTCTTTCAGTTAGTTTTTTTTTATGTCTGCTTCCTTGAAAGGGTTCAGAAACCTTTGGGCATGGAGGTTTCTCAGACTTCATCTTGGGTTTGTGTAGTTTTCTGAGGTCTCCTCTTGCGTCGTTAGAGAACCTCGGCGCTCTCGTGCCTGTTCTGGTTTTCCATCCTTGAGTGTGGAGTTAATCTGCTGAGTTACTGGTGATGTGTAATGATGAACTGGTTGTGGGTAAAGCTAACTGGTCACTGGAGCAGATGGTTAATAAAAAGCTGGGCTTGAGCTAGAGTGTTTTACACACAGGCTGCTGATGGGAGAGCTTTCCTCGTCAGGCTTGTTTGAAGAGTGAGACTCTATTTCTGGGAAACTGAGTTGTCGTAGGGTTTAATGCGCTCAGATGCAAAGTGTGTGCCCTTCCTTGTGCTCCCTTCGTGGTTTGCTCGTTCTCGTTCCAGCCTGCCAGCACACGGAGCTCACACCTTTCCGCTCTCATCTAGCGTTGGTTCCATTTCTGGCGTGAGTGTTGGCAGCCTCTGTACAGCTTCAGCCAGGCGTGATGCTCCACTTGTAATTTCGGTTCCCGTAGAACTTCTTTGAAATCCTGGAAAAAAGCTTTAGAGAGACTTGAGGTTTCTGGGGCCATCTTTGATAGGGGCTTTGAGTGACAGCTTAAAAACTATTGACTTGATTTGTCAATAGCTGATTTATTTCGGCATATATCAAAGGAGTCTCTCTAGCACTGGTCCTGATTGTCTTCCAGGAGTTTTCAGTCACCTGGTGGTGCTTTGAACCTGGGTCCTGGGTCTTGTGTTTTCGACGTGAAATGGTGTCCCCATTATTTTACAGATGCTGAAATGGGATAGTGCATTCCCCACTAAACCCGTGCTCCAGAAGACATCATAAATAGGGGATTTTGGCAGATAACTGACCTCTGCGATGTTGCTCCACTCCAGAGGTTATCTTCCTAAAATGTTTTCAGCTATTCCTCCTGTAGTGACCTTGGGGAAAAGCAGCGTGTCCGGGAGTCAGCGTGTCCAGGAGTCAGCAGCGGTGATTTCTGCTCCAGTGGGTCCCTGGATCTTCCCCGTCTAGAGACTGGGAATCTCTTCACTGCCTGTGGCTGTTGGGGGTTGCTCAGGTGTGTGTGTAGGGTGCTACAGGAACACCAAGGATTATTTTCCCTCTTGGAGCCTCTTGCTGGGCAGAGAAGCCTCTCTCTTAACCTGAGCTATTGCACAAGATCCCAGGTACTTTTTTTTGCCATTCATAGTTTCCTAGATTATTTCAGTATTATCCTGAAGCAGTTTTGAAGCTGTTGAATACAGCTTAGCAGTCGTCTCTCTCCTACGCTTACGTCTTGGAAAGACATAATTTCACTTGAAGACAGACTGTTCTCAGCAGGATGGACTTTACGGGAAGAATGGGATTCACCTCTGCCCAAACCTCTTCACAGATGTATCTGCTTAATTTAAGTCGCTTTGTGGTCTGTTCTTCAAAGAGTACAGCCGCTGCTTTTTCTGCCAGCTCTCTTGGAAAATGTAGCTTTTAAACTCTGCAGGGAGATATGTTATTTCTTCTCTAAGGTCATTCATCCTCAGTTACCTTGAAAAACTCAACTTTGTTTACTTTATGGCTTCAGCGAGAGCCTGTTTTAGTCTAGTCCCCAAAAAGCCCATTTCTGCTATGGGGATTGTGTCAGAGACAGAACATCTTCACTTCTGGAAACGTACAGCACTCAGCTTGCCGTTCTGGAGGCACCGTTCCTTTAAGTGATGGGCTTTCTGCCTCTCTTCGTTCTTCCACAACTTCAGAGTGAGAAGAGAACTGCAAAAAGATTTTTTTTTTTTATGTACTGTAAAGCTTTGTGATTGAATTTTTGCCTGGTGGCATTTCCACACCACGGGGATAAACACCCAGTTTACTAAAAATAACTCCTGACACTTGATTCTGCTCCGACACTTTCTCCAACAACTATGGAAAGTTCCAGCTGCAACGGAAAAGCCTTACAGGTTTATCTCCTCCTCCCACCTTGCTTTTCCCACCCAGAGGAGGTGGTTTGTGCTTAGAACACGGGGGAAGAGAAAAGTCGATCCTCGTGCCTTCAGCTGTGTGTTCCTGCTACTGAGTGTCTTGCAGGTGTGAAGTTAACATCTCTGCTTGGAGGGCTACCATATGGTTCGAGTCTGGCAATTATAAATCACTGTGCACATGGATCAGCTTTCTTTTCTATTAATCATTCATCTCAGGTTGAATTTATTTTTTCTTCCTTCTTTGGTGGTTACCTGATGAAGGGCTCCTATCTCCGTACCTCCAAATCTAATCAGCAGCTGAGCTGCTGGGCTCTGAGGATGGGAAGCTGAATTTCAGCTTTTCTAGAGTTTGGGGCTGATAAATGCGGCGTGGTTTTGTTTTACGGTTTGTTACGTGATGGTAGGTGCAAGGGGCTGGAACAGGGAGGCCCTGTGGAAGATGCTGCTTTCAAAAAAAAAAAAAATCTCTACGTGCTAGAAGTGGTGCAGAAATTGGAGGTCTGTGGATCGGTCTCTTTTCAGAGGCTGTTAGGTGTAAACCCAGCATTGGAGCAGCTGTGTGATAGATCCGGTAAAAATATAGCCCTGGGTCTGGCTGGGATGGAGTTAAGGTTGTTCACAGCAGCCCGTGGGGCTGAGTTTGAGATTTGTGGCTGCAGCAGTGGCGATAAGGCCCCGATGTTTGGGCTGCTGCGGAGCCGTGCTTGCACAGGGTCAAGGCTTTTGTCTTCCCACTCTGCCCAGTGGCTCGGCCGGGGGTAGGTGAGAGATTGGGAGGGGACACAGCTGGGACGGCTGTCCCAGAGTGGCCAAAGGGATATTCTGTCCCATAAAACCTTACGGTGAGCCATAAAAACTGGGGTAGAGAAAGAAAAAGGGGAGCTTGGCTTCCCGGGTGGTTGTTTGGAGGCTGGCTGGGCACTGGGCTGCCGGCGGGAGGTGGTGAGTGGATTTCCGTTGCTGCTTGTTTCTCTTTTTATTCTTTTCTCTTTCCTTCACTTGTTAAACTGTCTTGATCCCAACACTTGAGAGGTGGGGAGTGAGTGACCGTGCTCGGTTCCCAACCAACAGGCATTATCCTGACTTCTGAATTTACGTTTTCTTTGCATTGTGGCCGCTGTGATTCTTAGTGGCGCTGACTCTAGGAGGAGCAGCGTTGGCTTGTTAGCATTAGTTTGATCGTATTAATTGGTGCTTTTTTTTTAGTTTGACTTGTTCATAGGCTTTGGACCCCGTGAATTAGACTGCTGGAAAATCCCAGCCTGCCTATGTTTTGTTCCAGGGTCTTTGGCAGCGCTGGGCAGTGGGTCGGAGCTGGGAGATGAGGCTTTGCAGACTTCCAGCGGTTTGCCAAAGGGAAGAGTGTACAAAATGAAATGATGGGATAGAGGCAGAGGATGAAAGGAAGATTTAGAACAAGTTTTCATCTATATTTTGAAATACCAGCAAAATAGATTTAAAAATACAATGAAAATCATTTTAACTGCAGCTCGTGAGCTTACATTAGTAACGCTGGGAAAAAGCTGCTGAAAAACCCCAGAAATTAACGGCTGCTGTGAATGGGTCCTAAATGTTGTGTTATGCCAGGTTCATCTGTTGCCTTTCAGATATCTGTTTTGCCCTGTAGCTATTGTTAGCTACCTTGTGTTTTCTCTCCAAAGAAGATCCTTTTGTTTTGCGTTCGGCTTTTTAAGTCAGCGATGGTTTTCTGTACTGAAGGCTGTTCTTTCATGTCCAATCGCACTTCTGTGCTTCCAGGTCTCACCGAAAAAGAAGTCAACCCAGAAGACACAAGACAGAGGATCAGAAGTCTCTTGGGGATGTCATGGCTATTGAAACTGCTTTGGAAGACGGGAAAATGAAAGAGGAGCTGAAAAGAGGGCCGGATCTAGAGGAAGAGGAGCGAAGCAAAGGGATGGAGGGAGCGGAAGGTGAGGGCTCTGCTCGGCGGTGGGAGATCACTTCAGGGGAGAACTGGGGCAAGCTATCTCTCTCAAACACATTTGTAAATAACTTGCCTGCTGTTGTTTATGTCTGTTGAAATATTAGCGGAGTCTTTCCCAATATTAAATCTGTGCTCACTGAAATACGCCATCATTTACAGCAGCAATTGATTTTTCCCCTCTCTTTAAGGATTCAGTCCAAATAGCTTTCTTGGCAGGGCTTGAAATTTCTGCCAAAACTATTACAGGTTTTTAAAAATATATATTAGGGGAGGAATATTTTTAAATATTTCCTAGAGAAACAAATACATACATTTTGTGTACTAAGGAAAGGAATGATTTGTGCTCTCCCTTGTGCAATTAGTCTTTTCCCCTTTCCCTTCCTCCCTTCCCGTTTCTTCCAGGCTGTGAATACAGTCAGGCTGAGGTTCTGTGGGATCCACAGCTGCTGCACGGGTGCAAGCTGCAGGTTTGATTTTTTTTCAAGCCCAGCTGTAGGGGGGAAGTTTCTCGGCTCTCTTGGCACAGCTGAAGTTAATACCAGACCATGACAACTCCCAGCCCTTTGTGATTTCTGCATAAAAGCACAGGCTCCAAACTGCTCCGGAGAAGGCAAAGAGGAGCAGGGGCTGTAAAACAACAGAGCTGTTTTCCCCAAAGCTGTGGCTAAATTTATGTGCAACCTTTGATGAGTCACTTAACCTTTCTCTGCTCATTGACGCATCTGTACAGTGGACACAATATTTTTAATACTCTTCCTGTAAGAAACAGCGTCTGGAAAATCCTTTGAAGCTGTTTGTTGGGGTACACCATGACTTAAGGCAGGATGTTGCAGAAACACAGAATATTTCTGTTTGTGTTCATGACGTGTTCCTGATGCATATGGTTAGTCCAAAGGCCTGACCTCAGCCATCTTGCTGGAGGCTTTTTTCGTGATACTTTCATTTTTTTCTTGGATATATGTGACAGGTTACAATTCTTGCTGAGAGTAAGCTCCTTTTTTTTTTTCCCCCCTAATGTGCATGGTTAAATAGTTGATGTGTCTTTGATTCACACCCTCTTTGATGCTTTCTCGAGCGTTTCGTAGACACCAGTGAAATCCTTACCCCGTATTGTCCATACCCATTATTTGTGCAGCATTTGGAGAAAACTGGTGCTGCAACTGTTTAGAGAACCTTGGGAATGATCTTAAAGGAAATCTGGAAGCTCTGGGAGAAGAATCGAGGTCTTTGTTCCGTTCCAGAGTCTGTCAGCCAGACCGTGTATTTGCTCTTTTGGTGGGAAATGAGGAGTTTGAAGATGATGGCTGTACGGAGCAGGAGGAGCACAGTGCAGACAGTTGATTCCTTTTGCCCGAAGCTTGCGGGTGTCAGCAGTGTGTTAAATTGTGTGCTCTTAGCTCTTGTACGAGTTTAACAGATGATGCCTTTAATAAATGGCCCGAAAATGCTGGTATCCCTTCGGAGACAAGAGATAAGTGACAAGGACAGATCTGAGATCGTTCGAATGGCGTAAGAACAATAAAGACTCTGTTCTGGCTGAGTACATTGCAGATCATACTTAGGTGACACATTAAGAGCTCTCTGGCTGTCAGCAGGGAGGGAGGAGCTGATTTTCGGCAGAAAGCGTCACTGTTGGCACTTTTGGAGAGGTTTGGTGCTCAGTGTGGCCGCTGGCGAATACACAAGGCTCTCAAGGCAGCGTAGCCATGAAACACCGCTGGATTCTCTAGCTCTCCACATCCCGCTGTCTGCGTTACCTCTCACAGGTGTCACACAGTTTCATCTTGAAAAAAGAAAACAGCGTCTGTTCGGATAGCCCTGCTCGTGGCAGTTTAGCTTCACCTGACTTTTTCCTGGCTTCTGATTTTCTAGGTTCACTTGCAAACGACTTTGTTCATCTTAATGCAAAAACTTTTAAACAAAGTTCTACATGCCAGCTGCTGTCAAATTGCCCGTGTAGAAGTCAATAACGCTGGTGAATGGCATTTGTTTTGTTGTCGGGGAGAGAATTCTCCGGGTGTATAGGGAGTAAATATGATCTGGGTTTGTGCAACCAGGGAAAAATCCAATTTGACTTTCATTCGATATGTTTGTTTCTCTAAGGAAATTCAATATTCCTTTCTCTGTGATAGAACAAACCAGTTTATCCGAGGGACTGCCTGCACGAGTACAACAATAACTATTTCGCCTGGACTTGTTCCCATTTTTATAAATTAGTGTAAATGAAGTCGTCAGACCAGACTTCTGGGAAATGTTGGGTTTCAGGTGTCCCCTAGAAGATTTCAGCAGGGATTTTAGCACTTGATCTAATTGTGGGATTGTTCACCTTCTCTTTTCAAGCCCTTCTGTGATGCTTTAGCTGATCGCTAGGTTTGGCTGGACCACTTTGGTTTGGTCCTTAGTGGAGCAGTTCGGGTAGGCTGGGATTGCTGAGGCGTCCTTATGAGGGTGAACAGTCTGTCTTCCCTTATCGTCAGCCCTCCTCCCCATCCTGTTAGTGGGAAAATGACCTTTAGCAGCAGAGTCAGCTAGTCATAGCATCCGCAGGTGAAAAACAATCTCTTAAGAAATAAATTGAGCCCTGGCATCTGTCTGCAGAGCATCTATTTACTTTCCTTTGAGTGGATTGATAACTTCATTCATAAAGTGGGGGATGAGCTGGGCAAGGGGCACGTACATCATCGCAGATGTAATAAGGCAAGATGTGAAGGCATCTCCTGTCCTGACCCGGAGACGCTCGCTCAGTGGCCAGTAGGAATTTTAATTGCCGCTGTAAAATCAGGCTCTGTGGCTCCTTTAACAGAGTTGTATTGGGAAGATGAATGGGGACGACTTTTATGGGTTGTTACTGCCTCTGGTAAAAAAATATTGAGATGTCTAGCTTTTCAAGAAGTGTGTTTGTTGTCACTGCCGTGTGAGGCACCTGCAGCACGATGCAAGGGAGATGGATGGCAGCAGGCTTGGAGGAGCAAGGACAGATGGAGTGAGTGTTAGGAGAGGGTATCCCGGTAGCCAGGGCCGGCGTCGTCCAGGCTTTGTTCAATGCTGGACTTGATTTATGCTTTAAGGGCATCTTTTTAAAAGGCCTTATAGGAGAAATCTTTTTTGGTATATCTTTGTTCAGTCCTTTGTTTCCCAGGGCCGGTGAATGGATTGACGCACAGTGATGCTCAGACAGATGCACGGAGGGAGCACCAGGGGTGGTCCGGAGGTTTCGGGCAAACTACTGATACAGAACAGTGGTCTCTAGACTTTTTTTGGATTCCATGCCCCTATGAGCAAAAATTTTTGAGCCCATGCACCCTGATTTATTTATTTATTTGTTTATTTATTTATTAATTAACATCTATACATGTATTACTGCACTAATATGTTACGTACATTATAAAACACACAAAAATAGAGATTTAACAGGATGAGATACGAGAAACACTATTTTAAAGATTTATTTTATTTTATTTATTAATGGTACGAAAGTGTGTTCTTCCTGCACCCCAGTGGATGGTTTTGCGCACCCCGCTTTGGAGGCTGCTGACGCAGAAAAATTGCGACACAGAGTCAGGGCTGCTGTGATACATTGGGTGGTTTTTGTCACACTGTCCAGTTTCATAGGGGTTTAGATATTTTCCCACCAGGCAGCATTCGTTTTGGCAGCCTTTCTGCTCCAGTCAAGAATTCAATAGTCCGTAGGAATGACAGAAGTCTTTTATTTCTCAAGTGGGCTGCTCTGAGTCGGTGCTGAGTACGGCTTTCAGTCTGCCTGGTGGAAGGAGGAATAATGCCGTAACGTGATGTGTTAGCCCAGCACTGGAGCTTTTCGATGAAAGCAGAAAAATATTAAATGTCCACAAGTCTCGACATGTGAGCTAAACGTTACCTATTATCTCAAAGCAGGTGACTGCAAAGCAAAGGCCCGTCCTCCAAAGGTGAAAGGGGAGAAGAAGAAGAAGCACCTTTTCCATCAACAGCAGCACCATCTCCCAGCCCCTCAGCCTCCTCCTCCTCCGCAGCAGCCGCCACCGCTGCCCCCACCGCCCGCACCCCAGCAGCCGCTGGCAGAGGATGGGGCACCAGCAGCACGTCCCCCAGCACCCCCAGCAGCACCCACTTCATCCACAGCAGAAAAGAGCTTGATCCCAGCTCCCCTGAACATTATCCAGACCTCGGAGGCGCTGGTTGAAGAAGATGACTTTAAACCTCGGCCGATCATTCCCATGCTTTATGTGGTTCCGCGGACCAAAAAGGTGGTGTTCGACAAGGAGCGCATGTCCTGCCAGCAGGTCTTCGAGCAGTTTGCCACGCAGAAGAGTCCAAGTTGGCAGGACGAGCCAGTCCCCATGGAAATCCCTGTGAAGGAGGAGGAGAACGCAGAAGCAGAAAGCAGACAGGTCTCTGCAGAGGTCAGTGAGTTACAGGTATGCATGCCCAAGGAGGGGACTGTAAGATTTACTGGTTTTAAGCAACGAGTTGTGGACCAAACTTGGTCCTCAATGGGGTGGTGCCATGCTGGAGAGCCCCAGAGTGCTGTTGTAGGAAGAGATTATTTTCTCACAGCTCAGTCCATCGTTGCATTGATGCTAGCTGATTAATCAAACTTGTTATTGTCTTGAAAAGACAAAGTAGAGAATCTCTTTTCCTGCTACTGATAGTACAGAAAATCCTGAAATGCTCATCTCAAACAGGAGGCGGGAGGACCCAGCACAAGCCAGCGGCTGCTGCCGAGCAGCTTTTCCGAGAGTGGTAAAACCAGACCATCCCCAGGGGAACTTTGATGGCACCAACACTTAAATAATTCTTCTCCCTTGTTTGTGACTTCTCCAGCACGTGCTTTATGCTTCCAAGTGTTGCCTTGCTGTACAATGTTGCCTGGGGATTTTTTCCATCATGAGATTTAGCATTGGAAAAGTTGGCAGAAAACGTTCACATGGACAGTGGCATTTAGTCTGTCTGAGGCATCTCTGTTCTTTGGGGGGTGCTTTCCTGAGGCCACTTTCCAAAAGAGGAAGGAGGAAAATGTTCAGGAATTAGCAGCACATCAGAGCAATATGACACATTTCTGTTTTCCTGCGTGATGCTGCTGAAGGAGCCAGGGGACTGGCAGAGCATCAGAAATGGCAGGGATGGGGGAAATGTGCGTTGGCATACTGACAGGGCATGGAAAAAACTCCACGCTAGGGTGTGATGGGCTGCCCTAAGTGCCTTCATCTCTGCTCGCTCCTGCGTAACACGGAAAGTGCTTGGATTTCATTCTTAGCGCTGTAGCACTGCTGCTTGTCTTCACGTTGGTGAACGAAAGCAGATGGGACTGTCCGCTTGTAGCACAAAGCAGGATTCACGTGGAGTGTGTTCAGTGCCCATCGGCAAAGGGGGCTCCGAGCAGAATTTACAGTGTTGGGTGGTACCCGGAGCAGCGGGTGCAGTACAATATAAACTCTCACAAAATGCACCGTGATGTTATAGTAAAAATGTTCCTGGTCCTACGCGCTCGGTACCTGATTTTCACGCTGGAGTTCATGGGATTGACCAGACTTTTCATGAGCTATTGAAATTGGCAGACTTGAAGCTGTTCTGGTTTTAAAAAAGCAATGTCATTTACCTTTCCCCAACACCTTAAGCAGTAGTATTGGCTTTATTTACTGCAATAATTGGCTTGGCAGGATTAATTGATTGCAGTGAAAAGTTTGCTGTGTAAATCCAAGAACTCTGGCAAGGATTCTGCCTCTGTACTCTCCTTTGCTGACCTGTATATTTTATATTTTGGGGTTCTCATCTGGCTTGTTCTGGTTTGTTACAGACTGCTTCTGCTTTTTCAAAGATTAAGATGGAGATAAAAAAGAGTCGTCGTCATCCACTGGGCAAACCACCAACCCGCTCCCCGCTGTCGGTGGTTAAGCAGGAGACCTCGAGTGATGAGGGTGAGTGCACTGGTGTCTGATCTGAAAAATCGGGCATGTAACCGCATGGCCTCAAACTTTGTGTTACACTTCATGGTAGAAAATTGTCCTGGTTTCGGCTGGGACAGAGTTAACTCCCTCCGTAAGAGGCTGTGTTTTGTATTTGTGCTGAGAAGAAGGCTGATGCGTGCTGATGTTTGCAGTTGTTGGAGCATGTGTTGAACCATCAGCTGTCCAACCCTCCTTTGCTGCACTTTGCCTTTACTGCCTGTAAACTATTTCACCTCTACTGACTGTCCGTTATTTTGGAATTATTTTCTTTCTAGAAACATTTCCATTTTCTGGCGAGGAAGATATGAGTGACCCAGAAGCTTTGAAATCTTTACCTTCCCTCCAGTGGAAGAATAAAGCCCATAATTTCGCAGCTGAAAGGAAATTCAACGCAGCCGCTGCCCTGAGCGAGCCATACTGCGCTGTCTGTACCCTCTTCTACCCGTACAAGCAGGTAATTCCCCGTGCTGCCCAGTACCGAGTGGTGGCTGCTGCGTCCGTTGTGATGCATTTTTGTAAAGTAAAAAGAATCATAGAGTTTGCACACCAAAGCGTGTTTGGATTTGGCAGAGGCAGCGGATGGAGCCTCTTCTGTTATCTTTTCCTGGCTTCTCTGGCTTTCTCAGCTTTCATTTTTTAAATCGCACATCAAGAGCTTTGCATTGCAAACACTGTTTCGTGCGGAGAAGCCGTGCTGCGTCGGGCGTGCGGTCACTCTTCTTTAGGTATGAGCCCGGACTTGTGGATATATGCAAACAAGCAGGAAAATACAAATTTCCTGAGTAAGCACACACATCATTTTTTGGAAACTATCAATATGCTTTGGGATATGTTATGAGCAGAAAGGCAAAATTTATCAGCTGAATTAGTTATTTGCCCAGGTGTGTATCGATTTGTTCTTGCATGCTTACAGAGCCAGATCTGGCTTGGTGGGGCCACGAGGAATACGTGCCATGAATGCATAAAAATATATATATATATGTGTGTGTGTGTTGGAAGCTTTTCCTGAGAAAAGCAGAACCAACCTCCCCCTTCAATAAAATCTCTTGATTTATTATACAGACTGAAAATAAAATATCTGTTCTGATTGCTGAATGTTGTTGGTTAGTGATTGTAAAGAAAGCTGCGTACAGCTGGGCTGGTTTAATCCATTGCTTTTAACTCTGGTCTGCTACCAGAAACCTTGAAACGTCCTTCTGGAGAAATTCCTGCTGAAAGAGCAGGGAAGGATGCCAAAAGGATGGGAGAAAGGGAGGAAAGGTCTTGCTTTTATTAGTATTTTTTTTTTCTTTTTTTTTTTTGTGGTGCTTTCAGCTGTGATTTAGAAATTTAGATTTTTTACAGAAGAAAAACAGGGAAAGCTGCTAATTGTTCTAATGCTTCTTGGAGCTTTCAAAATAAATTAACAGATCCCAGTGCAGGCCTAAGGAAGAAGGAGGAGGACAAGGCAAGGGGGTCGGTGTGCACGAGCAGAGAGGATTTAGAGTTTATTATTGGTGCTGCGTGGCCAGGTGTTGGATGATTTTTTTTGCAAGGGGAGTGCTCTGACTTTAAGGGTAAAACTGTGACTAGGGAAGAGGCGATCCCATGCGATGGTATTTTCTGTTTCAGTCCTTACAGATGGATAAAGAAGCTGTCCCAGTCCCTGCAGGGGAGAACATCTCTTTCATCCACCTTTCGAAGTGCGGACAGAAGACCAAGCCTCTGATCCCGGAGATGTGCTTTACCTCCAGCGGGGAAAACACAGAACCTCTTCCTTCCAACTCGTACATTGGAGAAGACGGAACCAGTCCCTTGATATCCTGTGCCAAATGCTGCCTGCAGGTTCATGCTAGTGAGTATTTCCTTCTTCACCAAAGCATTTTGAGTATTGAAAACCTCTTTGTTCGTTGTGTTTGAATTCCTCCTTGGCTTGCTTGCCATACCTGTCACCCCCACCCTTTCCTTCCCTGGCACTACCCGTGTGTGTATATTCCAGTCCAGCGTGGCCGTCGCTGATCTTAAAAATACACACAAACACATTTTTTTCCTATTTGTTTTATTGGCTGATCCTTCCCTGTCTCACAGAAAAGATTCTTTCTTTTGTTATCTTTCATTTTTTTGGTAATAAAGCAGAAATCGCAAAGCTGGCTGCCCTCTCCTCCCCTGTCCAGAGCTGGCCTGCTGGGTCAGGTTGTGCTGTTCTTCTGCGCACCAGAGAGCACGGAGGAGTTTCTGAGATACGTTTTATTAGTGACTGGCACTGCTGGTGGGAATGGCACTTGATTACAAAAAGGAACATATGTCTGTTTGTTTCCCTGGTAGTTTTTGTCTGATTAATCCTGGTGGAGCGTACCTTCGCTGTGGATTGTACGACATCTAGTTAACATTTGCGCTCGTCCTAGGAGATGCGGCGAATTACTCTTCAGCTGTTTGATCTGGACAGATGGGAAATCTTATTTGACTTGCATCAGCTGGAATTACTTTTGTTGTTCCAATTTTCTAGTCCGCAGGTCAGCGTGCGGCTCAGCATGACGGTCTCTTGTGCAAAACCAGAATGCAGCTTTTATTTCCGTACCGCATCCGTGACCGCGGTCACTTCTGGCTAGCAAGAGCACACGATGCGGAGTGAGGATGAGGATGGAGACCGCTTGCTTTCTTGAGAAATCGTGGTCTCTGTAGCGATCAGAACAGAGCTGCAGCATCGTGTACATCCGTATGTCTTCCATAGACTGGTCTTTCAAAGTGGTTTCAGTGGCAAATTCTGTTTAGGGCGAGTGTGGGCGAAGTGGTGTTGCTCTGCAGCCTCAGACAGGGTGTAGGGAAGCTCCACTTTCTGTTGCGGCTCTGCTCTACCCTTGAGGATAGGGCAGAAGGTGGATCTAGCCTGACGTGCTCTCCAGTGTCGCGTTGTTTCCTTGTCGCTGTCGTACCTCCAGACCGCGATATCCCTTTGCCTTTGCTGCAGAGGATCCATTTGCTCTTGTTACAGGTTGCGGGGTTGAGGTGTGTGTTGGTTCATCTGGCACCACGCTGCAGAGCCGCCTGGCAGCCGGCTTGTGTTTGGGAAGCGCTCCCGCCCAGCTGTGCCGGGTTAGGACAGCAGCAAGGACGAACGGAGACAAAAGCTGTTGGGAGGGTTTCTGGGCTTTTCAGGTGTCGACAGAATCCATAAAAAGAGCTTACGTGTCTTGTTCTGTTAGGACTGTGGTTTCTGGACAATCTGGTGTGCGGTAGGTGTGACTGTTTCTCCCTCAGGTCCCCCAGTCCAGCTCCCTGTGGTCCGGACGTGAGAAATCAGGGCTGAGCTCTCAGCCCGGTCTGAGCGCCAGCTGTGTTTCAGTTCAGGGCGTTCTCTTGCAGCCCAGTTTCCAGATTTGGGTTTTTTTTCAGACCCAACACCTCTGCTCGTTTTCTAGGACTGGGTTGACTCTGCTTTCTTGATTTGCTGGATGATGAACAGAGATTTCAGATGGGGAAGACAGCTGGGAATCTATATTATTGACTTCTTTTGACATCGTGTTTATCTGGTTAAAGCGGATGATTTTTATAAATCAGGTTATTGTGGCAGTCCCGGTGCTTTCTGAATAACTTCTCTTAATTCAGGACTTGGAGGCTCTCCAGCTGAAAGGTTCAGTTTTGTCAGGACAGGTGGAGGCCACGGGATGAGCTCTGTGCTGGCCAGGATGCTGGCTGGGGTTGATTTTCTGCTGCAAGCTTGTCTGAATCATATAGATCCAATTTTTCAAAAGTATTTCTATGTCTTGTCCCCCTTGTCTTCAGTGGCAAGCCTCAGTGCCTTTTACAGAATTTTAAGTGCTTTTTTGGGTGTTATTTCCCTCTCTTTGTCAGGGGTATAATATAACTTGCCTTTTTTTGGTGCTGCAGAGAGGTACGTAGGAGAATTTGGTGCTTGAGTATTACATCAAGGCTCTGTAAAGTCAGGTGTTTCCAACACTTCATATAACCAGAAATTAGTTTAAATACTGTTAAATATGTGAAATACGTGTATTTAATTTCCTTGCAGTGTTAGTGGGTTTGTCCTTCCTCATAACACCACTTGGCAAACTGCTAAAACTCGGTGATCGGAGCTGTTCTGATGTGCCAGCGCGTTCCCGCAGTAGCAGCATCACTTTTGAGCCTGAAGGATCAAAGTGCTGCTATTGTAGTCCTTTCAAAAAAGAAAAAAACAAAGTCGAAGGTTACCTGAGTGTGGGTTTTTTTTGGTGACTTTCCTTATGACTTCTGTTTGAGCCTGGACTGTCGAATGTATTTATCCAAATGCTTCAGCTCCTTTCAAAGATGCTCCTGAATTGAAAAGTCGACGAGTCGGTGCCGCAGATGTGTCAGCACAGCTCTGAGGGATGTCACTTTGTGTCTTTTAGGTTGTTACGGAATACGTCCAGACTTGGTGAATGAAAGCTGGTCTTGCGCACGGTGCTCGGCCAGCGCGTGGGCGGCGGTAAGCATCTGCTCTTCTGGAGACAAAAAAAAAACCAATTACTGCGGGGATTAATTAGGTACTCAACAGAGATGGGTGGTGGGAGGGTGCAGTTTACCTCTTGAATTCTCTCCCCTATTATTGGGTGGGGGCAGGGACTGTGTGAGCGGGTGTGTGTGGTTTGGTCCCCAGCCAAGGGCCAACCCATCACAATCCCGGAGGTGCAGTCGTTTTTTGGGAAAGATGGGCAGGCTAGCAGAGCTTTTGGTCCAGTTCTGAAGGAGTTTTGTTCCTCCAGGAATGCTGCCTGTGTAATCTCAGGGGAGGAGCTCTTCAGATGACCACTGACGGGCGGTAAGTGATGGTTTTAAGTCTTTTGTCCTTCCATAGTGCATCTCCTGTTCTGGTGTTGTGAATTTGGTCCTGACGCCCAGCGTAGCAGCTGGTTTTGGCATGGGCAGGATGAGCTCGAGTAACTGGCTGTTCGTTCTGCACCGGGGTGTAGCAGGGGTAACGCAGCTCTGAACACTGCTCGATTTGGTTCATTCTCAGAGAAAAGTCTTTTCCGAGAATGTTTAGTATCATGGACGATCAGACGCGTGAGAAGGTTGATCAGGGTTGTTCCAGAGACGCTCATCTTGTGTGACCGTGATGAACAATCGGTTGGTAATGTTCCAAAAGCTGCCGACCACCGTAGATGTGCCTTGATACTGAGCGAGTCAGAGAAGCGTTAACTGTCCTCTGGGGTATTTCATTCAAACAGTGGTGGGTTCTGATTTCTCTCTGAATTTTTTTTTTCCCAGCTGGGTCCACATAATCTGTGCTATTGCTGTCCCCGAGGCCCGTTTTCTCAATGTGATAGAGCGTCATCCTGTGGATATCAGCGCTATCCCAGAGCAGAGATGGAAGCTGGTAGGTGTCTCTTACCTGTACAGAACGTTTATAGACAAGAGCCAAAAAAAAAAAAGGGTAAAAAAAAGAAAAAAAAAAAAGGCTTTAACTGGACAAAAAAACTTTTAGTGGAATCATAAAATCGCTGAGGTTGCAGGTGATGTTGACGTTCTTATTTCCAACAAACGCGCCAGGAAGCTGTACCATTTGGATGGCTTCTGAGGTGCCGTCTCGGTGCTTTGACACACAAACAAATTGGGATTCCACATCTGCCTGAGTCTGCAGGGTGTGCTCTCACCGTGGGCAGAGCCCAGGACACTCACCCACCTCGCAGTCGGGGTAAACTGCCCGAAAGCTTCGTTTACGGCAAGTTCTGCGCGGCAGGAGCAGGGATGTGGTGACTGGAAGGAAGTTGATATATTGCGGACTTGTTCATCTGTAATTTGATTCCTTTCTTTACAATATTTCTTTTTCTATCAAGAAATCTCTTGTAGAAATTAATAAAAACTTCTTTGTGACCGTGACTGCAAGGCAAGGCTCTGCAGAGAATTTAATAAAAGTCCAGCTACAGCTTGTTATTTAGTTGCAGAGCCTCATCCGAGGGATTAGTAATGGATGATTCATTAGCTCAGAGCAATTAATCTTAATGTTAGTTAATGCCCCATCACTGTAGTGTGTTATTGCAAAATAAATTGTGCTTTTGCTGCTTTTTTCGTAGAGAAATCAGCTGAGCGACAGTGGGGAGCGCGGTGCGGAGGAAGGCGGCGCAGCAGCGGTGCGTTGGTTAGCGGTGATGGATTTGTTAACTGCGCAGGCAGGGCTGGGCCAGAGATGCTTCCTAATCTCTGTCTGCTTCCAGAGTTATTTCTCTGTTGTGCAAATGGGTTTTGTACACAAATGTGAATGTAAAAAGCATTCATTATTCAGGTGGAGTGACGGAGCGGTGTGATGGGAGAGCGATAAATCTTGCGGCGGTGGGTCTTTATGGATCATCTGACATTTCCAGTGTGCATCCTCTTCATTACCAGCACTTGTAACGATGAACTAAAAATCCTTTTACACAAGACTCGCTTGTAGTGCTTAATGGAGCCTCACAAGGAAACATGACTTAATTCTTTAACTCTTCTGTGGCTGCCTCAGAGCCAGGGAGGTACTAACCCAGGTGAAGCTCTCGCCTCGCTCTCCGGAGCGTTGGCTGTGCCGTACAAAGCCTCTGCGCAGACCCGCTGCACAGCTTTCGGCTTCATTCCTGAACTAAAGCTCCATAGTTTTGTGGATCTCCATTTGCACCTCGTGTTTTTGTCATGTTTCAGGAGGGGGAGAGGATTTTCTGTACCTGGACTCCTGCAGCCTGATGGAGTGATTGACCTGCTCCTTCAACTGGAGCCTGGCTGGTGGCTCGGTTCTGGCCAAAGCCTGGCTTTGGGCACGTCCCCTGGAGGTGTTAGTGTGGATGGTGCTGCCCACTGCTTCACCGTCACCAGAGTCACTTTTCCCGAGGTGTAACGCTGGGTTATTTCCACCAGGATCTGTCGTGGTGCTGCCAGCAGGGCACGGTGGCTGGGCCAGGCGGCGTTGGGTCAGGTCTTGGTCTGGAGGTTCTGCCAGAGTCACCCCTCTGTGAGAGGGCTGGTGGCCCCACGCAGAGTCCAGGGGAAATTTAAACCGGACAAACACACCCGTGAACCATCGTGGGGAGTGTTAGGGTTCTTTGCAGGTGTTTAATGGATCGCACCAGGGAGGCAGTGGAGGAGTCGGGAGGTGTCGGTGGTTTTTGGAGGCATGCAGGTGGTGGCGTGGGGTCTGATGGCTGCGGCAGTGATGGAGTTGATGTGGTACCAGGTAAAATTGGAGCGATGGCCTCTGCTGAAAGAGATGGAATGGGGCAGAAGGAACGATGTGAAGGTTGAGGACAGCTGAATGAATGAAGGAAAGAGGGGGTGGGGGTTATCTATGATGATTTTTTGATTTTTTTTTTTAAATCTTTTTGCATGGTTTAAAGTTACTGAGAGAGGGCTGAAGGTAAGGAGGAGTTGCGGTGATCTGCTCAAAGGTCTCTCCTTGAGCACACACCAGGTCTCCCCTTTCAAGCAGAGACTGTGCGTGTTGCGTGGTTCTAAAGAACGCAGTTTGCGTGCGTCCTGATTAATGGTGTATCACGGGCTGTGCGCATAAATTATTTATGACGTGGAAATTTGGAATAATTAGCTGTCATTCCTCCGTGCAGTAAATGAATTGCAGCGTTCATCATGCAGGAGACAGCCCATTTCTTACTCTCGGCTGTGACCCGGTGTGCATTTATTCTGAAGATTTTTCTCCTGTGCTTTAGACCTTCTCTCTCCCTGCTACCTCCCCTCTCACGGAAAATATCTTCACATGTGCTGCTTCCCCCAGCGCGTGGCACTGGTGCTTCTGTCCGTCCCATCTCCCCCACTTGCAGATTTTCTACATTTCCATTCCTTCCACCATCTTCTCCATTTCAGTCTCCCTGAATCTCACATTTTTCTTTATCCTTCGATCATATTTGCTCTGAATATTCCATCGGCGGAGCTCTTTTGCCTGTCACAAGGATGCTGATGGGGTGTCGGTAGGTGCGTGTTAATCCTGGCTTGGAAGGACCCTGTTTGCATGAATCGAGGCCGGTTCCTGGTCCTGGAGGGCTGACGCTCCCTGGTGAAGCAGCACCGAGCACGCTGGATATCAGCGGTTGGCCCTGCCGGCGGGAGAATTAGGTATTGACAGTTTAATAATGAGATCTCGTCGCTATTGACGTGCTTTCAGTGGCGCGTTGCTGGGGTGCTTATCTGCCTCCTGAACACGGGTTACAGGGCGATAAAGGCACAGATTATTAAATACGGAAAAACACGTTCTGGCAACACCGGGGCTCTGGCTTTGAATTTCCTGGCTTTTGTTAGCTTAAGTAAAAAGAACAAATTAATCTTTGGTATAAACATACTGACTTCAGCTAGTTCGCAGGACATGAATTTGACTTATTTCACGTACACGTGGGGTAGAGCCCCGGCAGGGAGGGGTGATGCTGCGCAGAAATAGGGAAGAACGCGACTCCCTGACTTCTGCAGCTTTTGCTTTCAAGGAAAAGAGAAATACTCTTTGGAGAAGGAATGGTCTCTTATTTGTCTTGGCAACGTGTTGTAGCGAGCGCAGCGGGGCCCTGGCTCTTCGCTGTGATAACACCGACGTAACACTGACATTTGGCGACTCTTATTCTGTATTTCATGGGTATGGGGTGAACCCCCTCCTCATATTTTTGAGGGAACACTTTTGAGATAGCTCTGATCTAGAAGGAGAGTGAATTTGTGCTTCTGGGGGTTGTCTTGGCTCATCGTGTGATCTCGGGCAGTTTATGGGGCGTTTCTAATCCCGTGGGATGCAGTGATTCATACGGATCTTAAAGCGGAGGTCAGGGTTCTGCGGTGGTGCGTATGCTGGGCGCTGCCTCGGTGGGAGGGAGGTAAACGAGGGGCCACGAGAGGAAAGGGGGAAGAAAGTCTCTGTTTAATATCAAATGCTGCAGAGAGAGAAAGAACCGGTCGTTCGTAGTGTCCCAGTGTGTTGGTAGGATGTGGGTGTAGATGGATGGACTGGGAGGGAGGGGTCAGACCTGGGGGCAGTGGCTGGAGCACTGTCCCTGCTGTCCCCTGATCCTCCTCGTATGTGGATATCATTTCTTTGGAATGAAGGAAGGACATAGCTGTATAGTCAGATCCATGGGCGTATAACATTTCTCAGGATTTTATTTGTATGAGCCACTCATTCTAACAGGTAAAATGTGTGTTCATCCCATGTATGAGTTTCATGTTCCCTGACTTGCCTTGTCCAAGCCTCAGAGGAGGTAAAGAAGCCGCCATCGATCAGTGAGACCTCAACTTAAAATGTGAAAAGCCGAGAATGGTGTTTAGTTCCCTGGAGACATGACACAAGTGTCCAACTTAAATTTCTTCAGATTGGGATTCCCAAAACCTGGTCTCCTGTGTTTAGATGGTGCTGTTAAGGAATGAGGAAAAGTGGGGGACCAAAGTAGCGGACCATTTCCCATGGCAGCGAATGCTTGCTGCCAAGTCCCCAGTGCCACAAGGCTTATGAGTTTTAGCTTGGAAAAAATTTAGATTTCTTTTCAAAGTAATCATCATTACCTGTCCCTCCTGAGTGCTGCCTACTAACTGGATCTGCTTTGCAGAAAATGAATTTAAAAAATACGGAAGGATTTCATGCCCTTTTTCCCCTCTGTAATTCTGGTGTTTGGTACAATGTTTTTATTTATTTTGATTGCAAAACAGGGGCTGAATTATCTACAGTAGCTAATCCGACGTGGACACCAATAAAACATTTACGGTTGATATGTTTACGTGTGTAAAACAAACGTGCGATGTTCTCGTTCCGTTATACGGAATTATATTCTATTGGATGTACGAGGTATAATGTGCCGTTAAATATAACGGAACAAATTATTACCCACCTTCTGTGTTCTCTCTAGAAACAAAACCATTATTTTCTAGCAGTCTACCTGTGAAATCCAGCTGCGGTTTGGGTTAGCAGGGGTACGTTTTGTGTGTCTGAGGAGGATGAGTGTGGAGCTGTAGCAGTTCCCCAGTAACACGGGGGGGGTATCCCTGCTGCGCCCTCCCCTCAGCCCTGCAGCGACCACAGTCCCATGTTGGGCTTGACTCTGCCCCACTGTGCGGCTGGGTTGCTGCTGGGTGTCGTCACGTTCAAGGGACCGAAATGTTAATACCTGCTGGAGGTTCTTGGCTTGGGAGTGATTCTAGGCGAGCGTGTCGAGGCAGTTCTGGAGGCACTGGGCTTGACCCCCCAGCAGCAAACATCACAGTTCTTGGCTGTGGCTTCTGAGCCCCAGACACTGGTGGTGCAGCCGATCCCACTACGGGTGGGTGCCGTGCGTCGTGTTCACTGTGTAACGCCGACCTGTGTTTCGTTTCAGAAATGCGTGTACTGTCGGAAACGGATGAAGAAAGTGTCCGGTGCCTGCATCCAGTGCTCGTACGAGCACTGCTCCACATCCTTCCACGTGACCTGCGCGCACGCGGCCGGCGTGCCCATGGAGCCGGATGACTGGCCCTACGTGGTGTCCATCACCTGCTTCAAACACAAAGCGGCTAACCAGAATGTACGGGTTTGGGTTTGAGGAGGGTTGGGTTGGGTTTGGG
>WKFP01014888.1:248778-263540 GCA_011057875.1 Pterocles orientalis | reverse complement strand
TTTTTTTTTTTTTTTTTTTTTTTTTTTTGCAATTTTATTATTGCAAATGGCAAATGATTCCCTTTTCTCTATGACACAGATTCCCTTTCGAAGGGAGGTGACTCTTGGACAGACTGTGATCACAAAAAACCGGAATGGACTCTACTACAGATGTAAAGTGATTGGCATGACTACACAGACTTTCTATGAAGTAAACTTCGATGACGGTTCATACAGCGACAACGTTTACCCAGAAAGCATTATTGTAAGCAGCTCTCTGTGGAGGTTATTAGCGTTAGAGATGAGTACAAAGTGTGATGTGTGCGTTCCCCTTCTATGCACTTTGGGATAGAACAACAAAGTAAAACTTAAAGAAAAAATAATTAAAAAGTAAAGTTGCTGCTTGCATGGAAGAACTCCTACTGCTCTTCATTGCTGCTGTTCTTGTTTATGACATTATCTCATTTCATGTCTTTGTTCCTTTACAAAGATGCGATTTCGCCATACGCAGATGAACAGAAAGCAGTGTTTGTTTGGAGTTGCCTCCTATTTGTTTTGTGGTTGAATAATCTCTTATTTTTCAACTGACAAGTGTGATTCATGGGGGAAGCAGATTGTAAGCACTTTGGGTTCAAACCAGGGAATTTACTTAATAGAGGGAAGGTGTAGAAGAGGCTGACTTGTCAGGTCACGCGTTCTCTCCCTGATGGTGCCGTTGATTCACCATGCGAAACAGAGCAGGTCACCCCGCCCGTGTTTTGTTGATAGAGGAGATGATGGGATGTTTGGGGATTCGGAATGAGAAATTTCCTAGAACCGAGTCCTGTCACCAGAAGGAGATGCAAGTGTTTATTTCTGCTCTCTTGCTGGTTAATGGTTTCGTTTGAGATGACTGCAATTAATCTCAAGTGCAGAAACTTTCCTTAATTATAGTGTCACGTAGCAGCTCCTTGAGCAGTGGTTTTTAACACGGGTGTTAGTTGCTTGCTGACCTCTTTCACTGTGTGTCTGCAGAGCAGAGACTGCGTCCAGATGGGACCCCCGCCCGAGGGCGAGTTGGTTCAGCTGCAGTGGACAGACGGAATCATCTATAAGGCCAAGTTTATTGCCGCCCAGATCAGTCAGATTTACCAGGTGAGTGTGGAAGAGTACCCACGTACTTTGTGTTGCCATGTCAGATTGTTGCTCCCATGTGCGCGGTGCTTGCTCCGGTCACAAAGGGAGAACTTGCCTGGAATGAATTCTGCTGGTAGCCTAAAGAGAAATAGTGTTAAAACAGGGTCGGTGCAAAGGTTTTCTGTGCCAGAATGTGGACGTATGGATAGATTTGCCCTTTTCCTTATAGCTCAGGTCTGGCTGGGGTCAGCAGTGACCTGCTCTCTGGTGCTGTCCCGTGCCTGGGGCTGAGCTCCTGCTCTGTAGTTCCCCTGAGTCAGTATCTGCGGAATTACAACTTTCCTTCACACTTTGAGAGGAGCTAAGGGACGTGATGGGTCAGGAGACTGCTTCAAGGGAGGGAATAATCCTCTGGTCGTGGGAAGGTACTTTGTGGAGCAGCAGCAACGTGCGGGAATAACGTCCTGCTGCTGTGTTGGGAACTGGAGACCTTCAGTCTCTAGTCTCACCGGTCTCACACGCTCTCTCCATCTCTGGTTTTAAGGTGAGAAATACAGCAGCCAGGTTTTTTTGTCTTTGAGTCTGTCCCACATAGGTGATTTTTGTTTGTGGAAGGTTGCAATAGTCAGTAAAGGAAGATTTGACCCGGTACGCAGTGGTAGTGTTCCAGCACAGACGGTTTTGTAAAACGCAGTACGTTCGTTTGGTTCAATCCTTCTTAAATTGTACCAAAGAGTGGAAAATAATTCTGATTTGGAAAGGATGCTTTGCACACATCCTTTTGAAAAATATGTGCTGAAATTTGCAAATAATTGTTATTTTAAAGAGATTAATGCCTTGGGACAAAAGGCAAAGGAAATCCCGTATCTTGCAATTGTTTGAAGCGGGTTCTGGTTTCTGTCCTTTCTGCACCGAGTGTTCCATAAGGTTCATATTTGTGTGTGAGGAGCCCAATAATTCACCTTGTCAGTTAACGGTCCTCTTGGTGTGCGTAATGGATGGTAACGGCTCCAGAGAAGATGTGATCGGAGGTGACCCTGGTTATGAATAAGTACGATACATGGTTCCACAAAGATCTATTGTTATGCGTGCTTTAATCACAGGAGAGGAAATTGTCATTGATTTCTCGAAGGTAAAATAATTTGAAATGGGCTATTCCGCTGATAGTGCCAGATGACAGAGATGCGTGAGGAGTCTGTGTTTTGCCAATCATGCCGTTACCTGTGAGTAAAGCTCTTCTCCAGGGGAAAACATCCTGAGCAGCTTTCCACACTGGTTCTTTTCCAGTACTTACGGTGCATCTCTTTTGGAATAGGATTATATTTAGAACTCCAGCAACAGTTCTGTTATGAAATAAGTGTGTTCATAGGAGGACAGCATGGATTAGCTTTTGCGTTTTAAATTTATTTTGCCGTAGTTTCCCACTTGACATCTCTGAGTATTTCCATGTGCTAAGATTCGATGTGTGGGTTTTTTTTTTTTTAAAACTGAGCCCAGGTGATTGTCTCGTAAGCTACTCTATGGGTCTAGCCCGGATCAGTAATTTGGATCTTAAATAAACAAGGTCCAGGCACTCTGTGACAGTTGTCCCTGCCCTCAGTGACAAATCCTGCCTTTCTTCTGGAAGCTGAGCTGGGCTGCTGGCGGGGGCAGCCAGCAATCCGCTTGTGCCTCGGCTGTGAAACTTCCTAAAGTGCTGACCCACAGCATCTCAGCCCCCCCAGCAGGGCTCGGCAGAGCTCAGCTCTCTCCCTCCTGCACGATTATTCCGGCTGACGGATGCGGCTGGGCGGAGGGACCTCGGCAGGCATCGCTGAGCTGGAGTTACCTGGGCAGCGCAGGGGGAGTTCAGAGCAGAGATTCCTTCTGAATTTGTCCTCTCTGAACCTGACATCCCATATTAAGCTGGTGTGTATGTCCTTCTGCTTTATCCAGCAAAGCGCATTCCGTCTTGAGCAAAGGAAATGAGAAGCTTTTAAAAACTTTTAATAGTTTTAACATTTTTATATGCACGTTTCTGTGAATAAACGTTCTAACGTCTGATGCATAATTCATGGTATCATCAGCGCTTAGCAAAAAAGGTTTGATGTGAGCAGTTCCCACTGTTTTTTCTACCTGGCTGACTTGTTAAAATACCAATGTGGTTTAGTAGCTGGAGTTGTTCCCATATGATGTACAAAAATGCTTTGTTTAGGATGAAAGAAATTCCTGTTCCCATATTGCCTGAATGCAGCAGCACTGAAATCGGGGTTCGGCATCGGGGCCACAGCTTAGGGGAGCTCCTTCTACAGCAGTCCTGGAGACACAGTGCCGAGAGCAGGGCATCGCCCAGGGGGGCTGGATGCTTCCCGGGTGTTCCCGTGAAGGGACCGCACGCGACAGAGGCTGGGAGCGGACTGTTGGAGAGCGGTAAACGTCGAGGCCAAGTTCTTATTTCATCTTCTGCCTACTCCGCAGGTCGAGTTTGAAGACGGTTCTCAGCTAATGGTTAAGCGTGGAGATATTTATACCTTGGAGGAAGAGCTTCCCAAGAGAGTGAAGTCTCGCCTGGTGGGTATCGGAGCCCCAGCACCGCGGTGGTTTGCGGTGCTCGTTCACGTTTTCTTGGCGTGTTGTTTAGACATGAGGTGAATGCAGGTTCCCTTGCATTGTCATTCACAAAATACACAGAGCAGAAGAAACCCGTGATGGAAATGCTTGAGAAGCATTTCAATGATTTTCCCTTTCGCATGTTCAGAGCTGATTTGTGCTTTCTCTGGTTAAAAGCTGATGCTTGTGTCGTTTTACACCAGATGAATTCAGCTGGACCGACTGCCGCTCTGGCTGAGTACTGCCCCATCACAGGGAGCTGGGTTGGTCTGCAGCTGAGGGGTTGAGCGATGTGGGACCAAACCCCCGTTCCTCACCAAAGAGGAGATTTAGAACGTAGCTCTTACCGATAAAACTTATTCTCAGAGATCAGGCTGTCTCTAACTGCGTGCAGTGGGATTATTGAGCCTGGAAAATAGGAGAGATTTATTTTGTAGCTTTTTTCCTTCCAGACCTGCTGGGTGTTTTCAAACCTGGTGCTTTAACCTTTAAAGCCGTCTCATTTAAACGCATACAGGGACCGGTTTCTATGCAGATGGAGAATATACGGTGACAGGCAGTTCTGTGGAAGAACTGGTGACAAATTGGAGGAAACTTTTGTTTGCTTACGCATGCAATCTTCAAGGCTTTTACCCAAGAAACACTTGTAAAATGCTTTCTGAAACATAGCTCTGGATGGCTTCTCCATCTTGTTTGAGGTTGTTTAATCTCAGTAAGACCTCATGGCTTGAGTTTTAGAGATTAATAATGATTTATCTTGTTATACTTGGCGAAGAAACGCCCCAGAATTCATGTCTAGGACGTGCACGATATTCCAGTTTATTTAAGTTTGTCTAATGATAAAGACAACATATTGGAGCCCTGAAATACAGGATTTGGAAAGAAACAGTGGAGACATCAGGTTTTATAACAGTTCCAGAGAAAGGAATGCGAGCTGGAAGGTGATTAGAAAGTTTGAAGGCCGGCTGAAAGCGGAGGCTTTGCTCGCGTGCTTTCCGCTGCCAGAAGCGTTGGGCTGTGCTCTGTGGAAGCGATGCTCCCAGGGCTGGAACGGGGAACAGCACAACAAAGGAGAGGAAAATTCCTACCGAGAAACCCGTGAGAGTGTAAGAGCAGGACGAACAGAAGGAATTGTTTGTACAGTGATCCCCAAAAGCTTTCGTTGGGTCTTGTCTTTTGCAGGCATTAGGGGAGCCCCAGTTTGAGCCTTGTACTGGGAGTGGATAACCCAAAGAGGCAGAGGGGAGGATAGGAGTAAACACAATGGGCCAGGCAGGAGCTGAAGTGAAAGATATTCTGAAACACAAAGAAGGCAACTGGAGGGTTTCTCTTTCCAGTTTGCTTTCAGAAGCCCGGAATTTTAAATTTCAGCTTTGCATGTTTTGGAGTTGGCTTTTTCTACAGGAACGCCCTGAACCAAACCATTCCCTTGCCATCCCTGCTGCCGTGCGAGCCGTGGAGCACACCCGCGTCCCTCCCTCTTTCCCCGCTGTGCCTCTAACCGTTGTACTTTCCTGTCTCCTGCAGTCCCGCAGCACTGGGGCTCCTCAGGAAGATGTATTTTCGGGAGATGAAGCGAGAGCAGCCAAGCGTCCCCGGCTGGGGAATTCAAGAAATCCTGAAGAATACGGACAGAACCCAGAATACTTTGTCTTTATGCAGAGCCTGTTGCAGACATCGTACCAGGCAGGGACTCAGAGCAACATGTTTTAACTAGGATTAATTAAAAAAAAATAATTCACTTAACCCTTTTCAAGCCTATGGAAAAAATAACCAGGAAGATGTGGACTAGAAGACCAACCTCGTGCAATAGCCTGCTGTGAATTTCTTTCATCTACTCTTGGTTTGGACTGCAAGAAAAATCCTGTCTGGCTGCACGCTACCTCTACTTTGCCAGACGTTGCTGACCAGTAGAGTAGGGAACTTGGAAAACCTTCAGACAGCATTTCACATGGGAACTTTTGGAAGAGTTTGTACAAATAAGAGCTTTGTGACTGGTTTTTTGTTTTTTTTTTTTTGAGGCTTGGAAAGGGTTAAAATTAAAAAGGACTTTTTAAACTACGTCAAACTCTTTTGTCTTTTTAAGGTGCTATTACATTGACTACTGAAGCAGCCTTTGGAATTGTGTTTTCTGTACATAGACGTCACCTTTGTGAAGTTTTCTATAAATGAGCATTATTAAAAAAAAAAAAGGGCAAAAAAAAAATAGGAAAAGAAAAATTTCCACAAAACATTTTTCTAGATGATGGCTTTAAAACAGAAAATAAAAATCCTCCCCCTTTGCTCCCAGATGAAATGTGACTAATACTACAGTGGGGAGAGGAGAGCAAGAGCAGATGTCCTGGAATGTTCTGGGTTTGGTTTTTTTTTTTGTAAAGAAACACTATCTTCTTTGTAAGCTGGGGAAGATGGGGAAAGAATGTTTCATAGCTGGGATGTTTCTTACCGTTGGTTCTCTTAAGACACGCGATAGGTGTGTGCGTTCCTGCCATCTCGCCGGGAAGGGACTTAGGGAAGAAATGGCCGGGTTTGGGTCGTTCTTGTCATCTTCCTTCCCCGTTTTTGCCATCACCGTTGCTTTCTAGTTAAACAATCAGCATGGCTTTCGGTTACCATGTGCCACTGGGTTTTGGCAAGTGTTCTGTTCCTGCTTCTTGTGTTAGTTCCTTCACGGGCCGTCCCCCTTCCCCACTGCGGGCTGGAGCATCGCGGGGTTGCTCTGGCTCTCCGGTAGACACGTCTCCCCTAGGAACCCCTTTCTTTTCTTTGTCTCCTTATTTTTATTTTTATTTTATTTTTTTTGACTTATGCTCCTTACAGTTGTGAGTATCATTCCATGCCAGAAGCCGGGGGAGGTGTTTGTATGTTTTTCTTTTATCCTATTAAAGAAGAAATTCCCCAAACGCCTTTGATTGTTGTGACATCCTTTGCCTAAGTAAAGACTCAGCCTTTGAGATCCTCCTGGGGAAGACGAACGCAAACCCTTCATTTGGTTGGACTCAGTTCGCTGAGAACGGAACGAGCGCTAAAGGCAAAAGCAAATCCTGCAGCACTGAGTGGGGAACCTCCCCCCGAAAACCACCTCCGGGCGCAGAGCTGTCACGGAGCGCCTGAGCCCAGACCCCGCCGAAGTCACCGGAGGGTTGTCCCCTCTCCTTGGAGGACCTTTGTGAATTCAGAGGGAAGGCAGCTTGGACCCAGGGTTGGGAGGGGACGTGGTTTCCGCGGTGTCTGGGCGAAGGGGGTGACGGGCGCATCCTGCTGCTCGCTCGATGCCTTGGCCCGGCAGAAGCCACCGTGACACAGCAGAGCCATCCAGAACGCTGCACGAGAATCTTTTCCACTTCATTCCCTGAAATTACCGGACAGAAAGAGACAATATTCTATTTAATATTTTTTTAAGCTCCTGTGCAAGGTGCCCGTTGTTCTGCGAAGAGGTTTTTAAGCAACGCTCTGGCTGGATCTTCAAGGGAGTAAGTGGGAAGGATTTGTGGGCTAGCAGATGGTAGATGAGCATCTTCAGAGACTTGATGGGTATTAAACTGTCCTAGTGAAACAGTGGAGGTAGAATAAAACTTTTAATTTTGGGTTTTGTTCTCCCTTGGGAGAACCGGAGCGCTCTCTATTTCTCACTGCCTCTGCTACGGGTTATTTTCGTTGCGTGCGCGTGTCTGTGCACGTGTGCGTGTTCGTCAGGCGTTTGAAACAGGGTTGGTTTTTTTTTAATTTCTAAGTTTTTGACATTTTCAATACGTGTCTCCAAGAATAAAACCGAATTGAGACTAATAAAAGTTGTAAAAATTGGCAAGGTTCTTCAGGTTGTTACTCCTGCATAGGCGTCTCCTGTCGGTTAAGACGTGATTTGGTAGAAATCTTGTATAAAAGAGTAAGAACGTTTCCAGGCTGCGAGAGAAATATTTAAAACAATTGAAAGAGGATTTTTTTTTTTTTTTTGGAGAGTGGGAGGGGAAGGGTGGGATGGGACGAGTGGTTGTGAGCAATGGGGAATTTCGTCTGCAGGTCCCTGGGATAGCACCGCTGCTGTATTCACCTGTCGTACCTTTTAAAAATAACATTTATATTGTAAAAACAAAGTGAGTTTCCTCGCCCCCTATTCAGACGCTGAGTTATGTTGAGACGTGAACCTGGAACTGCCCTTCCTAGGGGCAGGGGTTCTCCCTTTTTGTTTCTTTTTCAATCCCTCTCTTTGGTTTAGGAATGACTTGTGCAGATTTTCTCTAGTGACCCTATTGATGGCATCAGGCGATTGAAAAGGAAATCGGAACTGCACATTCCCACCCTCCCCTTCCTCCAGTGAAACCTGTTTGTAAGTGGCTGATGATGTGCTATAAAAATAGTGATTTTTTTTTTTTTTTTTCTTCTTCCCCCCTGCCCCCAGATTAGGGCTGTGATGTATTTTTTTTTCTCTGCCTCTAGGTTGGTAATGAATTAAAGGCTGTTGAACACTTCCCAGTTATCCTTTTTGGGGGGTTGAAGTCTCTTCATTTCCAAGTTCAAAGTCTTTTGTACTGCAGGGGAAGGTGGCTCCCAGGTCTGGTTGGCAGAGCTGGTAAAACCGAGCCAGGAGAAGCTGGGGCTGATGAAGAAAGAGCCTGGTCTCTTCCTCTCTGTTACCCATGCAGGAGGTCTGTCCTTCCCCCCCTTCCCACAATTTAAGCACCCAGCTGCCCAGGTATTTTTGTCCGAGGGCCAGGATTTGCTCTCGCTGGCTCGTTCCTGAGAACCGTGGGTGCTCAGCAGCCAGGGGTGGTTCTCAGATCCCTTTATCTCTTAAATCACCGGTTTGCTGCTTCCTTTCGGGAGTCAGCTTCACAGCCCCCCAGTAGCCTGTCTGTCTCGCCCTCGGAGGTCGTGCTGACATCGAATGTCTTAAAATAGCATCTTCCCCAACCTGCATTTAAACACCTTCATTTCCCTTCCGGAGCCCTGCTACTCTCCAGATTCCTCTTCCGTTGTTGCAATATGAGGCTGATGCTGCAGATTATGTGAAAGAAAATCTCCAATTTCTAATCTTTCGCAGTTTAATAGTTTTTCTTGAGATAATCTGAGGAATCGTACAAGCAGGAGGAAGCTGCTGATACGACGTCTGTTGGAATTTACACCCACCCAGAGCTTACCTTTAGGTTTAAGGTCTGTTAGATGAACTAATGGAATTTTAAAGACGTCTTGAGCAGTACGTACTTCCCGGTAACTGCCTGCATCAGTGATCAAAGGTGAGGATCAAACCCTCCCGTGGCTCTCTCCCAGCCTCGCAGAGGGAGCCGACGTTTCCCCACAAAGCCCCCAAGTCTCCGGGGGTTCTGTTACTTGCTGCGACGGCTGCACCGAAATCTGGATGATGTGGGGTGGTAGGAAATGGGGCCGTGCCCGGGGTGTTCTCAGGGAGACGGTGTGACTCCTGCGGCGGCCGGAGGGCAGAGCTTTGCTTCCTGCGCCTCCCTCTGTCCGAGCACCGCCTGGGGCTGGATGAGGCTGCGAGGAGCACGACTCCTTGGCCTCTTCTTCCAGCCTCAACGTCTCTCTTACCCCTGGAGAAAGGGGGTTTGCATGTATTTTTTTAAACCTCTGCAGCCGAGCTGCATGTTTCAGTTTCCTCCTTTTCTTTCCCGCGTTCTCCCTTTGTGCCAGCTCCCTCCTGGAGTTCCTGCCAGTCCGCCCTCGCCAGCCCCACTCCCGCGCTGGGACCTGCTGCGCTGCTCCTCCCGTCCAGCGCTCGCTCTGCTCCTGCCCTGCAGAGAGCTTTGCTCAGACCCGGTTGACCTGGGCTGCCAAGGAAGGGACGAGACGCCCGTACGTGGTGCTTTGTCTTGCGCAAAGGACCGCGGCTGCTTCTTCCTGCGCCGCAGCATCCGGCTGGGGCTGGCGAGCAGCACGGTGCCTTCACACCAGCAGATGTTTGGAAACCTGTAACACAGAAGCTGATAAAACTCCCTGAGATAGTGTCACCAACTGTCACAGGTACGATAAAGTCATTGTGTGATAATTGCTGGCAGCAGGGAGAAGATGGGGATGAAGAGGCGCCTTGTTCCTCCGCCGGGGCCAGCGGAGACTTTCGCCGTGTGCCCGGAGAGGGGAGCAGCGGGTGGAGGTTCCTTAACTCTTGTCTGGTTGGAGAAAGCTCTTGAGTGTGGTGAGAAGCCATGGAGGAGATTAATCCTTTTTAATTTTCCTTTGTAAAAGGATTATTTTGAAAACTAAAGCCAGCAGTGCTGACTGGGAGGAGGCTGTTCAGCAATGGCAGCCCCAACCTCCCGAAGAAGCGTGGTTGGATCTCTCCCGCTGCATCCTTCGCCGTGTCGTGGTTCTCTCAGGCTGGAAAACTTCTTGTGGTAACTTCTATCGAAACAATTCTCGCCAATGCATTGCTGCAGATCCCCGTGGGCACGCTCACGCGTGGCATTTCCCATTCCCAGCCTCTGCTGGCTTCCACTGCCCACGTGGGGGGACATCCCGGACGTCCAGGCGCTCCCTCTGCTGTCCTTGCTCCTTTCCTTTTCTTGCTTTACTTTCGTGACTGTTCAGTTCAGGGAAGGAGCAGATGATGGAAAAATCCTTGTCACATGCCGTAGACATCTGCGCTTTGGCCAGTTTTGCGGAACTTCTATTTCTTGAGGTTACTCTGCGGGGATTTTTCTCCGTTTCTCTTCCCTCGCTGCTCATATTAGTTCTTCATCAGTAGTTCTCTTTCAGCTTGAACAAATTGCACCAGTTTAATAAAAACACTCATTAAACAGGTGCAGTTCCCTTCTGGAAGGATGCCCTTGGTTTGGTTGGCGTGGTTTATGGGGGAGTTTTGGCTGGAGGTAATCCGGAACGTTTGAAACTGAACTTTGCTTTGAATCCGGGCGTGCTGCGTGAGCGGAGCTGGTGGGATTCCTCCCGAGGGCATCATCCAGCTGGGGGCTCAGGGGACGGTGGTGGTAGGTCAGCACGTTGCTTATGTTGGTTCTCTCTCTGGCTTGAATTTCTTCAAAGCATGAGGCGAAACCTTCCCTGCTACAGGTTCCTTTGCTGGTGCCAAGTCCTCGTTATGTCTCATTTGGGCTTCCTTTCCCCGCTCTGCCTGTACCTAAAGCTGGTCTAATCAACTTTTTCCACCCTTTTTGCAATAATTAAATGATGGCAAGGTCCTCACCTGCAAATAGCCCAAGCTGGGAGGAGCGCAGGATTGTAGAAGAGCTTTTTCAGGCGTGGGATTGAATGTGGATGGAGCGACGCTGCGTGGGACCTGCCGAGTGCCAGAGCCGTCCCTGTCTCCAGGTAGGTGGGATAACGGCTCCGTCCCGTTGTTCCACACTCTGCAGGCGTCCGACACGTTGCTGCCGCTTCCCTGGGTGCGGGATGCGCGGGGGAGCCGTCTCGTGACCCTGGTTATTTCCCCTGCCGTGAGTTTCATGTTTCTTGGCTTAGAAGGACAATTAGTCCCTTTATCTCATTACAGGTTAACGAGGAGACCTTGCAACTGGGTGTCTGTGGGTCCCTGATTTCCAGCCCCACGTTCAGGTCATGTCTCTTGCTTCTGGTCCCGTGAACAACTGCACTGGCACAGGCAAAAAAAAAAAATTAAAAAAAGGCAAACCAACTTTGGCAAAACCCCAGGACTCAAATGAGCTGGAGATGCTGAACTAGAATTATTTGGCAGCTTTGACAGCAGGAAAAGACAGCTACTTGGTTTGCTTGCACACCAATAGGAAATTACTGGGAGTTATTTATTCGGCATTAGAGGAGCAAAACATTAGATTTTTTTTTTGCTTCCAAGAGGAGAAATGCGAAGGTCACTGTGCAAATATCATTTGGAATTACAGAGCGACCACAGCTTTTCCTGTGGAATAAATAAGAATCTGGCCCTGGTTCAGCACAGTTGACTTTGGCTTACCTCCGTGCCCCAGCCGTGCCATCGCCGATGCCAGCTGCTGATACCCCCCAGCCAACGAGCGTGGAGCCAAGCTGCCTCGGAAACAGGAGTGATCCCCTCCCCTGTGCCCCAGATCGTGGTTTAAAAATAAATAAAGGGACAGATTCGCTGCTCGTCCGCTTCATTTAACGGAGCCATCGCTGGGAAACGCAGCAAATGGTCTTTGATTAGGAATGAATGGTCAGTTACCCATGGCGGGAGCCAAGATGCTGCCGTTCAGCATCGCGGGGCTGCATCTGCCCGGCTGCAGAGATCAAACCGGGGTTGGCTGTAGGTACAGATGGGTCACCGGGCGACTTTCCACGTGGAGAAGCGATGAGATGGGGAGAAGGGCTGTTGTGCAAGTCCCCTTTCCTCATGTCTCCATTTAGACCTGAGGTTTATTTCTTTTTTTGTTATTTAATAGCTGGGAGCTGCTCCAGAGTCTCCAGGCTGCGGAGGCGGTGTGTCTGGTTCACCTGGGATGCGGGGATGACGCGGAATTACCGCTGCGATCCAGCAGCTTGGCGTCCTGCGTTGTGTGATAAGCGTGAGGTTTTTATTGGCGTAGAAGTGAAAAATCTGCCCGACTGCAGCGGTTTCTGTGAGATCCCACTGCTTGGGGATGTTGCTGGTTTAGTATCTTTTTTTTTTTTTACAACTTCAGCTTATTAAACGCTATCGTTTCTCTCCCTTCTCTGATATTCTCAAATAGAGGACTTGGTCCATTTTGTCCCAATTAATTTCTCTGCAGTTTTTCTCAGTAGTAAGAGATGTCTGATTTTATTTTATTTTATTTTATTTTATTTTATTTTATTTTATTTTATTTTATTTATTTTTTTCCTAGTTGGGATTGAGCTGTTCGTGCTCAGACCTAAGTGGCTGAGTCCCTGCAGATGATGGGTCCCTGGGGAGCTCTGCAGCACCCTGACTGATCACAGCAGCAATGCTGACATTCTTTTTTTCTTTTTTTTGAAAATTGCTCAGGGATTTCCCAGCAATTGTGTGATAAAGCCGGGAAGGGAACCCTGACATCGAGCCTCCCGACCCCACTGCGGTTTACGCTTCTCCCTTGACCTGCGGCATCATTTCCCATTTTAAAAGATTTACTCTCAAAGCAGAGACCAGACTTCATCCCTGCTCCCAGCCCTGCACCAGCCGCTCGGTATTTGCGCTCTCAGCAGGTGGCTGGCTGCAAAGAGCAGAAACAAAACGGGAACCAGTTTCCTCTGCCACACTGGGAGCTCTGCTTCTGTTCCCATTGCACCCGGGGCCCTCTCGCGTGCTCCTCGGCCAGGGGGCTTTTACCCTCACGCTCCCACCTCTCCTCCTCTCCAAAAGCCCAATAAAAGGGAACATCCCTTGGGTTGATTTTGTCAACGCCATGGAGTCGTTGGGCCTTTCCAGCCCCCGATGCCGCGTGAATACAGCCCGGCGGTGTCCTGGCGTCTCTTCACCATCATCATCCCATCATCGCACCCGCGAAGGCAAGGCTGAGCTGCCACTGTGAGGTGTAATTGTCACTGTGATGGGTCCCTGGTGGGGGACAGAGTTCCTGCCTTTCAGAGCTGTCTCCGACGAGCAGCGTTAACCGTTGTGTGGTTGACTCCTCTCCGCAGGTTTCCCCGCCGTGGATGTTGTGTTCCCGTGGGGGGACTCCCGCCTGCGCAGGGACGACGTCTCAGCAGCACCCGGGACCGCCGGGAGGGTGCGGGGGACCCGCGGAGAAGCTCCGGTCGCAGGTGGGTTAATTCTCCTCTGGCACCGAGCTCTTGGGGCGTCCTTTTGGTCACGTCTGATGGAACCTGTCCTCCGCTGGGGGCTGGGGTGTGGCTCTGCGATCCCAAACGATGGCGCTTAAAGGTGAATTGCCACAAGCTTTCGGTAGTGCTGGTGCTCCCCGGACGCTCCCCCTCGTTCCCTCACACCCCTTTTTTCAAGCTCTTCGTTGCTCTATGACGAAGGCAGCACTCGGTGTCTCGTGATCTCGGGTATCAGATGGATTTTGGGGACAAAGTTGGACAAAATTCAGTTTCCCTGTTGGTTTTCCTCTCCCAACTTCCCAACTTCTGCCCAGATACAGCTGAGCCCAAAAAGCCCCTCAGCTAAGATTTTATAACTGCACCGAGGTCCCCAAACAGTTCCTCCGGCAATGTTCAGGCTGAGTCACCAGCGTGGGGAGCTGCGTGCCGACGGTGCTGCGCCAAACGCCTCCAGCATCGCACCTGGGACCCTGAGCCCTGGCAGCACCGGGGAGAAAACGAGAATAAAAGGAGCTCCTGGGAGCCGGGCTGTCTGCCGCATCCCCGGGTATTTTCCCGACACCGATGTTCATCCCGCCGTTGCCTTCTGCCTTGGGTGGAGCCTCTCGCTCCTCGGTCCGTACGGGGATGGCTGGAACCATCCTTCGCCGCCTTCTTTTTCTGGCAGTTCTCAAGAGGAGAAATTTCTTCTTTTCCCCAGCCTTGCTTTCCGTTTAACAGCTCTCTGCCTTCCTGCAGCAAACTGCAAATAGATTCTTGCAGCTGCTTTATTCCTCCAGCAGGAGAATTTCTCTCCCTGGGAGCTGGCTGCCCCGTGGGGGGGGAGGAAGAGGAGGAGGAAGAGGAGGATGCCTGCCCCGAGCTGGCTTTCGGTGCCGAGGAGCTCCTCCAAGCTCCTGGTGTTTCCCTTAAGGCTTCCTCCAGTCCAGAGCAAGGGAAAAAATTAAAGTAGTGGAACCCAACCCAGTATTTTACACTTGGTTTTTATTTCAGTTTTTTTGTGATTTGTTAACTCCCAAGTACATCAGGGAAAGGTATGGCATTGGACGTTCACCCTTTCAGGGTAGATGTGGGGTAAGAAGGAAGAGTATTATGGGGTATTTCTGCCACCCTTCGCAGCCGCCGCCTTGCAGGGATGTTCCCCCAGCAGCAGGCTGGAATGAGCTGATGGATGGATAAATTTATCCCGGATGCTCCATTGCTTTAAAGTGATTGTTTGTTTCTAGATCATCTCTGCTGTGCTCGAAACTGCGCTTCCAAAGAGGTGGATAAGGAAACAAAACACAACAGTGTTGTTTTGGCATCTTCAATGTTTGGCGAGCCGGGTGCCGTCTCAGGTGCTGGGAGCTGAGGTGGAAACCCAGCTTTGGGGCAGATCCAGCATCCCCCCCCCCCCCCGG
>WKFP01014888.1:212374-237322 GCA_011057875.1 Pterocles orientalis | reverse complement strand
GCTCGAGCATCGCCCGTTACCTTGAACTCCAGCTCCATGCCCGTCACGTGCTCCCCGACCTCAATCTGCGCCAGTTTCTGGATGTAGGTGTAGAGGTTCCTGGCTGGGACCTCGGTGTTACCGCAAGCGACGGCCTCGAGCAAGGCATCGTGGATGAAGCTGTACTGGTCTTCTGTCTGCACCATGTAGTTGCGCTGTGACCTCATGAGGGTGACGTGCCCGTAAATGTCCACTGTCTTCTCGTGTTTTATCCTCTCCAGCATGGCATCGATCACGATGAAGCAGCCGGTCCGTCCAACACCCGCACTGGAGAGAAAAAAAAAAACAAACCAGAAGTGATGGACTGTTGTGCCACTGAACAGAGCTATTCCAAAGGACGTTTCCACTGCCACCAACAGCAGGAAACACGAGGTAGAAACAGATGTGTGAGGTGGAGAGCAAGGAAGGACCCAAAGCCTTGTGACCACAGCTACTGATGGACTGAGGCAAAGGAAATCCTGGCGCACCAGCCCGATGCCTGTGTCCAGCCACGAATCTTGTACGAAAGGACCGTGCCTAAGTGCTGGGAGTGCTGCTGCCCACACCACGTGGTGCTCTCGGCTGTGCTGGGGGGTCTGGGACAGTTGTAGGGTGTGCAGAGAGGACACTGGTGACACCAGTGTCACTGGGGCTCTGGTGCACGAGCACAGCACCGCACCGGGGCCGGTAAAGGCTGCCCTGGAACCCACCAGGCTGTTTTCCTGAGCTGCACCTGGGCCGGTGCTGCCACAGCGGCAGGGAGAGGCTGCCGGATCCGAGCCAGCGGATGGAAAGGTCCCAAAGGTCCCCTCGTCCCCTGTGCTGCTCTGTGTCCCCAAGTACTCAGGCTTACACCCCAAGAGTTTGCACAGAAACTCCCACAGCCCAGTCCGGTCTTGGCTGGAACCAGACGATCATTAAGGTCCCTCGTAAGCCTAACCCTTCTATGATTATGTCACGCGAGGACAGGAGAGATGAAAACGTGTCTCTGGAGCCGTGCCTGCTGCCCCGCCGCCCTGACCTGCCCACTTCTCCTGCCTCGTCATCTCTGCCGTGCCCGGGACCAGCGCTCTCCCGGCAGACACACAATTACAACAACTCCAGGCAGGGGGCTCGAGGCTTGAACAAAAGGCTGGCACGATCTAAGGGCTTAAAAAGCGTGTTTAATCACCACGATCCTTCAGCGGCTGCGAAACCACTGATGTTGTAATGAGTAACACGCGTCACCTTTTTTCCAAAATGTTTTTGTGCATCAAGGTAACATCAAACGTCCACGTGATGGCATCTGTGAACCAGCAGGGCTCTGGGTCTCGGCGTTTGCTGCTGCTAATAAAGCTTTTCCTTTTACCGTGCCAGTGCAGTCCCTTTTTTCATAGAGCCCCCTTGATCTCTGTTAATTAGACTGCCTAACACCTGAACCGAGCAGGTGACTGAAGCTTTGGCAACAAATTTAGCAGCTGATCCAGGAGCTGGTTCCCGCGCACGGGGAGCCGACAGCTCTCGATTCCTTCTCCGAGAGGTGCACGATACCTGCCATCTGCACGGTGAGCGGTGAGTTGCCCACTTAGACCAAGTGGCATCCTCCAGGAGAGGCAGGATTAGCTTCCCCAAGCAGCCCGTGAAATTCCCGCGTCTGAGTAACCTGCAGGCTCCTCCTCACCCTCCCGAGAACACAGGGGGCTGTGCAAACATTCCTCTTGGGTTGCAAATTGAATTAGGGAACACTCCCTGCCCACAGGGACCTTCAGCTTGTCACAGAACGGCTGCAGCGCCCAAAACCCCTCTTTCCATCCCTGGCAGCTCTCCCTTTGCCAACGGAGGGACAGCAGCTCTCCCAGACCCCCAGGTCGCACTGGCTCTTCCTCCGGGGACAAGAAACAACCCAATGCCCAGAGCCAGGCACCAGCACAGCGCTTCCCGGGGCTAACAAGGTCCGAGTGATGTGGTGCAAACCAACCAAACCCCGCATCATCTCAGGAAATTCTGCGCTCCACGAAAACCCCCCGTCTCCTCCTCAGGTGGTGCCTGGGAGAAGACTTCACAGGAGAGCGCTCGCTGCCGGTACTCGCTTGGGGACCGTGCACGTCTCCCAGGTGCAAATCCCCATCCTTCGCACCTCCTGCCTCCCTTGCAGATGGCCCCGTGCAAGATGAAGGAGCTGGGTACCTGCAGTGTACCACGATTGGACCGGCATCAGGGGGGTTGCAGGTTTTCACCCGTCTCAGGAAAGCCAGGAAGGGGGTGGGGTACTCGGGTACGCCGTGGTCAGGCCATGCGGTGAACTGGAACTGGCGGACCTCCCGCTTCTCACTGGAACCATTCTGCAAAGACAAAAGAGCACCGAGAGTGACGTCGGGTACCAGCACGCTGCCCGCGCTGCGTACGGAGAGCGTGCCGCAGCGCATCTCCGGGGTAAATCAGGAGCAGGGGAAAGCCCACCTTGTGAAGGGAGAAGGTTCGGACGCAGAAGGTGGCCAGTTCGATGGTATCGAGTAACGTCACTTGGATCATCCCGTAGGTGTCCGTACCTCGGCCCGGCCAGTACTGGTCACATTTGATCTGGAAGACAGGCGGCATCGCACGTCGCTGGAACTAACCCCGTGCTGCGGGGAAGCTCGTTCCAGGACGGACGTTACAGGTGGAGCTGGCCAGGTCGGAAAGGGGAGGGAAGGTGCAAGAAACGTCTTTCCTGAGCACCACAGACCCGGCACGGAAAGCTCCTCCTGACCGAGCACGGGCTTTGATGCACCCCATCAATCATGTGGATAACAGACTGGGATGATCCTGAAGATGAGAGTGGATGTACTGGGGCTTGTTAAACGAGGGAACAATGGGAAACTTGCCACGGGATCAACTCCGAGACAGACCCACAACCATGCAACGGGATTGAGTGTCCTCTTCTCCTGGAGCTGCAAGGGAGGCTGCAGCTTTCTGGGGTGAATGGTTTGGTTTTTTAAAAGCAATGAATCACTGAACTTTCAGGGTGCTGCTGGCAGAGCAGGCAGCAATCCCCCGCCGGCAGAGATGTGGGCGCGGATCAAAGGGATTTGCTGTTCCCCAACCCTCCCCCCCTGGTCCCCCAGGATTAGGACTAACGAGTCATCCCTCTCCCGCATCTCACCCGTGATTTCTCCTCCAGCTTAGTCATCATCACAATAGTGGCTGAACGCTGCTCCCACACCATCCTCCAGAAGTCTCCGAAGGTCTCCGGCAGCGGCCCCTGCGTGGCGATGTAGGCGTTCTGCTTCCGGTAGCCGTCGATGTAGTTGGCGTTGATGTAATCGCTGCCCACGATCCCTGCGTTAAATCAGCAAAAGCGAGTTAGTGCACTGGGCAGGACTCTATAGTTGGAAGCACGAGGAGAGATCTTTGCAGGAATGTTGTCAGAGATAACTCCTGCAAAAACCCCAGAGCCGTCACGGTTTGCTGGGTTAGGGTCCCAGCTGGGAGGAAAAGGCTCTTGGCTAAAGCTCCTGCCTCGAAGTCTGCATTGCAGGGAGACAACTTCTCGCAAGAGATATTAAAGAGGCTGAATTTCGAAGCTTTGAAACTGTGGTGTTCCGATGACTGTTGCCGAAAGTCCTGCTCCTGATTCACTTCTCAAACAGGACAAAGCCAAGTCCTCGTCCCAGAACGCCCCGAGTGCGGGCAGCAAACGCACCTGGTCCCTGCACCGCGCAGCCCATAGCCCAGGCACTGAGCTGCAGCTGGACAAAGTGAGGAATAAAACGAGGCTTGATTCAGCCAGTAAAGGCTGAAAAGGAAATTACAGGCTTTGGCTTGCTTTAAATTGTCCGCTGTCATTTTTAGGATGGGGTTTTTTTTCCCCCCCTATTCGCATGAGTTCCAGGCTATTGAGCTCCAGCTGCCTGCCTGTGTCCTTGCTCGAGGGGTTCGATACGAGTGGCGGGAGGCACTGCCAGGGTGAAGAGGGTGACTGGGACACGGCAGGAGAAAGCTGCTCCAGCGTTAGAATGGACACTGGCACCGCTGTGCAGGTTCAGCTTTGGAGAGCGGAGGATCCGCGCTGCTTGACGATCCAGCCGGTTCCCAATGACGGCAGAGCGGCTGGCAAGGGTGGCAGAGAGCCGCCAGCCCATCATTAACCCCATACAGAAAGCTGAACTCGTGTCTCGAGGGGCAGCCAAGGGTGGGGAGCGGTACCAAGATGAAATTGGGTTGCTCATCCTCATCCTGCTGGAGCAATAGACACCACTGCTCGTGTTGGCGAGGAGCGCTCCGCGCTGGATTGCCTGCCAGTCCTCAAGGGTACGCGGTAATTTCAGCTGCTGGTAGAAATGGCTTTTGATTAAATTTCTGGAGGGTTCCCTGCCCCCCCATTCCCTCCCAGTCTGAAATTTCGGGAGGGAAGGCGGCTGTGATCAAGGCTGAGCTTCTGGGATTAATCTCCCCTGCAGCTCCCTCGGGTCCGCTCTGTAATTTCCAGCGGTGACCACGGGCTCCCGCAATGTTTCGCCGTGTGACAGGCCCGGTTACAGAGAAGTCGCGGAATTAAAGCCACTACTTCTTCCTGACCAGACAGCGACAATCCGCGGCCTTGACAAATCCAGATTTAAAACAAAGAGAAAGCAACAACTAATTCCTCCAACTCCTTTCATCCTCCAGCCCTCAGCAGGAAGGAACACACCAGCCGAGACGTGTCAGAACCTCTCAGATGCTCGAAAATCAAACCTGGGCCCGTCACTTGCGCCATCGGTCCCTCGTGATGCCGCCTGGGCAGAGGTGGGGCTGCTGCCCGCATCCCGCTGCCTTCCTGAGACCCGGGATCAGGCCGGAGCATCCTTCATTCCTGCATCCTCTTCCCTTCTCCCTTGGATGACAAGGCGACTTTTTAAAGACTTTGCTTTCCTTGGCTCATTCAATATTAATCTCAGAAGGAAACCAAGCCAGCACACAGTCATCTTCCCAGTGAGAAATGCCGAGAACCCTCTACGGGCAGAGAACCCAGCCGGGTTCGTGCGGCGTTTCTGGCAGCTCCCCACCATCTGTGGCTGCCTCAGGAACAGCTCTTCCCCGTGTCCCCCAGAGCTGTCTCAGGGGAGGGAGGTTATCCGAGCAATTCCCTTGTCACGACGGCTTCCGAATTAACCTTTGCGTTCCCCGGGGGGTTATCAGGACATCCCGTATCCTCACGGCTCAGACCACAGCTCTTGGCAGCGCAAGGCTGCCTCAAACCCTTTATCCGTACAGCACAGCCACCGCACGACAAAGCTCCAAGATTATCTCAGAACAAACCAGAGCAGGTGCCCTGTTGAACACCATCTCCTCTGCCCCCAAAGCCCCTCTGATCTGCACCAGAGCAACTCCGGCAAGAACCACGAGCTGCAAAATGTAAATTTTCTGCCTGCACCAGCACTCATGTAAGCAGCTCAGGAAAGAATTTATGACCCACCCGGCTAACACCAGCCCCTCCTCAGCCTTTCAGGGGCCAGGACTGCCGCAGGAGCTGCGTTATTGAGTCATCTTTCCGTCTGTACAACTCAGCGATGCTGCCGACACTCCCGTTTGTACCGTTAGCCCTGTGCCTGCTCCTCGCCCATCCTCCGCATCCGCTCCCCCCACTGCCCTGGTCCCGCTCTCTCCAAAGCGCCGCGTGCTCTGAATTCCTCCCGTTCGTCAGAAACGCATCGAGCAGGGATCTCCCAGAAAAGGGAGAGACAGTTTTGTGATAATCCTGCCCTTGAAAGAAGAGACAGCAGCTCCAGGGAATGGGTCAGTCACCAGAATTTAACAAACACACGGTTCACGGAGGCACCTCCTGCTCGCCAAACTCCCAGGGAGATGCTACGAGAATATAGAGGGGCACAGGGGAGGGACAAGAGCTTGTGCGATACGCTCCCTGCAGCAACCTCAGCCCAGCGCCAACACGAGGGAGGGGAGATGCCACAGTACCTTCAATGGGCAGCAGGATGACGCGCGAGTGGTCGTAGGCAATCACGTTGGCGTAACGGTTTTTGGGCTTGTTCACTTCGAGGTTGGAGTGCTCCCAGGTGAACTGCTGCCCAGGGTCGATGGACTGGAGGAATTGGGAGAGAAAACAGGAGAGTCAGAGAGGAGACAGCAGCAAATCAAGCTCTGAACACCTGGTCTGCGTGGGACAGATCGTGGCTCTGAGGGTCTGGCTGAGGATGAAGCTCTAGCTGAGGATCACAGCATCCACCACTGGCTTCCCTCAAGAACCGGTTTTTGCCGTGAGAACACCCCAGCACAGCGTGCTCTCGTCCCATCTCCCTTGGCCCCGAGCACACCCAGAGCGGTACCTGAGATAATCTGAGATCATTCCCCCCAGCACGATGCTGGGCAACCCAGCGGCGAAAGCATCAGTGCAACCTCAGGCTGCAACACGGAGACTCGGATCCTGCTTCTGCCGGGGCTGCTCTGGATTAATCACAGCCCGGCGTTACCGACACTGACAAACGGCCGGCAACGGGAGAGAACAAGGGGAACACCTGCATCGGGATGTATTTATGAAATGATGAAGAGGCTCAGCCTGTGCATGGTTACACTAAACAACGATTAAGGGGGTATAAATACACCCATGTCTTGGTGAGCACTAATACCTGCAGGAAAAGATACTCAAGCTAGGACAAGGTCTATAACCAGGCGTGCAAGCACGGTATGAAACATCAGGGAACGTCCCTGCTCTCGTAGGCAGCGGGAAAGGACCGGGCTGCACCGTACAGAGCAGAGGCAGCAGGGGCAACTACTTGGGACCACAAAATGTCAGTGCCAGGGGTCTTCCAGGTGTGAAGAGGGGAGAAAGCACCCCCGGAGCCTGGCTCAGAGGGCAGGAGGGTGCATCTCCCCGGAGAGAGGAGGGGTACGGACCTTGGCCCTAAGAAACTGCACCAACGTGGTTTTTTCCTAGAAGGGATGAAGCAGTAAACAATGAAATTCACTGGAGAGAAAAATCCTCTCTGCCTGTCCTGGTGATTTACGCCAGGTTTGGTGGTGATTGTTTTTTTTTTCTCTCTCTAAAGTCCAGCTGTCCCAGATATGGAAATTAGGTTAATTACGTTTACCTCTAAATCCTCAGCCAGAGAATTAAATAAAACAACGGCTTAATTCCTTCATCATTTTGCAGAGCCCTAGGGGTTTGCCTCAATTGGAGGCTTGGCAGGAGCGTGCCGAGTTGCCTTTCCCTCCGTTCGCTCTCCCTCTCCCTGCCGGCCGGTGGGGACAGCATCCCGCACGCCCCTGCCTGGATTTGTCCCTTTGAGCCCCCTGCCTGTGCCGACCCCCGAGCCCCCTGGCACAGCTCCGCTCCAGCGGTCGCGGCAGCGCTGGTACAAACCCACCCGACACAAACGTCCTCTCGCCGCGGAGCGTTTCTAACTAATGGGTATTTATCCTGTTGTAATGTGTCTGTTTGCTCTCTATCCCTCTCATCTCGCCTGGCGTTCGTTTCATTAGCGATGTTTGTTTAGCTCTGGCTCTCCCACTAGAGGAGGTTGTGCTGGAAGGCAGCCAGGGCACTTGGGATATTGCATTATGCAAATCAGCCTTGGAAATCTGGCCAGAGCACATTACCAGGCTGCTCCCCCCGCACCCCAACGAGGGGTGAAGGACCCCAGCAGGGCAAATGCACCTTCTCCGCTGGGAAACCCCGCTTTGAGGGTACGGAGCTGCGAGCACAGAACTGCTCCATGCACACCGACGTTTGCAGGGAGAAAGCATCCCAGAACCGGTCCTTTGTTTGGGAAAACATCCCCTCGCTCTCTGCCTGCAAACAGAACCAGGCAGTCTATTGGTCTGAAAATATCGGGGCATTTGATGTCTTTGAACAACAATTCGGTCCCATGTTCAATCTGCAGTGAAAGCGACCCGACAGCCCCAGCAGCACCGGGCACTCGCACTGGGTTTAACTGGTGCTGCTGCAGACACAGCACCGCGGGCGGGCAGGAGCGGGTTCGTGCAAGCACACAGCTCTTCCCCGCCTGCCAGCAAGGACGCAGTGGCAGCGTGGGGGATGCGATGCTCTTCGCCTTTCACCCTCAGCCTGCCTCGGGACCGGCCCGACCCGTCAGCCCCGGCAAGGTGGGAATTTTACAGCCCGGGACGGGGATCTGAAATGTAAACCCAGCAGCTGCAGCTCTGCCGGGCTGGTCGCCTGCAGGAGCCCTTTTGAGTAACCAAACATTAGCAGCAAGGAGGAAAAAAAGCATAAAACCCTCAGACAAGCAAGGAAGGTACGAATCATCCCGTTTTCTCAGCATTTAGGTCCGAAATGCATCTCCCTTGGCGAAGGGAGCTCAGCCCCTGCCCAGGGTGCCCCCTCTTGGGCAGGAGCGGCTCAGGGACCAAGCCTCTTTCTTTTTCATGATCTGGGACTGAACCCAGCAAAGCACTGAGCAAGTCCTTCATTTTCAATACATCAATAGCTTTTTGATTTCAACTAACCAGATCCTTAAAATGAAGCTGTGTTTATCTGGACGAGGGGCTGTCTGAATTCCCCAGTTCCCTGGCTCTGCAAACCCACGCACAGCGCTCACGCTCGCTCATACCTCATACTCTTGGGACAATTTCAGGTTATCATTGGCTTTGAGATGCTCTGTGTGTTCAGCCAGCTCGGAAACGGGGATTGGTGGGTGGCTGAGCATACCTAAAAGACAAGAGAGCAGGAAAAGAATCTCATTTAATAATAATTAAAATTCATAACGGTTGCACATTTTATAAGAAAGAAGAAACAAGGAAAGAAAAAAAATTACAATGTAAGATCTGCAATGAAAGTAGGGAGGTTAGAAGAGAAGAATTCAGGGCTCGAAATTGTGTCCTTGGAAGTAAAAAAAATAAAAATCAAGGAAATTAAAAAAATAAACCAAACCAGTAAAATGAGAGTGTTCTCATGATGGCCCCATTTTCAATGTGTAAATCAGAGCAAAACAAAAAGGAAAATCCAAAGAGCAGATGCGTGTTAGCGATTCCAATAGTGGGCTTAAAATGAGCAAACGCTGCCAGAGGAACCTACGCAGCAAATGTTACAGCACCCGCAATGATCATAAACAAACTCCAACACAAAAGAAGGGAAGGGGCAGGGATCCAGCCAACCATGGTGCTGTGGGGCAGGGGACGGGAATGCAGATGGGGGGAAGCAGGGGAGGCTTTCCAGGGACTGTCCTTTGCCCAGCATCGGCTCTGGAAGTGTCTTGGTGAGCTCATGGAGACAGCGGTCTGACCTTCACCGCTCCAAGATGCCAAGCACTGGCTCTTCCTCCTGCTCACGGCTGGCAGATGATGTTCCTTCTGCATCATCCGTGGATGGACGATGTTCCTCTCCCACCCGCGGACAGGCTGTACCAGCCCCGTCGCAGTCTCTGCTGGGATGGTGTTACCTTTGCTGATGGAGAGGCAAAAAATCCTCTTCCCCTTTTCTCAGTCTGGGAGTTGGGAAATAATTTTCTGGGGAGATTGATGCCTCACGACCCTGGTTTACCTGCTGCCCTGGCAATTCTCACCAACACTTGTCTGTGCTCGTACCGAGGCAGACAGGACTGCCGGGAAACGGGCTCGATCCTCTCTGAGATGTCCTGGTATCGGGAGGGACACACTGAAGGGACATCTCAGACAGGACCGGGGCAGACTCAGGGTTCAGTCTGCAGCGGGATTTGCACATCCTGCTCCGAGACGAGCAGCTGGAGGTCTGGAAAGGGCAGGGATCTTCCTGGCCTATCATCAAAAATAGCTGCGCTACAAAGCAAGGTGGAAGAGCGCTCCGTGCTTTGCTCATCTGCATCGGATGATGTTGTTCCAAAGGCTTCCCATGCTGGCTGCCACCTGGTCCCGCTCCGACCGGCGTCGGACCGGCGAGGACAGCAGCATGCTGAGAAGCCCTGGGCAGTGTCCCCAATGAGAAGGACAGGAGTGGAGGAGAGATGGAAGCCAGGGAAAATTTCGAGCCCCGTGGGTGTTGGGTGTGTGACAAAGCAGCGGCGGTGGCAGCAGATACTCTGAAAACTCAGCACAGAGATGGCAAAGCAAGCATGACATCCTCAGTTTTACAGTGACTTGTAGAGAGACGCTGCCTCTCCCAGGCCTGGGGACAGGACGAGCGTGCCACAGAGCGGGGACCTGAGCCACCACTCCAACAGGCTCCTCCTAAGCTAACTCCATCTGTCTCCAGCACAGGGAAGTCTGGCTGCAAATGTAAGGATGGGGAGGGAGTAGAGGTAACAGCCCAGAAAAATAACCCCACAGTGTTCTGGAGGCTGCACTGCCTCCGTTCTCCTCTGCCAATGACCAGGGCAGAGCGTCTCTCCCAGCTCATGGAGGAGAAGCTCGTGGTTCATCTTTTGCTGTCCCGTAGCCCACGGCACGTGGAGAAGGATTTCTCCTTTGCTTCCCACCCTGCACCGGGAGGTGGCTGCCATCCATCCCAGTCCCACAGCAGCAGATGCACACTGGGGGCACTGGGGAGGAACTGGTCCCATCTCTGGCCGCGTGGGAGGGGACGGCCAACCTGTCTGAGATGTCCAAGATCCGAAACAAAACCAGGTGAATATTACAAACACTATTCTCAGCATCTGTCCTGCCTCGGGAAGCGGGGGCTGAATTCAGCAGCACACGTACCTTCAGCTGGAGCATTAGAGCAAAGCCAAACCCCACCCAGAACTTCTGGCAACTCGATAAACCATCTCCAGATCTCTGGGGTCACCCCTGGCTCATCTCCTCCCCCTGGGCCAGGAGGCAGCTCTGCTGCCACCACCCAACTCTGCTGCAAAAAGCTGGAGATTATTCACCGCAGCACGCTTAGTACACAGGGCTGCCAACGGAATCCCAACTGATGCACGTATAGGTTAGAAGGGAAAAAAAACCACAAACAGAAAACCCAGTAATAATGAGCGAGAAAAAAATCCCCAGATTCCCTTTGGCTCAGAAGACACGGAGCAACGTGTGTCGCTCCCTCTGAGCACGCGGGGAAGGCTCGCTGTGGAATGCGAATCCACATTCTCTGTAAAGGCATTTTACAAGTTTCCTCCATAAAAGCTCCAGGAAAACCCCCAGTGTGCCCAGCCCCTGCAGCCAGCTCCGTCCCTTTGCTGGGGAACATCCTGGCCAAGAGCACACGGGAACCTGCCTCGTGGTGCTGCTGTTAACAACAGCAATCGCCTCGTCCGATCGATTCCTAGGGCTCTCTAGAATAAAAGGCTGGAAACCTCTGCAGCGATAAACACTTTCCTGGTCAAAATGCCAAGTGCATCGGGGTTCCCATGAAGATCCGGGAGGAGTTTGGGATGAAAGGAGCCAGGAGCGGTCCTGCCCAGCGGCAGCAGCTTCTCTTTTGTCAGCTTTAAGTCAATAAGTTGTTTTTAGCCAAGAAGGGAAATGGCTCGAGCAGGTTCCTCTGCTCAGCGGCCTCCTGGCTACCCGGGGGCTGCAAACCCAGAGACCTCCCGCCGCAGCGAGGGTGGTGGGGGGCTGAGGGTCAGCCAGGGACCAGCACGGCTTGAAAAAAACCACACAACCCCCTCTGAGGGGGTCGAGGGGAGGCGGGAGGTGGGCTAGGACAGTATTGGCAGGAGCCTTCAGTACCAAGGGGACCAATATTTGGATTAAACTAGCGAGAAAAAACATCCCAGCCTCCAAGCACAAGCAGCATCTGCGACTCTTCACGTTTGTCAGCTGAAACCCCACATCTACTTCCCTGCCCAGCATACAAAAAAAAATAAAATCAAACCCCAAACCCAGCCAGGAAAGCTGGGATCTTGGCTCTAACAGGGACGAAGTCTTTCAGAGCCGGTCTCATTCTTTTCGAGCCGGCCTCATCTAACATTTCAATCATTGAATCTCTCTAATCTCATCACAAAAGACTTGATTCTCTGTGCACCAGCCAACTCGCCAGAAACGTCACCCCAACATCTGTTCCGCGGGCCAGAGCCCAGTCATCCTTCCAAAATCCCCGCGGCCGGATGGCACTCCGCTCGAAACCCGGGGGGTGCGGAGGGGCTCCTGCTCTTTGTGACCTGGAACGAGTCGATGCCCAGGGACGGCCACCTGCCACCCATGGGAACCGGCCCTTTTCCTCGCCCGACGGGAAACGGTGCCCGTGCGGCTCCTGCCGAAGGGCGAGGGGATCAGCTGCAGCTCCCGTTTCCTCTTCCCCAGGTCAGGAAGCAGCGAACACAAAAGCAGAGGCACGCACACACACAGCGCTCGCACAGGAGGTGGCTTTGTGCCTGAGGGACGTTCAGCCAACCTTCAGAAACAAAACATATTTGACAACAGGGAGCCTCAAGACCCAGGGCTTTCTCCTGAGACAGCAAAAGGGACACAGAAGGACGGACAGCGTCCCACGCGGCTGCCGGGGCTCTATCCTGCCACTGCCCCTGCCTCGCAAAAGGCCTGTTGTGTGATACTGTAAAACTGGAAGCGTGGTTCGGACAGACAGATGGCACAGACAAGGGATGAGATGGGCAAACACCGCAGGAATACAGAGAATTCGGCAAGGGAAAAAAACAGAACGAAACAGGAACAAAACAGAACTGGAAAGGAAAGCGACAGAAGAGGAAAAAAAATCATAATGGGAGGGGAAAATGAAACCAACAGGAACAAAAACACACAGGAACTAACTTTCAAAGTCAAACTCAGGGTCACTGAGAGGGCTGCTCAGACCAGAATCTGCAGAAAACAGTAAAAAATAAATAAATAAAATATACACTTTTGTAAAAATTTCATGCTAATAAAAAAACCAAAAAAACAACATAAATCTAAAGAGGAAAAGAAAGTTATTTTTTGTGCTGATTGGGCTGGGACAGGATATCTAAGACGCCTTCCCCTCTGCCAGCTGTGCAGATGCTCACACACACTCCATCCCCACGTCCCCCCTCTCCTTTGGTACCGGGACAGGACAGACTCTCTGCTTGCTGGACCCCGGGTCATCTGGCTGGAGACGAGCCTACGTGCCCTCCTCTAAACCCCGATACATTGAATTCAAACAGCTTCAATTCAGACAGCACCTGTGGACTCTTCTCCTGCAGCCTGCCCCACCTCTCCATCCTCACCAGCACGCTCCAAGCTCTGATTTTCCAGCTGGTTCCATCTTCACCCAACTGTCTGCAAAACTCTGTGGGAGCCAGGGGACCAGCTCTCCCAAAGCCTTTAAAACCTTTCACTGCTTTACAAACCATACAGCAGCATAAACTCGCTGATTGATAAACTCCCGGGCTAGATAAACATGAAGGAAAGGCGGCAGCATCTTTCTAAAGCTACACTGCACGAAGCCCTCTGAGATGTGCAGCCCTTTGCCCAGCAGAGCCCCACGGGCAGGCTGGGGGTACAGCTGCCTTGTACGAGCCTCTCGAGCCAGAATTCAGAGGCACAGCATGACCACACCGCAGGTCAACGGACGAGAGACTCCCTCATCTATCGATCACGGTAACTGCCTTTGCCAACCCTGCTATCCTGCGGGGACGGGGAGAAATACCCCGGAAAGGAAACACGAAACAGCCCCCAGCTGCTGCTGAGCACCCAGGCCGGGCTGGATGGCCACAACCTTTTATCTTTGTTTTTATCTCAGCACAGGTTTCACATGGGTGAGTGCAGCTCGCTCTTGGGTCTCACATCACCTCCAGAAGCCAACCTGAACCCTCCCAAAGGGAGCTCCTGTGTGTACACCACCGAGCCCAGAAAAAACGCAAACTGCAGCTGGGGACACTCAACAGAAGCTCCTTGTACAACGGGCAGAGGAGTGTCTCCAGCGTCCCAGGCAGCGCCCTGCTCCGAGACAGCTGCCTGCTCTCCTGCAGATCCCAACACCTGCGAGAGCAGCGCTAAGAGCCGACATAGGGACCTAACTGCAGCTGAACAGTCCCTGCACGCTGCATTAAACCCACTCCCATCCCTCCGCTGAGACTCAATCATTCCTGAGCTCGGGCTGATACCAACGGGCTGTTTCTAACTCTTTTTTTTTTTGATGTAAAATGTGCTTCCCCAAAGACCCCCGCCCTCTGGGCACCTCCCTAAGAAAACTCACACAACGCTAAGGACAGGACTGGGATGGGAAACAGGAGCTGCAGGAACATCACTAACAAGCACAAAACAGCAAAAAAAAAACAACAAACCAAACAAACAAACTGAAAACAACAGCCAGCCCCCCAAAAAGCACAATAAATTCCCTTCCAAATCCTCGAGCACCAGAACTCGGAGGCAGAGGAGTGCACCGGTGGGCAGGCACCGTTCAGCATCGCCAAGTGTCTGTCTGCGCGAGGACGTGCCCGTGGCGGCGGTGGCTTGCAGAGGTGCCATGCAGGCGGCTTGGACATGCATGGACATGGGGACACACGTGGACAGAACGGAGGGTGCGTCGAGCATCGCCGCCCGGGTGGTCAGTGCGGTTCCACGTTTGCTCAGCAGCTGGTTGCAAGGAGACGCTGCCTCGCCTGCGCAAAGCAACCAGCCGCCGTCCTCTCCCCGCACAACCCCCGGGGGAGGCTTGGCTCCCAACAGGAGTTTTTGGGACGTATGCAAGAAGCACCAGTTGGGGATGTGGCTGGAGCACGGCGTGCGGGGCAGCCCGCCATGCTTCGTCTCCGCTGTCCCCAGGGATCTCCCAGCGCGAGGCACGGCAGCATCGGTGGGCTGGCAAGCTCTGGCAGCTGTGTGTTTAGCCCAGAATGTCCCAGTTTAGCTGGGGATCCAGGGAACCCCCCTTCCTGCCCTGCCAGTGCTGGGTAGAGCCTGCGCGAGGTCCTGGAGGTTTCCCAGCACAGGTTTATTTCAGTCTCGCTCAGCACGGGCAAGGCTTTGAGGTTCCTTGGCTGCACCCTAGGTTAGCGCTAGGTCCCGAAGGCAGCACTGCAGCAGCCTCCACGCAAGCAAGAAGGGGCTCGGGAAAGGGCAGTTGCTCCACTCCTGCCCTCCCGGGGAGAAAGGCTGGTTTGCAGCCGGTTACCTGGAGTTTGGAAGTTGATGCGCCTCATTTCCACAGGGTCCTTGGGGTGGTGAGGGGTGATTTCAGCGTTGTTCAGGAGGCATTTCGTCCGTGGCTCTGAATCTTTCCGTTTGCTTTAAAATTAAAAAAAAAAAAAAGAAACCAAAAAACAAAAAGACAAAGCATCTTAGCCTATGGGCCTTTCAGTCTTTTCAGGTACTCAGGGCATGCTCAGACCTGAGCACAGGTCCCGCTGAAACCAGGGCCAGACCCAGCCAAGGGTGCAAGTCACATAAAATTAATGAGAAAAGGGATGAAATTTGGAAGTTTTGTCAGTGCTGTATTTGATGGGTTAACAGCAGCCCCTCAGCAGCTTTCAGACAAGTCTGGAAGTTCCCCGTAAGTCCAGCCAGGGGCAGCTGGGGGGCTGTGGACTCGCACGTCAGCCTCCCCGCAGGGACAAGCCTCCGCTGAACTCTGCAGAGCTCTGTGAGCAGAAACCTTCCACTTCTGGCCAGGCTGGAAGAACCAGAGCCAACATAATCATTTGGAAAAGTCCAGAACCCCCTGGCTGTGACCTTGGACATAAAGCACCGATATTGCTCTCCTGGCTTGTTTTGGAGCTCTCAGTGCCCTGCTGCACACAGGGCAGTGCTTTTCAGCCTGTTTTTTGATCTGCAGAACCCTATAAATCCAGGTTCAAAAAAACCCAGTGTAGACACATCCTCTCCCATCACAGCTGTGCCTGCTGAGATCCGTCTCACCTCTTTGCCAGAAGCTGAAGCCTGCTCCAACCTGCCAGCTGAGCTGCACATCTGAGTGCTTCCTAATATACATTGCTCAGAACGGGTTAGGTTCGCTGAGGCTGTTGAAAAGTCTTTGCTGACCTGGCTCATTCTCCAAGAATTTGGAAGCAAAGCCCAGTGCCGATGTGAAGCTGTGATAACCTCTGGCAAAGGAACAGTGACAAGCTGCTCCTCCAGCGGGCACAGAACGTGTACCCACACCCTCAGGCTTGCAAATACCGTCCCAGCCCTTCCAGCACGACGGCTGTAGAGCCTCTTGCCTCTCCTGCTTGGGTTGCACAGAAGCCTCCAGTAATACGCCTGCAGCAATAATGGCAATTACTTAGAGAGGAGGTTATTCAGGACATTTTTAGCTGTCTCTTAATGTCATTAATAGCTAGGAGAAGTGGCAGGAGCCCTGCCAGCACTGCATGGGGCAGCATTTTGGAATTACACCACTTTGCAGCTTGGGAGCAGTTTATTTTTGCCGCAGTTCTGAAGCTGCTGTTAATAGTTCATTGGCTAAACCCATCAGTTACTTCCAGTGAAAGCTCTCCCAGCCTTGGAAAGGGTTTGAAATAAGTCTCATTTTTGCAGTAATAAACGAACTCTGCTAGAAGTCGCTGGCTGATGGGGCAAGAACAGCTTCTGCAATGGGGCGAGGACAGCTCAGCTGGTTAGACTGTGCTTCCAGTTCGCCAGTGGCTCAGGGACAGCCCATATGGAGCAGTCAGACATGGAGAAAACCCGCTTTCACCTCTGACTGCAACACAAATGGGTGTTTCTCTGCTCCATTAACCCAACATTTTATGAGCCGTTTACTGTCACTGCTGCTCAGCTTGAGAAAGGGCCACTGTACGTAGGAAGGGACAAGCAGGAGAAAGCTGGGATTTCTTTGCCTTTTCTGCCCTGATTCAAGCACGGTCCCACGCTCATCTGACACCGGGTGTTCTAACGGTTGGAACTGGACCAGCAAAGCCCCATCACCACAGACACCAATCACTGCCTAACACACAGCAAGAAAGAACCTCAGCAAACAGCAAACGTGGTGCTCTTACCTGTCTGGCTTGCTGTCCAGGAAAGCAGTAAGTGGAGAGAAGACAAGACAAATGTTCAGGTTAGAAAGGACTTGCAGAGGAAGGGGGAAGTACTTGCTCAGCTCTAACCCTGCAGTCCCAGCTGGAAGGTGGGAGCAGCACAGATTACCCAGTTAGGTCAGTGCTAACGACCACCAACCAGCACCACCTGCGTCCCTGACCCCAGAGCACTCGTGGGTCCACCAGCAGCTTCGCACATGCTGGGATGCACAAGACACATCCATGTGCATAAGTAAACACACCTGTGCAGGTGAGAGAGGGCCCAGAGTTAAGAAAGCTCCCTCCAGCCTGGGTACTGAATGTCCCAGCTCAGATACCCCTTTTCTCTATCTATTTAGCTCAGCTCTCCTTCCTCTCCTGTCCTCTTCCACCGCACAGCGCATTCTGCACGTGCTCACGGGTCCCCACTCCCATCCACGAGCTGCTCAGAAAGCCGAGGAAAAGGGAGAGACTTCTGTGGGTTGTTCCCTCTCGTTACACCCCTGCTGCTGTTGCTCTTGTCTCCTAACTCCAGCTGAAAACCAGTTTGGGAACAATGGAGGTCTCTGCGGATCCACAGCACCAAGGTGCTTCCTCTGCATACCCAGAGCACCGGACGGGGAGCCCGAGGCTGTGGCTGGGAGCAGCAATGCTGGAGGAGACAGGCAAGAGACCTGACAAACTCATTGCACGTATGTCACAAGAGCGTGTCTATAGACCAGCACTGCTTTACTGAGCACCATGGGGTAGACACTGCAGCAGCAAGTCCCTGCAACCCACTGCTGCTCTCTCCTGTGCCAGGCAGACCCTCCCATGTCAGCATTTGTGCCCCAGGGCTCCTCTCTGGTGCTGGTGGAAGGATTTGCCCTCAGCTGACAACTGCAGGACCAAGGAGGAAATTGCCTTTAGGGGCCAGAGCCGGGGACATCCAGAACGGTCACACATCTGGGCGAGAAGCATCTCTTACTTTTTGTAGAGTAGAATGGCAATGACAATGCAGATGATGAACACCACGGCCAGGACGGGCCCGATGACCCAGATGAGCCCTTCCTCCCCATCAATGATGGGCTGCGGATCAGGGTTGTCCAGCTGGATGGGGTCGGAGAACGGACTAGCGGCAAAAGTCTGGAAGAGATGAAAGGTTGTGGAGCAGAGTTCAGAGGTGCCATGGGGACCGAAAACAGCGGGCAAGCATACGGTGTTCGATGAGAGAAATCGCTAGAGAGGATGTGATCTCCCTGCAGCACAAACCAACTAATAACAAAAAAAATACCCTCTGCAACCTACTGCAAACACTCTGTGAGCATCCACACAGCAGGTACCTTCCTCCTCCAATGCCCCACGCAAGACAGACCATTGAAAGATCGCAGTCACACGAAGCTGTAGACTGCCTTGTGCCCATGGCTACCTTGTCTCGTAGCCATGAAGGCGCTTTTCCAAACCCCCTTGACTTATGCCTCTGTTCCACCACATCTCTGAGCCCCCCCCACTGCCACAAACACTTTTTCCAAGCTCTCACGTAACCATTTGGGTTTTGACAGTCAGATGGGATTATAGAGAAAGAGGGAAGGGATTAAAACAAGAATTAACGCTTAGAAACAGCCTGGTCTGGTGACTGGAAAAAACCACCTTTACAATTAAACAGAAATGAATAAAACATCATGTCTCCTCCGCTGTGAGCTGTGCTCTCGAGGAGCATCAGAAGCACATTGAAACTCATCAGAATCCCAACGAACGGGCACTGCCTGCTTGTTCTCACGAGTGCTGCCATCTCCCCACCCCAGGAAGGCTGCGTTCCCATCTCACACAGAAATAACAGAAACTGAAATGCACAGAGGAGAACCGGCATGCCCTGGTTTGAGGGAAAAGTCTGGGCCAGGACAAGAGCAGGAGACCTGGGCTCTGGGTCCTTGAACTCTTATCAGCTCTCAGCAAAGGCTGAAACGCTGGCACACCCCTGGGAGCCGCGGGGAGCCCAGGCTGCGGGCAGCGAGCGCGCAGTACCTTGTTCTAAAGCAGAAATTACCCCAAGCCGCAGTAATCCGATTGAAAAACCCATTCAGAAGCGTGTCAGCCTAATCCTTTAATATCAAATACACAACTAAATATTTATTTGGGAAAAAAACACAAACCCTCTGAAAACCCTTAATTTCAAATAGCTCCCTGCTACAACTCCACAGGGGGATTTAAAAACAACAAAGTATTAGATGCTTTCCATTGTGCATGAGGGAGGAGGCAGGTAAATATTCAAACAGTTGTTTTCATAACGCCAAACACAACAACCCTGAACTCAGCAGAGGTGCTGAAGTGGTAAAAGAGCAGAGAGCACATGGAGTTTTCCGTTTAAAGAAATGCTCCCCTCTCTGCTTGGCAGGGAACTTGGCAATGGCCAGGGCGTGTGACACGCCAGGATGGCCAGGGTCACTGCTCCAGGGAATCCAAGGACAGTCTGTACAAGAAATTATTCTTTGTAAAGGAGTTTGACCCTGAACTCAAGTGCAGTCCTGAGTGGATAGTTCCGTACTCTCCGCTCTGGACTGAAATCTGGAGACACAAGTGCAACGTGCGACAACGACCGCAAGGTGCAGCAGCAGTGCAGGGGGGTGCACCCTGAGCCCGGCTGCCTGGAAGAGCACGTTTGCTGTGCGCAGACACAGGCACAAACAGCTCCAACAGCTGGGCTGGAAGGTCTTTACAAAGAAAACACCCCAAGCCCTGGCACCTGGTGGGAGAGAGTTATGGAAAATGCCAGGAGGGGACCAGGGCTGGTGGCAGCTCACGGGGAACAGAGCGGCACAAGCATCTGAAGAGGACAAGAGCAAGCAGGCAGCACTTACGGCCTCGGGTTCCTGGAGCACCGCCAGGATGAAGACGACGTATCTCTGCCCCGGCTCCAAGGCTCTGTTCTCGAAGTTGTCGTAGTGCTTCATGTCCCCCAAGATGAAGTGGGAGGGGAGGGAGCGAAACCTGGCGGCAATGTAGGGCTTGGGGAAGTCCAGTTGGCGAGAGTGACGCAGACTTCGGCGTCGGAGCCTGGCAATGTCCTGAATGAGCTGCAGGAAGCAAAGGAACCCTCTGAGCCCTGATGTCTTCAGCACCATCAAGGGAGCAGGACGGAGGGAGAGCCAAACCACCCCACTCAGACTGCTGGAGCTCGCAACGTGGAGCACAGATCCCCCAAAACTACCCTTCCAGGCCACCATCCCATCCATCACAGCTGTCTGCCCTCTCCCTACAGCTGGCTCCAGTTTCACCCACACTCACCTCCTCCAGGTCCATCTCCTCAGGGCTGCCCAAGGGGTTGAGGAACTGTCCTCCCCGGGATTTCCTTAGAGGCACCACCACAATGTAGAAAGCCCTAAGAGTGGGAATAATCAGAATAAACAGAAGGAATGAATCTCCTTCTACAAGCCACAGAAGCAGGACACACTGATGTGGGAGGTTTGAGCACACAGCCCCACTGGCACAACCCAGCAAACCCCTGTCATTTAGCAGAGTTGTTATTGCTGCGCCTGAAACGAGCCTTGATTCTGCAGCCACCCCGCCTGACGTGTCTCCTCATTTCCTCCCTCTGCATTTCTTTGGCATCCCCTGTTACCTCTGGGAAGCGGCTCCAGAAGACAACAGCCAGGCAAGGCTGGAAACGCAGGGAACACCCCCTGCCACTGCCCCGTGGGTTTGTACTGGGGACTCCAGTCAGCCCAGCTGGCCCCCACAACGTCACCTGAGCACCCCACACCTGAGTTCAACAGAAACCTACTGGACAGGCACGGGGCTCTTCACGTCTGGGAGAATCACCACCACGTTGCCATCGGCATCAGGCTTGTGGGTCACCTCTGGCTTCTTCGATAACATGTCGGCAGCGGTCCAGGCAGCGACGTTCTGCTGCAAGCCCCCCATGCTATTGCCCTGGTTCATGAGAACGAAGTTGTAGAACGTGCGGGGCTTCAGGTTGGTGATGAGCTTCTTGGTGGTGCGGCCGTCCACATCGACGTGCAGCCCGTTATACTGGATCTGCGGGAGGAGAAGAGGCAGCACAGTCGTACCGTGAGCAAGGCTGATACGGCTCAAGCACCCAAACCTCCTCCTCCCCGGTGCTTCGGTTTGCAGAGAGCACGGGGCACTCGGCTACGCTCCACCCAGCCCTGCCGGAGCCGCTGCAGACGCAGGAACAGGAGCCATCGGTGGGGACGGTTTGTGCCCACTGCAGGGTCCCCAGGCACAAGGCCGACGCAGGACAAAGTCTTGAAATTTCTCTAGGAAGAGAAATTTTTATCTGGAAATGGGAAAATTGTGCTAACTTGCCGAGGGAGGCAACGGTTTGGTGAAAGGGGTGAGAACGCAGCCCAACAGCCCTGGTTTTCAGCCCACCTCCTTGATCAGTGATTAACCATTACATGCCCACACCTGGGGCAGGAATCCAGAGCTCTTGCCTCTTCCAACCTCTATGCAAACCAACAGACAAGATGCCCAAGAAACTGGGAAGAAACACAGTTCCCACTCCTCCATTCCACTTGCCTTGTACGGGGTGGGAGAGTTGTAATTCTCGGGGAACTCCCAGCTCAGAAGGACCGATGTCTTTGTCACCATCTTCACCTTGAAGTTTTTGGGCAAAACTGCTGAAAGAAAAGTGAGGAGGAAGGGGAGAAAGGAGAAGAAAAGGCAGCAGAGGGAAGGAAGAGCAAGAAAGAGAAGGAAGAGAACGTCAGGCACTGGCACAGGATCTGCCAGTCTGGGTCTGGCTGCGCTGCAGGAATGGGAGGGCTTGCTCCCTCCGCCACACTTTGCTCCAGTTTCACCAAGGTCCATCTCCCCGTGCTCCCCGTGCCCATGCCTAACCCCAGGGAGGGGCGAGGGAGGGTGCGAGGCTTTGCCCACACACTACAGGGCTGGGTGGCTGCTGCAGGAACGAGGTGCTGGCTTTCTGAGCATGCTCAGGTGAGGAAACCCCATCCCAGGTCATGTTTGGAGGCTGGTTTTTTTTTTTTTTTGCTTTTTTTTCTTTTCTTTTGGCTGTTTGCAAAAGCTGAAGAAAATGCTCTTCCCACCTGTACAGCGACTGGCCCCCCGCTTCAGGTGCCAGTGAAAGAAGGGTGTCCGGACTTAACTTAGAAGAAAGCGGTAAAAGGGACTTACCTGGCCCAAGGCAGAGGAGCGGAGGGACTGAGTGTGAAACCAGAGTGCTCTGCATTACTCACGAGCCGGGCTGAGCCTGGCTTGACCTCTCCAGCTCTCTGCCTCCCGGTACCAGCCCCGGTTACAAGGAGAGAGAGGGAGGAGAAACCGGTAAGTCCTACCTTGATCCAGCTGGAACGTCCGATACTGGACGGTCGGGCTGTACGGCCCGGGGCCTTTACTGGTGTGAGCACGGATTTTAACATCATAGGCGGTGTTGGGTTTGAGGCCGTTGAGGGTGTACGAGTTCTCTGGGGAGGGGGGCAGGTCTTTTTCCAGCGGGTTGCCGGGAGAACCGGCTTCCCGGTAGGCCACGGTGTATTTGACGATGGCTCCGTTCCTCTCAGCCAGCACGGGGGGGAGCCAGCCAAACTGGACCGACATGGAAGTGATGTTGCTCGCCTCGAGGATTTGGGGGTAACCCTTGGGGATGTCTTCAGGGGTGGTGAGTTCCTGCACAGCTTCCTCCCCAAAGCCAGCCCGGCTTTTCACGGCCAGCTTGAAAACATACGTGGCGCCTTTGTGGATGCTGGGAGCGGTGTACTTATCCTCCAGGGCCGTGAACTCCAAGGTAGCCAGGGGGTCGACATCCTTGCGGCCAAACTGGAGCCGGTAGCCCATCACCTGGCCTTCTGCGTCCAGCGGAGGCTCCCACTTCACCAGCAGAGTGTTCTCCTCTGTCTGGTGCACGGACAGGATGGGCTTCCCTGGGACTGGGAGAGAAGAGAGACAGTTAAACGCGGGACAGGGTGGCTGGCAAGGAGAGGCATAAGCTTCAACAACAGGTTCCTAAAACCAGTGGCAAGGTTTCAGCTCGACTGGGTGCAGGTCAGTGCAACCCCCCGTAAACCGAGCGAGCTGCTGCTGCTGCCCACTTGTGGTCCAGGCGGATGGTTTCCATCCAGTTTAGGAAACGAGGCGCACTGCCAACGTGTCGGCTGGGAGGTTCTGACACATTTCTGGATTTATTTGCTCCCTACTTTCCTGAGGATGGAAAGGTGTGCACAGCTCCTCCCTTAGCCCTGGACAGCTGGGAAGAGCAAACCCAGGAGTCCTGACTCCCAGGCTCCCATCCTGATCACCCGAGCAGATTGCTTCCCAGGGCAGGGAAGAGCGAAGGCGGGAGTCCCCCAAACTCCCATCCCAACACATGCCCGAAGAGCCTGGAACAGATTGGCTCAGGCGGGGAAATCCAGAGCAGCGGAGGGTGAAGAAATGAAGGATGGGAACGGGAGCCTGGGCAGCCCCAGGTCCTGAGCAGCAGGCGCGAGGCCAGCTGAGCCAGTCTGGCCAGCATCTGATCACCCAGTCGGGTACAGAGAGAAGGAAGCACACAGAGAGTGGAAACAGCCCAAAACCTGTCCGAGGCAGAGGGCGGGGAGAGCTGCTGCTTCCTCCGTGCAGTTCCTCTCCTCCGAGGAAGGGACGGACAGCGGAGTGCTGGTGTGTTTCCAGCAGCTCCCTCCTTCGCCTGCCAGTTCGTTCCCCCACATCTGGGGGGATACTGGAGGGGCTCAGCAGTGCCGTGCCTCTAACGAGCCCTGGCACTGCCCGACGGCTAAGCAAGCCCAGAGCCACAGTTAAATGACGTGTGTAGAGCCCGAGGCTCCTGAAGCTGGAGAGAGCAGAGCATTAATTCCAGCAGCTCACGCGTCATTGACACTCCGCTACTGGAGATCCAATTTCCTTCCCTCCGCCTTGGTATTTTTTCTGGTTGAAAATGAGAGGAAATGGAGTTAGGAGAGATCCTGGCCAGCTCTCGCAGCACAAGCCCCACCGAGGGTCGGCGGGTTGGGATGCTGTGCGGCGGCTGACGAAGCGAGCGGGGGGGAGCCGGCAGGGAAGGATGCTCCTGTGTCGGGGACCCTGTCAGAGTCAAACTGGGGAAACCTCTCTGCCTGCTGCGTCGCCCGACCTCTGAACATGGGGATGAGGGGTTGTCTCTGAAAAAAATGCTTTATTCATTTCAAACTGCCAAAGACTGGCTCGGGAACCGCGTGGGGAGAGCCCCTCCTGGAAATGCGTAAGAAACACATTAAAGAGCAAACCAACGCCATCACCCTGATGGTTTGGATTTTATCACAAACGTTACTATAATCAGCTGGACTTGAAAATATTACATTTGCACAACAAATATTGTTTGGAAGAAAGGTGAGAAGAAAGCATGGTGGGGGGGGAAGTGTTTTATTTCGCAATTGGTTTGGACAGTAACGGAGAAAATGGGATGTATGGCTGTATTTAAATTCAGCCCCTAGCCCTGAATGATAAAAGAAAGAAATCTCTCCTCTCAGAAGGTATATTGACTCAACAGCGCACAGAAGATAAGAACGTTACAGAGCCATGTGAAAGATATTTTTTTCAAAATAGCTATTCCAAGTTGGGGAAAATGGAGTTTTGGGTAATAGGTGCTGTGCTGGAGAAAACATCCCTCTGTGTGACTGATCACCTGCACGGCAAATCCTAATGGGGAGATGAGGGAGGCTGACAAGAGAGTGACAAGGGAGGGAGGCAGAGAGAAAGGCTCTGGGAGAGAAAAATGAAAAGGGCAGAGAGCCTCGGGGAGAGGGAAACCAGAGAACCAGGGAGCTAGTGTGACAAAACACGGGCAAAGGCAGAGGGGGAAGGAGAAGAGGGCGAGGGAAGGAAAAGGCTCCTGACAGCACGCTGACACTACGAGGTGTGGGGACAGCAGCCTGGATGCTGACATCCAAACGCACCCTCCTGTAACACCCGCCAGAGCTGCTGTCCCGGAAAGCAACCTTGTCCTCCTGCGTGCCGCTCTCTTAGCTGGGCAGGAGAGGCAAGAGGGGAGCAAGAGGCCCCAATTCACTTGTCTGAACGCCAAGAACATAAAATGAGATGAAGATGTGAGTCAGGACAGGGAGAAGGCGAGGGCACGGAGGGCAGCTGTGGCTCCAGCCCTGTGTGCTCCAGGCCAGGGCTCCTGAGCAGTCGGCAGAGTGTCTGCGCTGCCTCCAGAGCCCCAGCAGAGGTTTCCAGGTTAATC
>WKFP01014888.1:115678-205648 GCA_011057875.1 Pterocles orientalis | reverse complement strand
CGACTACAGCACCTGGATGAAAACAGCCACCAAGTGCTGGCTGGCCAGCCTGGAGCCGCACCGGGGCAGTTCATGGCACGGGGAGTTTCCTTCACAATCCAGCCCAACCTGGAGACGTGCGTGCGTGCGGCGGGACAGCATCGAAAAGGCGGGGGCTGTACGCAGGAGACAAAATCCTCAGCCCAGACTGCAGGCTGGGAGCACCAGCACCAAGCCCCTTTGCGGGAAAGGGACCCCCAGCACGGGCAAGAGCCCCCCAGCCAGCAGATCACCACGTTTGGCTGCTGGTTTGTGTTTTTACCGGGCAGGCAGCTCTTTGGGAACCCCTCCCCGGGCTCCAGGACGCACGTTGAGCGTTTGCAGATCCCCGCACGTGGTGCGAGCCTGCGGCTCAGGGTGGACTGTATTTGTGAATCCGCTTGAGACCAGCCAGTACTCACCTGAACCGCATTTTTTACATGCTTTAAAGTTGACTGTCCAAGCCACAAGAATGACCCTTACTGACCTTGTACAATACAACGTTTTTTAACCCTTTAGGTACCATAGACTTCGTATAAAGTTTCGTTCGCTTGATATACTGCGAGGAAGGGGGAAGGGAAGGAGAGCAGAGCTAACGGGTGGGGGAAACATCCTTTCTTAGGAAGGAACAGAGCAGGAGAAAGCCCTGATGTTCCTCTACACCTCACAGCCTCACAGCACCCACTGTCTGTTGAAATTCTGAGATTTCTGAGTAGGAGAGTTGCCAAGGAGCCCTGGGAAGGTCATGGCTAGTTAGAAAAGGCAAAACCACCTTCCTCCAACCATGAGGTTCCGTTATTTTTTTACCATCTACGTCTCTGGTACTTGAAGAGTTAAAACCCAGCTACTTCAAGAAGAAAAAGATACTTTACCTTTAGTTTAATGGATTTTACTTTGGTTATGATGCTCAGGAGGAGCCACCCTGAGGTGGAGGGTGTTGTGCGGAAAGGCGTGCGACGCGGGGGGGCTGCGGCATGCGGGGACATGCTGGAGCCGGGGAGGGAAGAGCACCGAGGGCGGCGGCAGGGGGACAGGGGAGGCTTTGCCGTTGCAGGGACGAGATGCCATCGTGGGGTGAAACCGCCCAGCAAGAGCCAGACAGACAGAGAGCAGGGGGCTGCAAAAGCATGCAGGCAAGGCAAGCAGAGAGCAGAAGAGAAAAGAAAGAAGAGCCAAGGAGGAGCTGAACGGAAAAGGAGCTGCAGAGGGAAGACACAAAAGCCTGTCCCGAGCCAGAAGGTCTGTGAGACGAAGGATGTCGCCCGGACCAGGGAGAATTGACTCGTTCCTCCAACAGCCAGCCAGGAAAAAATGTTTCATCGTGTTACAGGACACTGACAGCTCCCAGCTGATGTTCTTTAGCGTGTTAAATTAATAAAACTATCCCTATGAAAGCTGAGCTACAGAGAAAGAAACCAGGCCTCGTTCTGGGCAGGTGCCAAGTCAGAAAAAGCCCCAAAGCCTTCCCCCTTCCCAGATCCCCTTCTCTTCACCCCTCAGGGAAAAATTTCCAGTGTCACTAAGCCCTACTGCCACCAGCTCCCGCACCCCTCCCTCTTCCAGCCTGCTTGGATGGAAAACCCAAATCCCAGACCCTCTTTTTCTCCCAACCCCACAAGTCTCAAGGAGGGAAACCCCTTGGAAAACAGAAGCAGAGTGTGCGTTTGACACTTATTTTTCAGGTCCTTCCAGTTCGTTTTCCCCCACCCCACGGCGATGCTCCCCCTGGCAGTACCATACTGGGATCAGAACCAGCAGATTTGCAGCAGAGTCAGGAAAAGATTTTCTTTCAATACGTAGAGAGAATAAGAAAATTAAAAAAAAAATTAAAAAAGGGAAAAATATTTGAAAGAAAGAAGAAAACAAAATATCTTTGAATGGACTGGAGGCCCAAGAAAGCCCCAGTAGGGAGTTCTGTCTGTGCAGAAACAGCCCCCCCTTTCCTCTCTCTCCTGGGGGGAGAGAAAGAGAAGGGGAGAGGCAGGGGAACCCGCGACAGGACACGACCATTAAAACAGAAAGATGGGGCAGGCGCCCAGCCACCAGCCCGCTGCTCTCCCTTGTTAAGGGCTCTGAGAGCTGGGAGCGGGCGCTCGCTCCTCACACTGGTGACCAGAGCCATTTCTGAGTTAGTTCTGCTCCCGGCTACTCCAAACTGCAGCGGAGTGATTTAGTAGAGATGAGAGGAGACAGAAAACACAAAGAACAGCTGCCGCAGCCACTCATGCAGTGAAAAAACCACCTCGTTTAAAAGCAAAGATCTGTGAAAAGCCCAGGTTGAAATATTGCCATCCAGGGTTATCGTCCCCAGGGCAACAGCGAAGGGAAACAATCCATTAAACTAAAACCAGCACATTTTGGTTGTGTACGCTCCATCCTGGTGTCATCAGCATCCCCCCGCCCAAGATCCTCCCTGTGACTCCTCTCTCCCGCTCTGCCGGAGCCCCAACGGGACCGTTCCCAGCGAGGACCTGCCTTCCCCGAGGCTGGGGAAACCTTGGACTTTTGCTTTATCACCTTCCCTTCTCCTCTTCCTCCTGATTTCCTCTCCCCGTCTCCTTGCTCCATTGCTTGTGCTCGCCTTCCACCCAGCTGCTGCTCAGTTTTGGGGGGGGACAGGCAAGCTGGGGGACGGTGGGGTGCTGTCCTCCCTGAGCATGCTCAGCACCAAGGGCCAGCGCAGCCCATCAACAAGCTCTTGGCTGCTCCCCACCCCATCGAGGGGACGGTGCCACCTGGCGTCCCACCAGCACCCCCAGAAGCACGCCCAGCCCCGTTCCCATCTCAGCTATCTGGGTCCGCCGTGGGAGAAGGCAGCAGGTCCCCGAGATGCCCCGCAGAGGAACCCCTCCCAGATGTGAAACGCCGCCACCGTCCGCCCCACAGCTCCGTACCCCTGTGCCCACCATCTCTGGCTCCCTGACTGTCTTCCCCTCAGAGAAGGGTGGGAAAAGGAGAGACACCTACTAGACTGCAAGGTGCGCTCCCTGACCTCCGGGGTGAAGGCCCCCAGGCCCAGAGCCGAGCGGGCGGCCAGCCGGAAGACATACTCAGTGTTGGGCTTCAGGCCTTCCACAGTGAAGGAGGTTGTCGGCTCAAAGTTCCTCTGCACCTGAGATGGGCGAGGGGGGAAGAAAAAACCAAATAAAAACAAACAAAAAGGAGCAGAGGCGAGTCCTGCCCAGGGACACCTTCCCCACTCCCCCTCTCTCAGCCACCACGGGAACGCAGGGTCGGGATGCTCCTCGGGGGTCCCCAACCCTCTGTGCTGCTCCTCTCCGGACTCACCTCCCTGCCGTGGTCTCCTTCCTTATAGAGGAGCTCGTACTTCACGATGATCTCCTGGCGGGGAGGGCTCCACGACAACACGATGCTCGTCTCCGTCTTGGCTTCTGCTCGGAAGTTCATCGGCTGCCCAGGAACTGACACAGGGAAGGTGCCGAGGGAGCGGAGGAGGCAAGATGAGAGACAGGAGAAACCACATTAACTCGGCTAATTAGAAGCCTCCTGCCCTGTTTTCCTCAAAGCCTGTGTGTGAAGAGCCCATCAGAAGCAAAACGCCACGCTGCAGAGCGGGCAGACCCTCCCTGGTAAAATCCCACGGCAGGACTCAAGCACGTCCAGAGCTGCTGGAGATGGAAGGGTCCTACTGGACCATCAGCCTTGTTCTTGGCAGCGCAGGATATGGCCCTTCCCACTATGCCCCAGTATTCAAAGACTCTGGAAGTGGGAAGCCCACGAGCAGCCGTTCAGGGTGCAGGGTCCCTCACCAGCACCCCACGCCAGAAGCAGAGCACCCGAAAGAATGCAGGATGACAACCTGCGATAAAAACCCTTTTGTTCTCAGCTCAGCACATCTGCTGGGGCAATGAGGGCTTTGGTTTGCTCCCCTTTTAGAAAAAGGCAAAATAAGGCTCATTCCCCACTCATCTCTGACAGACAGTGCCTGGGGACTTCAAGAAGAGTTAAGGTTCACCCTCGCCTGGGCAGTGAGTGTTTTCAGACTTATTAAAGACATTTAGGAACTGAAAGCAGTAAGATATCTTACTCTGAAGCATGCCACAGCAGAAATGGCTTCTCTTTGCATAATTGCTTGCCCCACCCGTCTAAGAAACAACCTTTCCGAGAAAAAAACTGATCAGATACCATGCACCAAGCCCTCGGGCTCCAGGCACTGGACCGAGCTTCTTCCCAGAAGGTTATTTTTATTTTAACCAAATCGAATCACTAAAGAAAAAACCGCCACAGCTGAATAACGCCATAAGCCAACCCCTCTCCCTCCTGCAGCCCAGAGCACCCAAGGTTCGTGACAGAGGTGCTCACCTCCTTGCTGTGTCTTAACCTGGATGGGGTCGGAAAGGGGCCCGTCTCCCACGGAGGTGAAGGCCAGGACCCGCACTGTGTAGGTTTCATCCTCGAGAAGGCTGCCCACCGTGGTCAGGAGGCTGTCGTCCACGTTGTGCTTCTGCCAGTTGCTAACGGGCTGATCGGGCTCCATGGTGTAATAGACACGATAGCCACGGATCTGCCCGTTGGGCTCCACCGGTTCCTCCCACTGGATGATCATGGTGGTGCTGCTCAGCATGCGTCCCTGCACGTTGCGGGGGGCACTGGCAGGAGCTTGTTCCCCGGTGCGAGTGACCACTGACTCGCTGGGAGGCCCCTGCCCGATGCTGTTGACTGCAGAGACCCAGATCTCGTACTCGGAGTTGGGGCTGAGCCCCCCGATGCTGTAGCGCGTGGTGGTGATGTCCTCTTTGATCTGATAGGGTCCGTCCTGGCTTTTGGACTTGTACTCAATGACATAGTAGGACACAGGGTCTGGATTTCCAGAGTCCCAGGTGATGGTGATACTTGTTGCTGTCGTCTCTGTCACCACCGGCGTCCCAGGAGCCTTGGGGAGTGCTGAGAATCAGGAAGAACAGACATTTAAAAAAAAAAAGCACATTCGCTGAAACGGTGCCTAATTGGGCTAGTTAGGGCTGCAGCAGCCAGAGGCACAATACCAATCGCGGCGGCAGTTCAGTAAAGTGCTGCTGAAATATTATGAACCTAGTTATACACTCTATTATCCTCCTGAAACTGCTCCATCAAAAGGAAAGTGTTCAGCTAAACATCTGGAATCATTAGCACAGACTTCAGCTGCACACCCGCCAGCTCCCACGGCAGTAAGGAAAAGCAGTTTTGCAGGAGCTCCTTCCGAGCCCGGAATCAGATCTCCTGGAGCAGCGCTGCCAGCCCGGCTCCGGCACTGCCGGACCTCTCCACGTCCGTGTGCAGGTGACGGCACAGTGCGACTGCGCTCTCCGGAACTAGAGCTGTAAATACCTGGAGCGCTTCCTCTCACACCACAAACGTGTTATACTCATTTCCCCTGCCCCTCATCCAGAAGACCACCTTTGGAGCGTGCTGGAGGCTGCGTGCTAACCATCGGGCACGGTTAACAGCAAGCTTTAAGTGTTTTTCTCGCTACATGCTTTAGACCCTTTCCAACCTCATCTTCTCTAGACTCAAGCACCTCTAAAGCTCTAACTTCTCCTTTCATCTCCCGCCTGGGAAGGATTGCAGATGCTCACACGCAGGAACGTACGGGGGAACAGCATACAAGTACAATGCCAAACGGCAGAAGGTACCGGCAGGGCAAGACTCCTCATCGGAGGAGACAGGACAGATGGAAGCAGAAGCAACGTATCTTACACAGCAGCTTTTCAAATTGATAGTATAAGACAGCAAAAAAGGAGAAGGAAGAAAATAATCAGGAAAATAAAGAGCACCTCAGATCAGCCCCAGGCATCCTTCTGCCAGTGTGTGAGCCCGCTGCCTGTGCAAAAGCTCAGGACGAGCGTCACTCCAAGAGTCACTAGTCCCTACTCACTTCCACTGCCGGACCTCCCTTCGTCAGACACGCTGATGGAAAAGGCTTGTTCTTCTGTATCCCTCCCCTTCTCCAAAGCATTTCTCCTCCTCTCCCCCACCCCCCAGCATCCTCTCCCCTCCCCTCACCCCCCGGATCCCTCGTGGGCGATGCCATCGCTCAGAGCAGACACCAGCTCCTGCAGAGAGCTCTACACTCACCCAACCAAGGGGCATCCCGCTTGGGTTTTAATACTCCCCTGCTGAGGACAGAATAGATTGACGGTCGCACCCGTGCTCCTCTCGGGAATTGCTAGCTGGAAGCTGGGGTTATTCCCCGTCTTGCTGAGGCAACAAGGGCCACTACGATGCTGGAACTAGGCTCTACTGCCAGGGCACGCATGCCAGACATCCTCAGGGCCTTGGCTGAGTCTCTAACCTTGGAACAGGACGGCATGCAGGCTCCAAGCCATCCAAGGCTCCTTGCAAACTGCCCAGCCAGCCCCATATGCCAGGACAGAAACGAGCATGCAGGGGTTTGAATCACACTTTTCTTCATCACAAACAGCTCAGTTGTCCTAAAGCGAGGAAACATCTCAAGCCACCAGCCTCCCCTTCCCTGTGGATTTCTCTGTGCGTGGGATCCCCAGACGCATGCACAGATCCCAGCACAGGGTGCTGCACAAGTCTGTCCTTCTGCTCGTGCTCACATACCTGCACGTGTACACACCGGCTCGTAACAACACGGACTGACACGCATGCAGTCAGGCACCCACATGCCCGCACAGCCCATACGTTGCTCCTCCGTGCACGCACACACTCATGCACAAGCACCTTTTTACATGCACTGTGTCCCCACACTCCTCCTGTGCAGACCACAGGCTGGGCCCATGCAGACGGACAAAGACAGGAGCAGCCACAGGTACCTGCACTCACACGGCGACATTCCCACCCGTGCACCGGCAACAGCCACGACCACGGATCCACAAATGCTCACGTGCAGGGACAGGACACGTGCCCACGTTTGCTTTGCACACATGCGCAGACGCTCTGTCACAAGCATGCCCCCACCACGTGCCCTGCACAACCAAACACCCGTGCAGCAGCTCCCACGCTTGCGCAGGCATGCTCCTGCGGACGTGCAGCCGGGGAACCCACGCACTCGCTCTCGCAGGCGTGCTCACACGCTCTTACATTTCACCGTGATCTGAGCAACGGCTTCTATGACTCCCAGACTGGACATGGCCACACACGTGTAGTTGGCTGAGTCCTTGACATCCGTGAGCTCCAAGACATTACGGCCCACGGGCATGTCATCTTCGGGCGTCAGGTCCTCCGCTCCCTGCATCCACTTGACGTATGGCATGGGCGAACCCACGGCCACGCAGGTGATGTTGACATTGCCACCGGGCATGATTTCATGGCTGACGGGTAAGATGGAGAAGCGAGGGGCCACACGGCGAACTGTGGATGAGACACACAGAGGTAACAAAAAAAAAACCAAAAGAAAATAAAACAAAACAACAAAAAAAAACCCAAAATAAAAAGAAAGAAAAAGGAAAAGAAGAAAAGGGAGAAAAAGAAAAAAGAGCAAAAGATAATTTAAATACAGATGGGGTTCGTCATCATTTGTTTTCTTCCTTCATTAAAAACGAAACAAAAAAACAAATAAATTAAAAAATCGAAAACTAAAAACCAAAAAAAGTAAACTTCAAATAAATGTTTACTTCACAAACAATATATAGAATATAGACATAAAAGCGATATTTCATAGCAACAGGGTTCCATTGATCAAGATTAGACCCATCACAGCACAGATAAATACACAAAAATTTATTAGCAATTTCTCATCTTTACTGGCAAGAGCTGGCACGGTGAGCGTCGAAAAAATCTCCTCCACAGCCGCTGGGGCCCCCAGCTCCCCGCTCCGCGCCCCGAGAAACCAGCTCCTCCCTTTTCCCAGCGGAGTCCGGCTCCCGTATCGCCTTCTCCCGCGGCAAAACAAACCAGCGTCCCCACCACCACGGCCTGGAACTGTCCAGGTGCCTCCTCCGGCTCCGGAGAGGGATGCTCAGAGCTGGGGTGGTGGCCAGGAGAAGGATGGGATGGAGACGGAAACTTCTCCAGATTTTGCCTTGTTGGAAAGGCCGAAATCTTGTTGTGACCCAGAGAATCCAACAAAGAGAGAAGTATCACATCCCCCAGTGCCAGACGTACACCGCTTGAAAAGAGGCAAAAATATTAAAAAAAAAAAAAGGGAGGAGAGGGAGTCCCCGGAGCGGGACAGAATTTAGGTAGTGTCTGCGTGTGAGAACCGTCCAGGGAGAGGCCAGTCCCCCTGGAGCGAGAAGGAGTGTGGAAAAGATGAGAAACTCTAATGAAATTTTTGTGGTTTTCGGGTATAGAAACCCTAACGAAGCCTCTTTAAGATCTGACACGGTTCCATTGATAGATGCAGCTCTCAGAGTCACAAACATCATGCAAAATAGGTAAAAAAGAGAGAGAGAGAGAAAAGATAGAAAGAGAGAGGAAAATGCAGAGAAATATAATTTATGGGCGGCTAGCAAATGCCCACATGGATACTGAATAGAAAGAGAGCGACAGAGAGAGGAAGGGAGACAAGGAGAAGGAGAACAAGGAGGGGAAGGGAGAAAGAAGAGAGAGAAAGAGAGGGCGGGGAGGGGGAAACCCACTTTAATGCTGCATACTTTTTCTAGCTGATGTGACCCAATGTGGTGGCTCACATTGTCACATCTCAGCCCTGGCGGAATAATAAATAGAATAGAATTAATAAGAAAAACAAGGTAATGAAACTGGAACGTCGAGAAAACAGTGACATGTTCTGTGCATCTCCTTAGCAGAGAGGTGGATGCAGCTTCCAGACCTTCCACGGTAAGAACATGGACGCAAAGGGGAGGGGGCGGTTTCCTTGGCTCCATTTTCTGAACTAACGGGGCTGGCTGGCCGAGGCGGGGGCTCTTCCTTAGGGGTGAAAGCAGGAGAAGGGAGAAGGAAGAAATCGAAGTGGGGAGGGAGCTGAGGGCAATGTCCCACCCGCAAGCAAAGACCCCGAGAAGCCGCAGGCACAGCAGCAGCCCAAGGAGAAAAGGAGTGAGGGGTTCCTCCAGCTCCAGAGACAGCCGTGGTAGGGCAGGGTAGGGCGAGCGAGGGGGCAGGAGACTTAGGAGTGTAGGGGGCCTGGAAAATATCTGTCCCTGCTGTCCTAGTCCCAGGTAACCCCTCCGAACAACCTCCGCAAAATCAGTGGCAGCTGCATCCATGCACAAGCAATGCAAAGGACATCAGCGCTTGGGCTGCTGTCGTTCTTTCCAAGTCCCAGTGCCTTCAGATGTCCCCTGGAACCGCTGTCGTGGGTTTTTCTGGTATTTACCTTCCGCTCAACGTTAGGGATCTTTGCAGATGGGAAGGGTGCTGCCAGGAGAGGTAGTGGCGGGTTTCCATTTACTGAGGCTTTGTCGAGCAAAAGCCAAACAGAGCCTCTGCCTCCCCCTGCTAGGTGACAAGGAACCGTCCCCACAGAAGGCTGTGCTCTTCCCATCGTGCTGCCAGATCCTCCTCCGCAGTTACCAGCACTGAGAGGTGAGGAAGAGACGACTTCCAGATGTGCAGCAGCAGGAGCTCAGAGGTGTCGGAGCAGAATTCCTGCATGCACGGATTTGCAGAGAACGGGCAGCGTGCCCTCGCCTCCGGTGCAGCTGGGGAAGGACTGGCACGGGGAGGGAGAGGCTGCAAACCCACCTGGGCACTAGCACTAGGAGATGACTTTCTGCTTAGAGAAAGGGGTAAGGAGAGAGCCAGGGGATCTGCACAGCCTCAGGCACCAGTGCTGGCTCAGGAGAGCAGGCGACATGCTCCTTGCTCCCTCCTGTCACCCTGCTACGGAAGACTTTCAGCCCTAGACGTGAGGGTAGGTCCCTGTCGCCTGCTCCGTCCTTCTTCCCGTGTCTGCCTCGGGGGTACCGCACTTCAGAAAATGGAGCCAGGGGAAAACCACACTGGTCACAACCTGAGACAAGATGGAGGGGACTCGGAAAGAAACAAGTGGGGTCACCATGCAGACAGATCTGGGGTGGGGATGAGTCCTTCGAGGAGGGGCTGATATGTCACCTTCTGGAGAGGGGAGGCAAGGTGGGAAGAGGTGAGGAGAAATGGGGAGACATACGCCGGACAAGATCCGGGCAGCAAACAGCATCAACAGCAACAAACAACAGCAGGTGGGATGCAAACACTGAGTTGTCATGGAAACAGAACAAGACAATTAATTCAAACCGAGGCTAATCACAAAGAAATAAAACTGAACTAAGAGAGAAAGGAGAAAAAAAGGAAAGAAAGAAAGAAACAAACCAGAATTCAATAACTGAAAAGCATCATTTGATGTATGGCGGAGTGCTGAGAATCGGAGTCTGAAGGGACCAGACTGCTGCCGACTGCGGCTTTGGGCAGGGACGGGCAGAGACCCACTCACAAAACGCAAGCTCGGGGCCGCGGAGCCGGAGCCGTGCCGAGCACGCTGACAAACCACCGTGAAGCGATTCTCCCCACCCTCCTCGCAGGGCTTAGGTCAGCTTCGTGGGGTCTCAGGGCAGCATCGCTTTGGGGCTGTTTTATCGGCTTTTGTTAACTAACTCACGGGGAGCAACCAGCACATCTGTCTGCCAGCCCACAACCCTGCGCGTTCTGCGAAAAGGGAGAATCGGGAGCAGGGCTAGCAGCAGGTGAATTTGAGACCGAAACAGGCAGTAGCACTTCTGCATCCTGGTTTAAAAAAAGCTACACACTCCTGTGCGTGCACAAATACACAAACATCCACACACCAGTCTAGGAGGTGACAACAGCTCCAACACTAAACGTTGGAGACCTCGGAGAGTCCCTAGGTACACCCCTGCTATGGCTCAGGGCTGCGACAGCCGCATTTACTGTAACGGGAAATATTTAGAGGGCTCATCTCTGGATACCGGGAACCATCGTGCTGCTGTTTATCTTAATTGCTGGACCACTCTGATCTCGCTGTCGACATGAGATTCCTCAAGTTGAGATTCTCTGGGTCAGCGTTTAGGTCAGCGCCTAGGAGGAGGAGAGCGGCGGTGGGAAGAAAGCTTGAAGTGCAGCTAGAGATTGATTCAAGAACAATTTCAGCTCTGGGTCCAGCTGGGTGTCACGCACAGCAGCTGAAAGGGTGAAATTTGACATGTAAAAAATGCGGCGAAGAGATTCCTTCCATCTTCCTACCCAACACACTCAAAGGAGCAGAAAGAAAAGAAGCACTGCCCTCTCTGGAACTGTTGGGATGGGGCAGCCAGGGCTCTACTTTATAGACGCTTGTCTCATACTTGTACCAATTTCTGGTTCCAAGAAGCACCCTCCCTGAGTTTCAGGGATGTTTGTTTCCAGGACGGCTTTGTCAGCCCTGGTTTACGAAGCCAACCTCGCATGCGTACACGTACGGGCATGCTCCATGTGCAGGTGCAGCATCTCCCGACAGACACACACAGGCAGGCACACACCAACACACATTTTCCATGGCCAAAAAAACTCTCAGGAGCTTTTTTCAAACAAGGATACAGCTTGTTACTGGTAGAACCAGCTTTTAGAAGTGGAGCTGGACCTTTGTGATGCAAGTTACTGCAACGCAGAGAAGCCAGAAAAGATTTTCTGAGTTAGTCACGAGCCTGGTTAATATTGTCTGTAGGGTAAGTACGTAACACAGGCAAATCTGCGCCCCAAATTCTGCTTCACGCGACTTTCATTAGAAACTGAACAGATCCATAACTTTTCCCACCCTTGCAAGGCCAATTGGTTTTGTTGCTGCTCACGGGCGCAGAGGTTTCACCCAGTTTGTGTTCTGTGAGTGGCATTTTCGGTGCGTTACTCTTTCCAACGAGAAGGTACCAATGAACATCGCTGAGGTTCCCCACCACCACCACTCGGGTAAAAAGAGAGCTGAGGTCCACAAGGTGAGAGATGGTTTCGACAGGGACAGATTTACAGACCTGATTGGAAGAGACACTGGGAGATCCAGGGTTGACTTTTGCAACACCAGAATCCATCCTTAAAATGGGATCCCAGGACGCTGCTAGTGAGAGAAATCTGAGGACCAACCAAGCAGTTTGTGCTGATTTTAAGCCTTTTCCAGATTAGCTCAAGGAGAAAAACATTGGAGGAGGAGGGAGGTGGGGAAAGGAGAACGTACTGGACAAGAACCCGTCACTTCAAACCCCGATTCACATTAAACCAACTAAAAGATAAACATCTTTTATATCTTAACGAAGAAATTAATTGAAAAAGGAAATAAAAGAAAGGGAAGTGACTGGTTGAAAGCACCAAACAAAACCAAATGGTATTAAAACATTTTGACACTCAGCAAGCTGCTGCTCCAAATGAGGTGAGAAGGCGGACATTATTGGCCATTTTGGTGAGACAGGAGTCATTCCGTCTTGCTCCAAAATGAGGAGGGGGTAGGGGAAAGGGTGCCAAAATAATGTGCAGCCTCTACGTTATTAGTGAAGCTTAGATTACACCTGTCCTCCCCTCCCAAAAGCTGGTGCATCCCTGCCCCTGTGCTGTCCGTGCAGCCGCCTCTGCCTTCTCCCTCTCCCAGTCCAATTCCAGGTCATTCCGCTGGGGCGAGACGCTGTTCGGGTTTGGATTTCCGACCTCCGTCCCTCCAGAGGACGAGATACTTCCTTCCTTATGCCCATCTCCTTCCTAATTTCCTTCATGGCAAATAAAAATGAGTAAGTCAATAGGCAGATAAATAAAGAATGAGACCAAGGCTTGGATTGGGTCTGGAGGAAATCCATTACCTTCCCAATCATCGGTACTTTTCCACTTAAAAAAAACACATTCATGGAGTGACAGGCTGGCTGAACATCTCTGGTTTTTGTAATTCTTTTTTTGTTGTTGTTGTTGTTACTTTTTACAGGATTGAATATTAAAAAAATCTGAACCCAATCTTTCAAGCAGCTCTGTAACATTACATGTAGACTTTACTATTTTTTTTTGGTTATTTTAATTTGACAAGGTGTAATCTAATTTTTTTTCCCCTAAAACAAAGAGAACAGCGATGCAAAAGGTGTAAGAGACACAGGCAGGCAGAGATTTCGAGATCAGTACAGCACAGTGTTCCTGCAAAGTGCCCTCTAGAGAGAGATATACACACATACACAGGTTTGATTTTTTTGTTTGGTTGGGTTTTTTTTTTTGGGGGGGTGGCTTTTTGTATCCATTTCCATTGCCTGATACCCTTGAGAAATCCTTCTGCAGAAACACAGTGAAGTTGTTCATTTGCTTTGTTTGCTTTTGAACTTGAATTTCAGAGCTGAGGACACCCCAAACAGGACAGGGCGCTCCCCCACCCATGGAAGCACTAACGTCACCCTTAAAAATTGTCACCAAATTCTCCCTCCCTGAACTCCAGCGCCTGGCAAATGGCACGACAGGGGCAGCTGTACAAACCCGCGGTGCTTCTGCCTCCCTCCTTTTCCATTAAATTATCAACGCTAGTCTAAAAAGGTATTAAAATTCCTACATTTTAAAATATCAATGATTATTTTGACCTTGCGGCTATCTGTTAAATCTGTTAGCGCAACTGAAATTATTTCCTTCTGACCTCTAAATGGCATTGGAACGGAAAAGCTCAGCAACCGCTCCACTTCGCCGTTCAGGGACGGGCTGAGCAACCAGCAGCTCTGGTTTAATGGTCAAATTACACGAGCCAAACTTAACCCAGGAGCAGCCTACAGACTAAATTATTTGTTAAATTAGTCACATTTTAATATATTTTGAAGCTTTATTTCCCGAGGTCCTAGCCACCCTATTTCTGTGTTTTCTACGGTTTTTATTTTAATTGATTTTAACTAGTTTTGTGATTTTAGCCCTGCCTTGTTTTCATCTCCGCTCTCTGAATGAGTTGAGGTTTTCCAGAGAGCTTTGAAAAAAAATATTTGCAATGTTCTCAGCAGGATCTGGATGGCAGAACGCGATTCGGGGTGACTAAGCGCTGTTCTCGACTCCGGCAGCAGCCGAGGCAAGGCGGGAGCAGGCAGAGCGAGTGCCCTGCGCTGGTTTCAACGCCTGCGGAACCATTTCAAACTCCCTGGGCTTGGAAAGAGCAGAGCAACGAGCGGATGGGAAAAAGGATTATCCCTGCAGCACCACAACCGCTGCCTTTTGTAACTCCCCATGGGGCACGGCTGTGGGAAATAGGGGAAAAAATTTTAATTCTGGTCAATTCAACCACAGCAATTTGTCCTGTACCAACAGCAGCAGCTCTGCATAGGGGGAGGCTGCTGAAGCTCAGCCCACGCAGCTCCACGGCGTGCTCTTCCCCTCCCTTTGTGATACAGAAGGGCACGCAGAGACGTTCGGTCTCGAGCCAAGCAGCTGGCTATTTGGATCAAAACAGAGCAATCGAGGTGGAAGGCTGAAGCTTTCCAAATTAAGAGGAGAGCTACAAATCGCTCCGTTTCAAAGAGCTGTGGCCGCAGAGCCTGGAGAAGCAGCCAGATGCTCTGGCCCCTGGACTCACTGATGCTGGGTGAAAAATAGCATCGGGTGTGATTCAACCTGCTTTAGCCACCAAAGCGGGTACGCACCTCGGTCCTTTCGGGTAAGATTGAAAGCTTCTTAAAGAGAGGCTCCGTTCCCCCTCCATCCTAGCTGAAAGGCGGCCACGCAGCTGTCCGCATGGGTGCCGTGCACATTCGCTTTCGGATCGCTACGAGAGCTGCCGGGCTCCCAAAGCAGCCTCCCCGTGCTGAGCAAGGAGAGGCGCGATGCTCTCAAACACCACCACCCCGACAGACAGCTCCTGACACGCAGGACTTTGAATTTGTCCTTTCCTGCAACCACTATGGGCCAACGTTTGACAGTATTTGTGTCCCTGGGGATACAGAGGAGCATCCAAGGAGATTCTGGAAAGCCAGGTGAGGTGTACAGCTCCCACAAAAATCAGCATCCCCATCTTAAGGTGTGCTGCTGACTCGCCCGGTAGAACCGTGTCTTTCTTTTCACTGTGAAATCTGGACAAGTGGCTCAGACCAGAACGTTTCATACACCCTCGGCTGGTGGCAGAATTCATCTCACCTACTTCTGATCTGCTTTTGTGGGTCTCCATAAAGATAATTCTGCTTTTGACCTCGGAAATTCCCTGTTAGCAGCCTCTCTGGGATTTTGGACCATGGCATGATCCAACCTGTAACAATACACACGGCAAACCCTTGACCAGTAATTTCAAGACCATGCCCAGAACCTCTAGCGAACCACGTCAGCTCTTTTAGCTCAGCTATCAAGTCTCTATTTCCTCGCCCAGTGTCATTCCAGCCTAGCAGGACTACATCCAGTTTAGCTTTAGTTTATTGCTGTTGGTATTATTAGTATTTTTATTGGCTCTTAAGGAAGAATTTAATCTTAAAACCTTCTCAGATCACATGAGATTCTAGCAGCAGCAGTGCAGCTTGGACATGTTAGAAATACTTTAGAAAAGATAAAATAAACAAATAAAAACCAATGGTGGATAAATCCCTTTTTAATTGCACCTAAATCCTGAAACTCAAACTCCTATTCATGAAGGAAAATCCTGTCATTAGTAGCGATTATCACCTTTTAGTCCTAGGCAGGAGGGAGGTGGGATGGGAACACCTCAGTTCCAATACTATTCCTTCTCTCTTGCTCTTTTTAATCAGAACAAGCTTTTTTTTTCCTGTTTTTTGTTTTGTTTTGTTTTTCTTTAAATAGAGCCTTGGGGCTGGGGGCTGGCTTTTGGCTGTATGGCAGAAGAGCCACGGCTGGCTGCTTCAGAAAGAAATTCCCAACGGTGCAGCATTTCGGAGTGGTACCCTCGTATCTACGGGGAGAGGGGGAGAGACTTGAAAGGGGGAGGAGGGAATACCAGCACTGAGGGTCCGAGCACTGAAATCTCAGCATTTTAAGAAAAAAAAAAGAGAAGGACAGAGAGAGAGAAAGAAAGAGATAGAGAAAGAGAGAGACAGAGACTGTGTCAATACTGCACTGGATTTCTCAAAAATCACACAGCTTTAATACCTGTACACTAGGAAAGCCACTCCTTTGGTAGATTATTGAGTCGTGAGGACTGATGGGCAGGGGGAAAAACACACGAACAGGGAAAGGAAGGGCACCCAGTTCTGCAAAGGGCAAAAGCACCAAGCACCAACGGCACCACTACCACACTGCAACCCCCTGTTCACCATCCCATGTGGCTCGGGGGCACACATGGGAGGCAACAGAAGCTTAAAGGGGATGAACAGGGAGATGAGAAGAGGGAAAAGAGGCATTTTCAGCTCGAATATAACTTATCAGATTTGTTGTTGCTGTTTACAACAGAGATGCAGCTGCCAGCTGTGCCCCAGCAGCCTCTGTGGGTGTCTACCCGGCTGAATTTCTCTTTCCACGCTCCTTTAGAAAGGAGGGCTCTAGCTGGAGCTGGCTGGTTCAGGGTGCCCGTAGCCAGGCGATAATTGTTCCGTTATCGGGGGCAAAAAGGGTAAATGGGGAGAGGCAGAGCCAGGAGGTCCAGCCACCCTCCCGCAGAAGGCAGCTGCTGGCTGCCCATCGCTTCCGACACTGCAAGGACGAGGCGTCACCCTCCTGCAAGGGAACGTCCCCGGGTCTGGGAGACGAGGCACCGCCTGGTGACGGGGCTCTCCACGCACAGCTGGGTGCTAAAGGAGAGACAACTGCGGGATCCAGTAACACAGCAGGAACCCTTCTGGCTCTGCCCATTCGGGCTGAGAGCAGACGAGCTCCCGGATGCAGTGTCTCGGGCATTGCCGGAGGGAAATGGCCAGCGAGCGAGTTCTGCATCGCTGGGGAACCCTCCCGAGCAGGGATCAGGGTTTTTCTTTGCGTGCAGGATGTGGAACAAGAGCCACACCTCCAAGAAATAGGTAAATAATAATGTGACCCAGGGTCTGCTCTAAATCTTGGAAGGATACCCTGGCTTCTTACCGTCTTTTCCACTTCCCACATCCCTCCCTCCCCCCGAAACAAAGGCTTGTCCCAGATAAGCAGGGCTTCCACGGACAGGCGTTAGAGCTGTGTGACTCCTTTCCTCCTGGAGGGATTGAGGAGTTCAGTTACCACCGGGTGGGCAGGAACACTGGCTTCTCACAATGCGTTTGGAATAAACTACAGCACAGCATAACCAACCAGAACGGAAACAGGAAATCAAGAGAAAGCAAAAAACCCAGCAGAACGAAAAAATTTCCAAAGTAAGAGTAAATCCACTTCAAATCAACCAGAATTGGAAAACAAAACCAAACGGTACATATTGATATATCGAAAAAATAAGTCATAATTAATTTAAAAAGTGGCATGCAAAGAAGATTGTTACATTCTCCTATCATGCATCAGGCCCAATGTCCAAACGGCAAGGTAACCATGACGACAAAAAAGTGCAAGAACTCAGCAACATTACCAAAGGATGCATAGAGAGGCCCACAATGCAACTCAACTCATCTCCGCGAGACCCGGGAACGGGCGGGTCTCGCTCATCTTAAAGATTTCTTGCTTTTTCTCTTTTTTTTTTTTTTTTTTTTAAAAAAAAAAACCAACTCAAACCCAAAACATTCCAGCTAAGCTGTCTGCAAAGGATTGAGCCCTGAATTCGTATCAGATCCAGATTAACGTTCCCAAAAGAAGAATTTTGGGGCCCAGGCAAGAGGGCAAATTTCAAACGCAATTTTCCAGCTGGCCACAAAAGGCTATTTAAAAATTTAGCTTGGAAACATTAAATTATTAAAAGCCTTCTCTCCATGTGCATGTGATTTAGTGAGCGTGAGACACGAGAGAGAGAGAAAGAGAGAGAGAAAGGAGTGCACACAGGAGCATGGCTCTGCATTTCACTGCAGAGTTAACGTGAGTGTAGGTGGGAGGCGCTTCCTCTGTCGATGGGATGGAAATGGGAACAGTTTGCTGGGATGTAACTTTTCTTTTTTCCTCCCAATGGTATTTTTCTTTTTTTTTTTTTTTTTTTAAAAAAGCGAGAAGGACCAGCCCTGCTCTCTCATTACCAAAAAGGTTTTTGCTGTGGAAAGATATTAAACCAAAGCTACACAGGAAATATCACAGATTAAAATAACAAAGGAAGCAGCAAGGCTGTCGCCCCACTGGGTGCGGGAACATCGAGGGGGCACCAAGCAGAAGCCGGTCCCCCTGTCATCTGTTCCCCACGCGACGTGGGTGAAGGAATCTGTCCCCGCAGCAGAGGTGTCTGCGGGCTGTCTCCAGCTTTCTGCGAGTCTGTGCCCGCTGCCAGCGCTCCTGCTCAAGGAACCAGTAACCAGACAGGGGGAAAACCAGCTGGGACTTAGGCGAGAAGTGAGAACGCACCCTTCCGCTGCGATCTGCTAAGATCTGGGGGACGGAGGGCTCAGCGGAGGGGGCTGAGAGGGTCCTCCCCTCCTCTCACACCCACACCAGCAGAACCAAAACCTTTCCCCCCCGGAGAGCGGGGATCCCTGGGGACACAAGGGGACTACGGCCCTTCTGCAGCCAAAGCTGCTCGGTCCCCCCCCGGCCCTGCAGATTGATGCTGGCAGATGCTTGGGCACGCTAGCTCGGGTCACGTTTGACCTCACTGCGGGTGACACAGCTCTGGCGTGGCGGCTGGAGCCACCGGCAGCGGTGGGGAAGTCGGGGTGCACCAGGATCCCCCTGCGAGCTCTGCAGCCCACCGGAGGGATCCAACCGATTAACAGCAGTGCTTCCCCTGCGCCGGGGGACAGGATGGAACCAGACAGCTGGGGACAGCGGAAGGCCACGGGGAGGGAGGTATCTGGCAGCGTTGTGAGCCGACGCGCTCCCTACCTCTCACGTAAAGGTTAGCAGGGGAGGAGTAGCGCACTCCGGCGCTGTTGCTGGCGACGCATTCGTACTTCCCCTGGTCCGTCTCCTCGCTGCTTTCGATCTGCAGGCCACCTGGGAGGAGAGAAGAAGACCGCAGCAAAGACACCATCATCACCATTTCGTTTTGTGCTTCAGAGAGAGCAATAGTGTCAATGATTTGCTTTCTCCTCCCCCTGGGCTAATACCCGCTGGGACGTTGCCTGGGGGTCCCGGGCTACTAGCTCTGGAAGTACCGAGCCCTCCGCGGATACCAGCTGATGTCTGTAGTGTGACAGCAGGACACACACCAACAGGACGAGAAAATTTAACACCCCCCCTCTATACTAGGTGTTACCCTGTATGGACACGATCAGCAAAATATCAACTTTAGTGGCTCTGCAATGCAGCCATTCCGCACCAGAACTCACAAAATCCACTTCAGTAATCCACGTAACTGCGATCCCCAGCGATCCATCAGAAGGCAGGTGACTTTCCACTGCTTGATTCGAAGCAGTGAGCATTAAAGCCTCTGTCACCCACTGCCTCGGATCCCCGGAGCATTTGTTTTGCGCCCGAACACCTGATTCGCAGGAAGCCTGCGGCAGATAGGAGTCCGTGCGAAAAGCCCCTTCCTGATAGCGAATATTCCCAAGGGAAAACCCTGTAAACACTGCATTAGAGCTTCAAAATTGCCTGTGTGGTTTACACGGACTGGGCTAGAAGGATTAAGGGTTTTCTTGAACCCGTACATGACTGCAGTCTCCAAGAACGTACCCGGAGCCCATGCTAAACGCTCCTGTAAGCAAACATGCGAGATCTGCAGCATGTAACTACATGGAGGAAAATTGCCTCATTTACCTCAGAAGGCTTCATCCCTGCAAAACTCCCGTTAAAATACATACTAGATGAATAATTCAACGGGCTATCAAATGTTTTATGTATTAGGAGTACATGATTATACTACAGATATGGACAGAGCTCACGCGCGGGAAGACTCTTAACTCTCTGGGAAAAAAACCCCAAAAAACCCTAAATATGAAAATCAAACAATTCCAGCTCAGCATAATATTATCAATAAAATCTTAAGGGAGAAAAGTGCAAATGGCATCAGTGTTGCTTGCAGACACAGGCTCTTCGGGAAGGGAAAACCACCGTGTTCACACGAGGAGGACACGGCGCGGTGTGTGCACGGTGACAGAGGATGGGGCTGTGAGAGTATCTGTGACACCGCGACTCCGGCAGCATCCGCTCTGGTGGCTCCCAAAGGCAGAACAGATAGAATTAAAAACCAAAAAAACCCCACCCAAGCCACTAAACCAAACAAAATTAATTTCAAAAAGGATCTGGGGATATTTCAGCATAACAGGAGTGAAGCTTCACACTGAGCATGTTCCATCCCGGATTACAGCTCGAGCACGCTCCGTCACTTGAGAGCTGCACTTCGGTGGGGAGCTGGTCAGTGAGTTCTGATAGAAATTTCTGTTCATTTGGACAAATCTCTGGGTTGCTTCCACTGGTTCCACACTAATTTTTTGTGCGGCTCACGAGCGTTGCTTGTCTGAGCGTCTGCAAGGGGAGACGAAGCCACGCTGCAAAGCCAGAGCAGAACCATGAGCTGCAGGCAAGCGGCTTCACCCGGGGAACAAGGACTCGCCCCTTTCATCTCGCCCTCCGCAGCTTTGCTGGTGAATGCAACAGTGGAAATTATACCGTAGAGAGGGCAATGAGTTTTCAGCGCTCGTCAGGAGCCACTTGAGGTGATGTGTGAAAAAGTAAATCTCACCCACAGCACCTCCTGTTGCTTTTACCAGCAGAGATTTATGGATTTTTAAATTTGCCCGTGTAGATAAAAGCAAAGCAGGGTCTTCCAAGGGGCGCACACCCAATTCCTGCTGCATTTCCATCCCAGCTTGAGCTCTAGTCTCTTTTTCGCTCCACTGAAGAGACAGTGCAGAAGCTACTTACCAGGGGTATCTTTCCCAGAAAAACCTGAGGGTAAGAGTGTGGGGGAGAAGGGGAAAGAAGGCTCTGAAGGCAGACAAATGAGTGTGCTGAGACGGTAAGTGCTGAAGATCTGACTGAGTAAAGGATTGGAACGCTTTCACCACCATCGGTGGATCAGGAGCACTGTGCACCGATCAGGAGAAGGTCCTAAGTATTTCCCAAGCTTTGATAGCATTTAATGCTCAAGATAAACTTCAGTCCTTCCCAGTCCTGGAGAGATTAGCTCTTAAAACTCTGCCGTAAATCTGAGGCAGCACAGCCCGAGACGTTATTAGAATACCAGGATCAGTATTACCAAGTGCACCCAGCAAACAAAAAAGGACATTATAACCATATATAACATAAAGACAGGTATAAAAAAGAAATATCTGGAGGTGAAGCAGGACAAGAAAACATAACAACAAGAAGAATCTGTATTGAGCACAGGTCAATGGAACAGGAACTGAGTGAAGTGTTTGGAGAGTGGGTGAGTGAGTGAGGTGGGGGTGTCTTACCTCGGATCGGTGTACCTTCTGCAAAGGAAACAAAGAAAAGAAGTGAAAAGACTGTAAAACCCCAAACACCTGGACTGCCCTGTGGGAAAAGGACCTGAGTCAAGGAAGACAGTTCCCAGCAGGAAACTTGCTGCTTTACCTCGTCTTAAATTAGAAGGACAGACTGAGGAGGGTTTGGGGTTCTCAGGGCGGGGATGCTCTTTTTGAAGCAGTCCAATTCAGCTGGCCGTTTACAGAGCCCCCGGGGTACTTGGCTTAAAAAGTCTTAAGGCTCGCTCCACTTTGTTGCCAAGAATGCCAAGAAAGTCTTGAAGCTCTCAGCTATCATTACTGGTTGCTACGTGCAGAACATACGATGAACCTGCATCACTCTCGGCAGAAAGGGTCGGCGTTACGGCCGTGCCAGCCCAGGCAGGGAAAGGCACAGCCAGGGACCTTGCATCACACGAAGAGCTGCAGGTTTGATCCCACCTTGGCTAGCAAATTCCCCGTTCCAAGCTTAAGTTACGGGCATAGAGGTGTGAGGAATTCGATACATGGCCTCATCAGGACCTTCAGTGGCTCTCCAGAGACTGAAGCCACGCTGCTGTACCGGGGAAAGGGCCACCTCTGGAGCCCTCCCTAACGCCAGCACTGGAGGGGGCTGTATGGAGAGAAGAGTCCTGCTACACTTGCCTGTTGACTGCATCTCCCTTGGGTTACGCCTATTCAAATCCCCTCCAGTTGTCTCTAGTGCCTAATGTGAGAGGAGAGGGGGGGGTGACACTGTGGCTGGTGATCCATGCCACGGGCAACGGTAAAACCACTGTCCCCCCGTTTGACCTCCTGAGGTTGCAACCATCTTCCTTTGAAAACACGGCAGGTCCTTTTGCTCACAGCAGCATTCAAACTTGTCACACAGCTTAGCAAAGAAGGGGTTTTGGTTGGTTGGTTTTTACCCCAATCCTGAGAACAGGGCAGATCCCGCAATGACAAGTGTTGGTAGGAGAAACGCAAGAGCTTCTCTGCAATGGCAACCACGCCATCATTCTGCAGCTCCTCCCAGCCAGGGCTGGGACAGCACGTTACATGACAAATTCCAGCCAAACACTCTCTCCTCTCCCCCAGTGAGGATTGCGTTGTTGCGCCCATTTTACAGATGGGAAAACTGAGGTTGAGGTGAAGCAACTTGCCCAAGGTCACAGAGGGAGGTCTGTGGCAGCGGCAAGAAGAGTCAAACCCCTTCCCTCCTTATCCTTCAGCCCTGCTTGTCCTTCTTGTGCTGCGGTTCAATCCTCCATTTTCAGGATAGAAGGTAAAAATAGATAGATACTGATGACAGTTCACCTTTATTTTTCAAAGGAGATGAGGGAAGAGAGGTATTATAGTGTTAGGAGATTAGATTCTAGTTATACTCAGCTTCTAGTTAAGAGGTTAGGTTATCTGCTAGAGAAAAGTTAGCAACTAGTTAGGGTTAGGAACTAGCTAAGGTTAATAAAGCAGGTTGGTTAGCTATCAGGACAAGGTTGGAGAGGCAGCGCTTGAAAGAGAAAGAGGTCGGGGGGAGCGTGTACTTGGGCAGATCCCCACACAGGAGATGGCAGGAAGGTTTTAAAAAGCGAGAGAGAGAGAGAGACAAAGCAGCGAAGGGTTATAGTTCAATTCAGTGGAAATAAAAACAGCCTCTGATACATCCTTCTGTCTCAAAACTGAGCGAAAATCTGCCATCTGTGGCACAAATCTGGAACAAGGCTAATGGGAAGAGGGGAGAGGAGGGGAAGAGACCCCAACATCACCCACCGCTAAAAAGCTTCTTTAGCCTTGGCTGAGCCCAACAATTTCCTGCAAAGGTTCGCTCTAATTGACAGGAGAAACAGGCTGGAAGTTAGAGCTGTGGAAGCACGGGTACAGCAGCAGCCGTTACCTTCCTGTGTCACTGTAGGTGAGTTACTCCCTGTTCCCTCTAAGCATCAGCGTTGCCCCTGGAAATGGGCTGTCAGCAGCTCTCAGAGACCTGAGCATCTCAGAGCCAGTGCTCTCGGAGAGCAGGATAAGCCCAGCAACACCACCTCGGGCTTCGCAGTTCTTACTCTGGCACAGGGGACATAGAGGTGAGAAGCAAAACATATTCTGCAGGATGCCCCACATCAGGGATGGAGGGGACAGAATTTGAACTGCAATGAGATCAAGTCACTCGTAAGTCAAAACCAGTTGTTTGCGGGGACACAGATGGTAGATTTTCACTGTTGGAGTTTCACATCTAACCAGCTTCATATTCAACATCGGGGCAGCAGGATGGTGCTAGAAGATGATCTGAAACAAATGAATTATTCTGAAGAACTCTGACAGGTCCTGTAAGATTTGACAGGGAGTCATGGTGGTGGAGGGGACACATCTGCATTCAATAGCTGGCTTGCCTGGTGTCCTTAACAGCGCAGGAGCAAATGCACGAGGCTAACCACTGTCCGGGGCAGAACAAGGGCACCGGCTCTGCAGAAAGAACTCACCCTGGATCCTGACTTTCCGAGTGAAAAGCTGGTTTTGAGATGCCATGTGCAAACTATTCAGATTGCCTTCCACAGCCTCCCAGGATCTGGAGATCTGCCTATTTAGGGCAAATTTTGAGGTTGCATGAGCCCAGATGGCCAGCCTGGCACTCAGCAGCAGAGGCAAAAGACAGCTGAAAGGACTCGCCTCTGGACTGCAAAGGACCAAGACGGTGGCAGGCAGAACACCGCGTGCAGGTGTCCCTCTGTCACAGAGGACGGGATCTGCTCTTCCACCGTCCCGTCCCCTGACTCCCCACGCACCGCGCTGCCTACGGATCCTCCAAGCCTTGAAAACAGGGAGAGGAGGAAAGTCACCATTGCCATGGCAATGACAGAAAACACGTCCCCACCTTCTGTCAGGCCACGTGCGGGAACATGTGTGCGCTGTGCTCCTCTCCCGAGGGCTGGAGAGAGCTTTCTCTTCTAAACAAGCAAGCAATCATCAAGGGTCTTCTGCAATTTTAAAATGCCGGATCCTGGCTGACAGCTGCAATTGCTACATCTCCAGTAACAAAAGGGGATTTGGCACACGGGGGAAATGTGACGTGAGCTCTGCAGACAGGCTCCTGGCTTCTCCAGGGGTGATTCGGGGAAGCTGGGGGGGGCTTTTCCTTTGCTCAGCCCTTACCCATAGCCGACGACCTGTGATTTACAGCTTCAGTTTGAAAATGCTGCATCCCTATCTCTCCCCCCTGAAAATGCCAATAACCCTGTTAGATGTGAAACTCCAAGACCTCCTGCAGGTGTGAACACAATTATCACAGTTCCGGGGTACAAGCTATTGTGTAATTGGGGAATTCCAGGACAACTGTTGCTAAGTTACAAAAAAAAAATATCTATCCAGTGTTAGGAGGTTTATATTTAGCTGTTATCTCTTTATACAGATATATTAATTAGGATGGTTATTATTCTTTTGGTAGCCTGCAATACCCCTGCAGAAATTCATTAAAAGGGCAGAATATCCCTACTGAAAGAGTTAGTAGAAGAAATGCACAGCATGCCTCTCAAGAAGCTGTTACAAAGGAATTAGTTTAAAGGGCAAAGGGTTACAAATCTGGACATTAGCAGGTTTGGGGTTTTTTGATTTGATTGTTTTTTTAATTTGAGTAAACTTACCAAAGGTCTCTGAGTGTTAAAAAAGTGAAAAAAAAAAAGAGAAAAAAAAAAGGGAAGAAATAAGTTTGTTACAGCCAGTTATTTAGAAAACAGAAGACAACAACAAGACACAAAAGGTTTTAGTGTTTCTCGGATGCAAGAAGGCGGCTGCAGGCTGCCTCCCGTCATCCCCCCTAGGTGGCACGGCTGCGCAGAGGACAATGGCTTCTACCACCAGCGTCCTCTGCCCGCCTGCACTGGGGTTAAGCAGAAATATCCGTTTCTTTTCCACCACCAAGACCAATTAAACTCTTAGACGACCTGGTCTCTAAGGCTGCGATGTTCCTCTATGCCTAAGGGAAGCAGGAGCCCAGAGAGAGGTTCTTCCCATTCTCCTTTGATTGACATTTCAGTTTTTAATTCAGTCAAAACCCCCGAGCGTTAAATGACCTCCAGGTGCTTGGAAAGTTTATCTGGAGATGGAAAGGAGAAGAAACACTGGATAGAGAAACCCCTCCATGGTTAATGACGTATCATCTGGTTCTCAATTACATTAAGGACCCATAAAATGGGTCCACAGGATGATGTGAATATAATGACCACGGTCTCGGAGGTCCACTTACACTGCCAATGAAACATTCAGGTTTTTTAATATAAATGAGAACCAAATCTGGACACGGCTACCCAATTTTGCAGAGCTCTGCGTATGACATTTCACTTGTACCTTTTAATGAGCTCATTTGCATGTTTGCCACTAACTCACACTAATATAAATTCAGTTCTTAACACCCTTCGCAATAAAGCAGCATGACTGCTATCCTGATGACTTTATCTGCAAGACAGAACCGGGGTGACTGTCCTGTCCTGCTGGTCCCTCGGCCGGCCCCATCTCCAGCAGGGAGCAAGGCACAGCCAGCCAGGGCTCCAGGGCCAGCGCAGCCTGGCAGCACAAAGCGCAGGGATGAAGTTGTGATTTAGTCCCAGGGTCACTCCTCCTCCCCGCGCTCCCGTTCACAGAGGGCTCGTCAAACACCCCTGAGTTGGGAGTTAGTCCCCAAGAAGCTGGGCTGGAGTCACACGGGTGACCTGCGGGTGAAAGACACTGAAGCTCATTAGCAGTGTCCTGAAGTATCCAATGCCCCAGCGGGTGCTAGTGCCACACTTCTGGCAGCAAAGTTTGTTTTCTGGAAAGATAAATGTATTAAATTCTGACTTCAGCAGCACTCAAACAGGCATCGCTTGCACATCGCACCCAGGCTGCAAATACACACTCGAATCTGCTCTGCCTTGGTGTTAAACACACTCCTTCCCACTGCCTGAAAGACTAACAGTGCAGATGACTCCAATGCTCATGTTTTGCATTTTCACAGGCCTTTGCACCCCAGAAGACGCAAGTTTTCAAAGGCCATCAAAGCAGATCAGAAGCCCTGACCGTCCGGGACTCTGCACTCCCTTTCACACAAGCAACAGGTTCCCACCCCTAGGGACAAAAGGGATGCTCCAGGGTTTCACCAGTTTACTAATTCAAAGCAGCTGTAAATGAGATTAATTCTCAGCAGGTATCTTCTGATTTATCAGAAAGGCCAAGGGTTCACCCTGAGGCTAACCAATTCACTGGAACGAAAACGCAGCGCTCAGGTGGCTTTAAGGAGAGCACCAGATCAAACCCAGTGAAGGCGCATAAAGGCATCCTAGCAAGATGATAAATACACCCAAAATAATCTGCCTGTGCATTACTCACACTTCAGATCACGGTCACAGAGCGTGATATAATTCTAGTTTACCTCTCATTATTTATGCTGAGTGATTTTTTTTTATTTGCATTTGCCTCAGCTGTTGGGATAAAACAGGGAGGTCAACCTCATCTGCTTGTAGGATTCAACGATTCATTCTAATTCAACAAAGCAGTTTAAGTATCTGCTTGCAAGTTTGCTTCACTGGGTAAGGATGTGTTTATGCAGGTGTATAAAAGCTACGCTGAACTGGAACTACACCGAATCTTTTCCACTGGTGGCCCAGAGAACTGAAAATCTTTCTGTAAAATCTTTGCCAAACAGGGCAAGAGAAAAAACCAGGCGGTTACGTTCTCTGATGTTCAGACCCAGTGCTACAGCAGTCAGAACCAATTTCTTCAGAGCCAGCAGAGGTCTGGGCAGTAGTCGGCTATCGCTCGAGTGGCTGACTTGTAAAACATCTGTAACCAGCAGAGCGACCCCAGCTGCTCTGCTGAAGCCTCTGCTTTCCCTCTGCCTACAACAATGCCATTCTTCTGCCAAAAAAAAGACTCTTAAAAATGCTCTATCCTTGGCCAAAGGAATGTTCTGAGTAGCTGAAGTGACGCTGGCGCTCGCTAGGTCCAGCCACAGGCACTCTTCTCTAGGCTGGGTCAAAGCAGTCAGTCCAGGCAGCATTTGAAAATGACTATTTCTCGGGTTAGCTTCTGTCAGAAGGTAAAACTTCCTTGTTTAGGACTTGCAGCTATCAGAGAGAAATTATTTGGGTTTTTTTTAAGCTGAGAAATGGAAGTGCTCTATCAGTAGTGTTCAAAAATATCTCTACCTGTGCCCTCCTTGCACACACACACACAGAGTGAACTGGCAGATTCAACAAGAATAAAAACAGCTCCTGAAATATGAACGTGAAGAGATCTCAAGTTGACACAAACACAAAACAACAAACATAAAACAAACAAAAGAGACAGATGGACAAGCAGATGGGGAAAGATGGAAAACTGACAAGAGCCATGGAGCTGGGGTACATCTGTTCACAGAGATCCACCCCGTGGGCACTGCCACCGAGCACCAGGGGGTCACCCCAGAACGCTCACAACTGCTCTCCAGCGATGAGTGAGGGACCCGATGCTGCAGAGATCCTGCAGGAGCTGCTCCTCAACGCCAGCCTTGAGAGGCTCAATTCACACCAACAGGATCGTGTTCTGGCACCAAGAGGAGCTGTGGTCCCTAACCAGGTGTGTGTGGCCTCAAAAGCCACGTCTCCCATCGCAGTTCTCCTTCCTTACCCAGCTCTTGGCCTCAGGAGGAAACCCTCAGCCCCCTTGCAGCCCCCAGCCTCCCCCGATTCACAAGAGCACTGTTAGCCCGTGTCTCCTGGGTGGGAACCAGCTTTCCTGCTGTGATTCCCCCTACGTCAGCTAGGCAGTAAGGAAGGCCAGGAGGATGGGCTGGAGGAGAAAATGCTCCCAGCACTCCCTGGGTAAGAACACGAGTCCCAAAACCCCAGAAAAGCTCATGTCCCAACCCACACCAGTGGTGCCCGTGTCTACCAGCCCCTCTCCTGCTTCTCTCTTCCTCGGAGCAGTCTCTTCACGGCTCTGAGTCCCAACGCCTCCAGCCTCCCGCACAGACCTCACCTGATCTCAGCTGTTTTATTCTCCCGTTGCTCGCGCTGGGGTCGACAGGCAGGAAGTCTTTAAACCAAGTGATCTCTGGGTCTGGGTTCCCGCTGGCGGCACAGAGCATCGTGGCTGTTCGCGTCCGCTCCACCACCTTCAGCTGCGGCCCCATGTCGATGTTGGGGAAGCCAGGAGGTAACTGGTCCTCTGGTGGCAGAGAACAAAGGAAGAGTGGTTAAAGCAGGGAGCAGGGTGGCCGAAGGAGCTGTTCAGCAGAACACACCGAAAAGAGCATCCGGCAGGGTTGCTGCCCAGTGCTCTGTGCAACGCGACTGCAAACCAGGCTCCAGCAAACGGTTCATAGATGGGTTGGGAAAGCACCTTCTACAGCAACATCTACCAGCTTGTCCATGATTCTACATTTCAGTGCACTCTGTTAGAACCCTTTGGGGCATGGGAATAATTATTTCCAAGTTTCTCCAGGTCTTGCACCGCATCCCCGTGTCAGGCAGGCGACTTGCGCTTGCTTGTTTCTACAGCACGCGGCAGAGACCCTGCGCTGCCGAGCACGGGCTCTACAGTCACCTTTAGAAGGAGGGGTTCGTCTGTCCCCTCCAAACCCCACCGCGCGAAACCAGCCGCACAAGAGAAATAACGAAAGCGACTCCGTGGAAAGGCCTGTGACAGACACAGGGGAAACTCGGAGAGAAAGGAGAGGGAAATATCACCCAGCTGCAGTCACCGGAGGGGACACACAGAACAACAAGAAGCCAAGCGCTGTCAGACAGGGTGTGATTTGCAGATTTATTAATTCAGAGTGCTGCTGCCCTAGAAGAAGAGGGACGTGGCACCAGCATCTAGAAGACAGCCTCAGCGGAGCTTCCTCCTTCCTCTCAATCTTGCCTTTGCCTCCGCTAATGAGGGCGAGGAGGGCAATCCTAACCCATGCTGACTAATTTGTGATAACTAACACAAAACCCCAGCGCGTCCCCCACAATCTTTGTCACAACCTCCTAACTCAAGTGGAAGAGAGCTGTCGTACGCTGGCTGATACAGCTCAGGAACATGCCATTTTTTTTCCTCCAGAAAATCAGTCTTTGGGGGATGGCAGCCTGAAAGGAGGATGCTGGCACCAGGGGGAGACTTTACGGGGATTCTCTGTCGTTTCAAATGAGGCGTGTTGAGGAATCACAGCCTGAGGAATCTACGGCACTGAATCCATCGCAAAAGCAGGTAAAGGAACAGAAGAGAAACAACACAAAGGATTAAAAAATGTGGGATTTTTTTAAAGAACCACATACATCCCAATGAGCCCACCACTGAAACCAACGGGAGCTCTCACAACGGCAGCAGAGACGGGCTGGGAACCCTCGCCGCGGCTGGGAAACATCCCTGGAGCTGCCAACACCACGAGAGCTCATTTCCTATCGCTGGCACATCACGTGTCAGAAGCAACGGAGCCAAGCAACGTATGGCTGCACCCAGAGATGGCAGAACAAGAGAGAAACCTGGTGGCCTTGCTCTGCGGGGTGGCTTTCCCTGGAAGAGCAGAGCCGCCAGATCCCAGTACTGCTCCAGGCGAGCTCCAAACACACGTGAACTGGGTAAGAGCTATTCCACATGGAGTGTGTTCTGCGCCTCGCGCTCAACTTCCCAAAATCTATGAAATCATGATGGTAGAGCTAAAGGTTTGTGCGGCGCTCTGGTTCCCAAGAAAGTCTTGTCTAATTCCGTTATTAGCAGCACACGGCTACCGCGGAGAAGAAAAGGGTTTAAATGCCTCAATTGTGTGTTTCAAAATGAGCATTGTTTCCTTCCTCTGACTATCGCTGGAGAGTTATAAAGGATCTGTTGTGACTCACTGGAGAGTGAAATGTATTAACCACACCTCTGCTCAAAGGAATTCTGCCACGAACAAAGCCACGCACCGTTTTATACCTGCCGAAGATCTAGTACGGACAAACTTACAGCTATACACAGGCGTAGTCATCTCGGTGCACCTGAAGCACCTCTACACCAGGATATTGCATTCTGAACAGAAACACCTCGAACTAGGGACTGAACCAAACCTTGGCATCGCACGAGCCTGCAAACAGCGAGTGCTCCCGCGGATCCAGTGTGCTGCACAAGCCTAGCCCCCCCCAGGAGTGAGCTCAGGCCAGAGGGGCCCTGGGGATTGCTTTGCCTTTGCACAGCTTTCAGCCCGGCTTTTAACGTCTCCCCTTCCCTTCTGCTATTTAACCAGGCGGTGGTGTGCTGTTAAGGAGCTGCGGAGCCGCTGCCGCATTGGCTGCAGATGACATCATTATTGATCACTGCTTTTATCCCGCTCCCTGGCGATGCTACTCCACCTGGCTCAAACCCGCGCCCGTTAATTTCACGAACCAATTAACCCACAGGGAGAACGACCCTCTCGACTGGCAGGGGGCGTGCGCGTGAGTGTGCGGGCACGTGCGTGTGTGCTGGGGGAGGCCTGCTACAACTATTATTACTGAGTGTTTCTAATTAAACAAAAATGTTAATCTTGCAGCACAATGTGCAGAATTCCTCTGAGTTTAATTAAAACAACTGCGACTAGAGGCGTGATCAGATTTGAGGATCAGATCGGCGGAGGAAGCATCGCGGAACATCACATACTGCACGGATTCAAGTGCTCGGATTTCCTTCCTGCCAGGAAAGTGAAGCTGCCTTCATCCCCTAACAACTGGATTCCCTGTAATAATGCAATTACAGCCTCAACTCCTGCAAGACACGCACACACATGCCCTGCCACCATCCCCAAACACCACCCCAAATCTGTTACCTAATAAATAAACACAGAACGGTTTGGAGTGTGAATCCTCCTTCTAAAAGCAGCCCAGGCAACTGCAAGAACAAAAGAGCCAAGACACAAGCTGAAGACGCTGCAAGGATATATCTGGGCAGCTGCCTGCTGTTAAAATCACACCAGGTTCCGCAGGCGAATGTTTTCACGTGTTGCCTTTGCCATATTAACAGAGCATCCCCAACACCCCGTTCATACCTGCTCCTCGACCGGGTTGTCCAAAGGCCTCGTTGATGAAAAGCTGGTGAATTACCTCGAGGCCACCAAACAGAGGGGGGTGAGAAAGGACAGGGGAGCAGGGATGGAGGGAGGGAAGAGAGGAGCAGTTCAGCATTCCTTTGGGATAAATCCCACCAGGGGATGTGCTCTGTACCAAGGGGCACACCTTGAACCAACCTGTGCACAGGTGCCGACACATACACAACCACACACAAGAATGAAGGGTCGCCAGCTACAGCGAAGGGAGACGCCGGTGCTAGCCGACTCCGTGTCGCCCTAGAGGCTGGCAGCTCTGTTTAGATAATCAGCTGTGCTGGAAATGAGGATGAGAAAGAACGATAAAGCGGGTGTTGCTGCCGCGCTTCTTCCCCGCAGGGTGTGCACAGTTGTTTAATAATTTAGAGGAGAAGGAGGGTGTGAGGATGTACAGACGCGCGATGTGTCGAACGCAGGAAGCCACGGTGAGGATGCTGCTGAAGTGAAGAAGAGGAGGAATTTTTCATGGAGGAATTTTTCGCTCTTCTCTGGAGATATGCGACCCTACTCATGGATGCTGGCTGGTCTCTAAGGAGTCAAGCATCCTCACTTCAAGGTGGAAGAACCGAGACCACAGAGATGAAGCAGCCTGAGCGACACTAGTTCTAAGCAGAATCATGATCAAAATCCAGCACTTCTGAAACTTACTCCTGGTCTTTTCATTAAGTTTATAAACACAGCTACCCCCTCACCAACGCTATCCCTGCCTCATGAACCTGTGAAATAACATCAACAAGTTCTTTCCATCAATACCTATGTACCTTAGTTCTTTCACAGCCAATTTTAATACGCGCCAGGAGTCTCAGTAACACGCTCTGCCTGTTGATTCCATTTATTTTGATCCAAAACTTTTACTACCTAAATAGTTAATAGCCTAATGATATTTTTAAAAATGTGCAGACTTATAAACAATAAATCCACACTTACATATGTGATGCTGCAGGTAACACACCGCCCTCCCCACACTGATGCACCCCCCGGGCACCCTCCTTACAAAGGCATCGGAGGTCACATCGCCGACATTATTCATAAGCTACAGAACTAATCTGCTTCCAGCGTGGCCTGACTTTCAGGTCACTACAAGAAAAGCAAAACAAGTCAAGTTCGAAGAAAGCCTGCCAAGAACTTTTCAAGTGGCAAGGTAACATTTCAGAGGGGTCAGCTTCTCTTTAAGATGTGCTCCTGAGGGACTCGACGCTTTCTGCTGAGCATCTAGAATTGATTTCTGTTTACCTTCTGCTGATCTAAAGCCAACAATTACAAAAACCAACAAAACAGCAGGGATCTCGCTAGAATTTTATGCATGCCCGCACCAGATGTCCTCTTGGAGTAGGAAATGCGGGAGGAAAATTTCAGGCCAGAATTGTTAGAGAAATGTATGAGCACTTCATAAAAAAAAATCAACAGGGAATCACCAGAAAAAGGAGTTGGGAAAGTCTGTCCATAGCAGCCTGAATCACACTTTGGTTGTAAGTATAACAGACCTCACACGTCTAACAGCCAGTTTTCCTCAATTTTCCAGAGTGCAGTGATCATCAGGAGAAGACAGCACCAGCCAGGATGCAGCGAGCGATGTACCAGCGCCCAGTAAATTCTGATCCATTACATTTAACTGGGCCAAGCACTGGTTTTTATGGGATCATGCCGCATTTACTAACAACTCACGAAGGGTAACCTCCACAGAACTCTATCAGCTTCCACAGAGCCAAGAACTGAGCCTCCACGGCCCCTGCTTGCAACCCAGCCTGTGCCTCCCGGCAGCGGAGCTGATGGAGGCAGAAAGCTGCAGCAAGGCTCCGCGGGCGCCCAGCCCACGTGGCTGCTGACAGCATGGGACAGTCCTTCGCAGGCTGCTCAAGAAGTGCAGGGAAAATACAACCTGTATATAAGAAATAATAATAATAATAATATAATCTTTCCTGGGAGCGCAGAATTTAAGAGATCTAACTACGCCAAGTGGGAGCTGGGGTGCCTGTGCCGACCAGCTTCCTTTCTGCCTCGGTTATAATGCAAATTGACAGCAGCTGGAGTCAACAATAACTGGAAAATGCTTTCCCCAAACCATTTTCTTTTCTTTTCTTTGGGTTCTGGAGGAATCTGGATTGCAGGCACTCTGTCTAGCCAGCTGTGGGAAGTACAGCGAGTCTCCCCAGCCCTATCGAAACCCAGATCCCCGGAGAAGCAGAACAGGAAGGACAGAGAAGCCAGCAGAGCCGGCGTTAAGAGAATCTGTGGAAGCTGAACGGTGTCCATCACAAGCTCTGCTTCTCAGAAGCTCCCAAAGGTTTCTCCTCCTGCAGCTTCCTGTTTTTTGTGACCGCATGTGGATTTCCATCAGGGTCTGATCCAGAAGCAGTCATGTGCACAAGCAAAAAGGGGTTTGCTCTCAATCCCTTCAGCAGCTGCATCTAGGAGGGAAGAATTATTTCTTTTTTTCTCTTCTGTTCATGAGGCTGTCTGCTCTGGTGTTGAGGAAATCCTATAACTGTTCGTGCACGTGCACAGCACACACAGCCACGTCTGACCGATGAGAACAGCACAGCCAACAGGCTGCAGAACTCCTGCAGAGCCCATCCTGCAGAGCTGGCGGCAGCTGGGACCCAGGTTTCCATGCTCCGCAGTGTGCCAGCGCAACAGCTCCTGCAAACGACAGCTCCCATCCATCTCCCAGCCCTGGAGCTGCCCCCAGCTCTATGCATCAGTTCTGAAAGTGAGAGAAGAGAGACGGCGAGGAGGAGGCCTTGCAAGGAAAGACAGAGAAAAGACGAACAGGAGAGTGGGTGAACGCGGGGAGGAAAAAGAGAGGAACAGATCCCAGCATGCTAACTTCATCATCGCGGAGATCAGTGGATCTGGGCTCGGTCCTTTCAGCTTTCCCAGCACTTAAAAATGCGGATAAAGAGGAGACAATCTGTGCTGTGGGAGAGATAAGGAAAGATTAAGAATGGAGTAACTCCAACCGAGCAGGCAAGGGCAGGGCTATAAAAACCGCTTCCTTGATGCTCTTCAACAACATCTTGGCCCAGGCCTGCAGCTAATTAATTGCTGCTTCCCCAGATTTAATGAACTGGGTACCCGAGCTGCTCTTGCACAGTTAACGAAGCTACCGAACGAGGTCCTGTTGGGCAAAGAGAAGAGGAGTGCTTGGGAAACCAGCACAACGCAGGAGCAAAGCACACAGTAACGATGTTCGGGGGGGATCGGCACCGTGCGTAGTCAGGCAGCAGGGAGATGGAGCTGCTGGTCTGTCATCTGTCTCTCCAGCTGACATCTGTATGATGCTGATACCGGAAGGAAGAGCTGCAAAAAGAGATGTACAAAGAACCTCGGTCCCTGGAGATGGGCACTAAGCTCAGCTCCTCATTCCCCATACACTGCCGCTTTCTACTGGTGGAGAGCGCCCTAAAAATCTAGGGGATTAGTGAGGGCAACAGCTGGAGGACAACCTTCTCTCTTGCCACTGCTCATAATTCAAAGGGTAGAAATTTAGAGTATGATTGCTGGGGCAATTTTCCCAAACTGTCACAGCTCCCAAAGAATATATGGGAGTAAGCGTGAAGAATAAGGCTCCCAGCCCTCTGGGATAACGCAGCTCTTGTCATAAAGCGCTGCTCCAGTCTCCTGACAGATACATCCCACCGCGTTCTGCTAACAGAAGGTTAAATGCCATGCCAGGCAAAGGAGCGACACAAAGATCTAAGCACACCCACACAAATCTGTCAGGCGAGACTGGCCCATGAGCCCGCCTGCTCAAAGGCAGCCAGCGTCCCGACAGCACAGACCCTGCCAGGAGGGCAGCAAAAGGGATATTCCCTGCTACGGGGGGGGGATCAAGGGCTTTGCCATGTGCCCTCTATGTCTGCTCTTTATTTACTGCTCTGCGTCGAGGATTTGCACACAAATTTTGCTCTGCACCATTAGGGATGTGCTCACTGTTTCTTCAAACAAAAGGATTTAAGATGCTGTTAGAGAGAACACTGGAGAAAGCAATTGGTGTACAGAGCTGCCACTTGGCCGTATGAGGAGCACGTGCTGCCTGGAGCACCTAAAGCCGGCGTTAGCTGCTCACTGTAGAAATAACGGCTCTTACTGCAAGTATCCCTACTCAAAAGCCCACGGCTTTTCTGCAGCATCTCCTGCTGATGGCTTCATCAGTCGCCAATGCTCCCGAGCTGAATGCCCCTCAGAAGCTCTCAGGCAGTTATCCACCGCACCCCTTCTTGCACTGCCCTGTGCTTTGAACAGAGAACATCTCGCATCTTTTCCCCTAAAACGGGTCAGTTTTAGCGAGCAGCCTAGCTTAGCGTTTCGCGTAGCAATTTTACAGATCTCCAGGGTAATCCCAGTAAACATCCAGAGGCATCCACAGCAAGAGCATATTGTTCCCTCCCCCACATCAAGTTCAGGGAGCGTATTTCGAACAGATGACATGAAGGAGGCATCCATGTAAACATCCTCTGTAGTGGGGGCAAGTGAAAAAAAGAACCAGAACAAAATGGAGAGGGGAAATGTTTTCCTGGAGAGTGACTGGAGCAAAGGATCTCTGGAAAGAGGGAAGATGCCCACCAGGACGGCAAAGAGATCCTGCACGAGGGAAGAGGCCAGCCTCAGCCCGTTAAGTGATCCCTCAATGAAGGTTTTCTTGGATGAATGATGTCACATTTCTGAGGAGAACGATGTAGAGTTTCTGGTGCTGCTCGTAAACCTGGGGAAGGAATTTTTATTGGAAGGGAGGGAAGACCATAGAGTCACAAGATAATCCAGGTTGGAAGGAACCTCAGCCCACCACCCAGCCAAACCTCCTGAAGTGGTCCGGTTTTCACTCTGTTTCTTACATTGCAGTTTCACGACTCTCTGGGATACTAACAGAAAACAGATCTGACAGGTCAGAACAAACCGAAAAAGTAGGACGTTGTGCTTTGGCCACACATTTGGTAACGGCCTTCCCACTCATCTGAGGGAAGGGAGAAGCTGAAGGGTCCCTTCTCCCCCGTGACACCAACACACGGCAGGCAGGCACGCTCTTTACCTCGGAGGACGGTGAGCTTGGCATGGACGGTGACCTCCCCATGAGGGTTTTGGGCAACACACTCGTAAATGTTCTCATCCCGGGGAGTCCGGAGGGGCTGGATCCTCAAAACAGCACCTGCACTTTCATCAAATTCAATTGTCTGGGAGACAGAGGGAAAGAGACACACACACAGTAAGCACCCTTGGGTTGCAAGTAGAAGCTTCATTCCTGCTTCTAAAGGTGGCGTCAGCATATATACAAGCACGTCGCCAACACACTTCAGCAGCTGCCCCACAATCCCCTACATATCACCAACACGGCCAACTTGTCTCTCTGCTGACCTCAAGGTGCCAGAACTGTCCCGTGCTAAGCCCTGTCCCTGACCACTGACCCACCAAAACCGCTACAAACATCTCAAATGCTCTGAAAGAAGGAGCCGTGGTGATGGCCCGTGTGGCGTGGGTGTTCAGAGCACAACCGTGATGAAAGGGGGAAACGGACCAAGTGAAAACAAAATAAAAATGAACCCCCGCCTTGTTCCTCCATCTGCACGGGCAGCTGACACCACAGAGCTCCTCTCAGCACGCAGCTGCCTGCCAGGGCTGAGTCCCACAGCAAATTCCACAGGGTGACCTCCTAGTCCTTGTTCCTCCGCTCTCATTTTTATCTAAACACTACCAATCGCCAGGGTCTGGCTGCCAGCAACTGCAATCTTTACTCCATGCTGTCCCAGGGTTAAAATAACGAGCCATGGATGCGTTTGAAAGGTACATTTACAGAGCTGAAGAAGTACCAGCGTAGTTGGGGTTTCTTGGGGAAGGAAGAAGGCAGCTTTATATTCTATTCCAGGAGGGCAAAAACCCCAACAAAAGAAAAAACTCCAACAACGTAAGTGAGCCAAGTTCTCTCTTGCTTTGGACCAAACCCAGCTGTTGACAGGGCCAAGAGCTCGCGTTTCACTCCTTCTGCTGTTAAAACTCCTCCCTTTCCAAATCTCACTTTGTTATTGGGTCTGAGGATGGCCAGAGAGCACTACCTGCTTTGTGTCAGCCTCTCTCTCTTTACACGTACCCAGACACAGACTCCAAGGACATCTCTTACCTCAAACCTCTGAGAGTTCACTTTCTTCCCTTTCTTGTTCCAGGTGACCCGTGGCTTCGGGTCTCCAGTCGCTTGGCATACGAAGGAGGCCACCCCTCCCGACACACCGATTTGGTCCACAGGTTTTTTAATGAACACAGGGGGACCTTGAAGAGAAGAAGCATCATCAGCACAAGGAAAGGCAAACTCTAATGAACACTTCTTGTAATTAACAGTGGCATCATCACTGCCATTCTCTAACGATCCCAGATGAAATTAAACCTCTTGGGCTTTTAGGAACAGTCAGTCTTTCCTTCCATCTTACATAGGAAGAAGCTACAGCACAAAATGATTAAGGGTCTGGTCTTACAAAGAGATTTCCTACAAATCTGAAGTCACGATCATTTCAAAACAATCTAGTTGTCAAGCCCAAGTGCATGGCAGCCAAGTCAGCCGCCTGCTCCTGCGGTTCCCCTTTCCCCTCTTCTCCCCCTCCTCGTCACGAGACATCTGAGAAAACCAAGGAACTCACACTGCTGAAGGAAGAAGCCAAAAGCTCCCCAAACTCCTCTCATAACCAGACGCTCAAAGGCGCAGAGGTGCCTGAGCAAACACGCTCCGAGCCCCGGGCTGCGTTTTAGCCAGCCTGGACCCAAGGGAACAACACTTGAGCCCGCAGCACCGCTCCCACACCCCCTGCCACTGATCCCCACCCTGGCTGACTGCCTTCAAGAGCACCTCTGCAAGGAGAACAGAGGATGCTGGGTGGGCTTCCCGGCCAAGGAGGGTGTCAAGGGCCTTCTCACGAGAGGAAGATGAGGCCAGGAGTGCTCGCAGAGCCCATATTGCCTCTGCCCTCAGGGAATCCTCCTTCTGTGCTCTAACCTGTTTTCCCTGCACAGTTTCCTCTCATCTAGTTAGTTTAAAATTTATTGAAATATTTAAATCACAAGGCCACAGCTGTGTTCAAGTAAAATCACTCAGATCATAAAGTTGCCGTCTGTTATTCTTGAGAAAAGCAGAGCACGTGACTCTGAAATGTGTACGTACCCAGAGTCTATAAAAAAAGATGTAAACACCCTATGAAGGAGCTTAGGGAGAGGGCAAATGGTCGCAAGAGAGAAGTCTGCAGGGTCTTTTAGGGGTGGAAAGACAAAAGGAAGCATTCCCCCTTTCCCTGGTGTGGCCAGCGGTATATAAATAAAAGCCACTGAGCAAGCTCATGTGATGCAATCAAGCATTTGTTTCCATGCTGGAGGTAAATACAATTTGCTGAAGCTGTTTACGTCCCACAAATGCTGTGTGTACAAAGCACGGGATTTATAAATATCCAAATCTATATTTAGAGGTCAGAGTTGTCTTTGCAATGTTACAGCTAAAGGTTATCAAGCAAGTCCCAGCGGAGGTACTGGCACTGGGGAATCTGTCTTCCATCTGAGAAGGCAAAACCAAAACTTTGCTTCAGGCTGAAATATAACCGCTCATCTGCGCTCAGCCTGACTTCCTTCCCCCCTTCTCCTCAGTTCAATACCAAGACTTTGCAGAAGTCAATTCCGAAGGTACAGCCAGAAGCATCCAGGGCTTTTAAGAACACTTTATTGATGCCAGTTCATTTCCTAAAGCCCCTAATAATCCTTAATGTCACGTATACATTTAAACGCACGCAAGCAGTATGATGAGAGCACAGCTGAGGAGAAAAATGAGGTTCTATTTCTGTCCTGAAGAAAGGGATGGTGCTCCAAAAACCAGAGAGCGAACTTGGGAGCCATGGCTCAGCATCCCTTTTCGGGGACCCCTGTTGAACCAGTGTGTGTAACGGGGAAGCTGAGTTGCTCTGCGAACGCTGCTTTCCTGAGCTCGCTGCAACGTCAAACTGCCTACGAGAAACCCACTCAGACAGTGAGAGACAAAAGAAAGGAACCCAAACAAAAAGCCCTATCAAACAACCCATACGGTTTTGCTACTCACTTGGAAAATCGGTGAAAATCACACCTAAGTTGTGGATTTTTAAATTGCCCAAGCCTCTCAGCTCTAGACTTCAATTCTTCCCCCCCAAAATCAAGCCCTGCGCTCTCCACCGATGCGCCCCCAGCCACCGCAGCTCCGTCCCTCCAGCCCACGCCCATCGCAGAACAACCCTCTCCCCTCTCCCAGCGCTATCGCAGGCAAGGCGGCGATGACACAAAGCTGAAACAAATTCCTACGTGCTGCGTAGGACTGCCACAGCTCTGCCGTGCCAGGTCCAGCTTGCAGTGCAATGCAGTTAGAATTCAGTCTTCAGCTCTGAAAAGCTGTCTCGAAAGGCTCCAAAGGCAGGAACCAGGCGCCATGTGAAACACAAGCCTGCTCAGAGGGGCTTATGTGCTTCCCCTCATTTACCAAGATTGCAGGACCTCAGTTTCTAAGAAATAAATAAAAACCAGAGAGGCATTTTCCAGATGACATACGTGCAATCCAGGAGATTTTCTGTCACTTTACCAATCTTCCCTGACGGATGGATAGCTGAGAGCAAGTGATTCTCAGAAAGACTGAGTCTGAGTTCCACCTAGGTCCAGCGGTCACAAGAGATTTTTCATTTTCCTCTTTCTCTGCTTGCAAAGTAGAACCTGTTTTTTTTCAATATCAAACCGGGAATGGAAAAAACTGGAGCTTAAAAGAATTTTCGTACTACAAGAGGTCTCCTGCTGGGTCTGGGTCTCTGGAGAGAAGGTTGAAAAGATCGGATGGCTGTTGTGTCCCTGTGATTCTTCTCTACAGCTTAACAGAAACCCATCAAGTCAAACTGAACCTTTGACGCCTGCCCGCTGCCTACGCGCTTCCCAAAAGCAACAGCCGGGGCAAGCGACACGCTGGACAGTTGCCACAGGCTGTAAGGAAGAGACACACATTGACCATCCATCCCGTGCTCTGCAATTGCATCTGCAAAGACGATCAGCACACGTCTGCCCTCTGCCACCTCTTCCAGACAGCTCCGCTCCTGCTGTGCGTCCCTGTCGCGGGCAGCTGGTGGGACCACGCGCTCGCCCTCTCGGTCGCTCCTCTGCAGGACAACCTCCAGCAGGCCTAGAGAAACATGGGTGGCACGGCATCTGTTCAGACGGGACACGATGCCCATTCACTGCTGGGATTTTGTGAACACAGACTTTGAGAAGAAGCCATGAGGTGATGGGGGGGTCTCCTACTCACCCCCGAGGCACACGCACCAGGGGAGCACGCAGAACGACACGAGCCCACGTACAAGGGCTGCACACGGGGGCACCTTTCCCCACAGACGCGGGAAATGCTGCTGCCTCACCTCTCCCCTTCCTTCTTCCAAGGCAGAAAAAGTTCTTCACATGCAGTCATGTAAATAAAAAGAACCCAAAACCCAATAAACCCAACATGTCCCTGCTAATGACACACAGACGCCAAAATAGCCTGAAGAGCTTTACAGCAAAGCAGCTTGAAAGATGTAGGAGTGGGGAAAAGGAGGGGACCCTTTAAACCCAAGTGTCCCCTGGGAACTGCAGCCACGGTGAATAGCGGGTGATGGACGAGGAGCGCAGAGACAGGCCGGCCACCATATGCCTGTCTGAGACATCAAAAGCCAAAGACAGAGAAGGCGATGGAGAACGCAGAGGTGGTTTAAGGGGTGGGAGAGAGGCAGGAGCACCAATGGGCTTAACACATCTGAGCTGGCAGCTGAAGGGGAGCGGGGTGAGGGGGGACAAAAGGAAAAAGCACCGTCGTGAACCTGCACCATGGATCCTTCCTCCTTGCCTCCTGTAAGCCCGGTCTCCAGGCTGGGACGGCTGCTCCTCCTGGGAGACCCAACTGGGACCTGAACTGCTTCTCCCTCCTGAGCTGCAGCCACCATGGAGGGCAGGTCCGAGGCTGCTCCCACAGGGTGACAGACAATGTGGCCGCCATGTCCCCTGCCACCCGCTCCCCAGGGGAAGCGCGGAGGTGCCACCACCACAGCAACAGGCCCGTCTCCCCTCAGCCCCACAGGCACCATGGAAGATGGCCCGTGGGGCCCGTGACCACGTTCCTGGACCATTTCCCCCAGCTCTAGGAGGAAGGGGCAGGGTGGAAGCTGTCCCTCCCCGCAGGCTCTCCCCGAGGGGGCCGTGGAGGTGCCCCCACACCTCTGCTTCCTCCTGACCCCCCAGTTCTTTCCCCATCTCCAGCCCCACAGTGGGGCTGATTTCAGACGGCAAAATCCACCTCTCTGCTCAGCACCCCCTCCTTCTCCCGCCACCCCCAGGAAGGTCCCTCCCCGATGGCCACGCAGACAAACGTTTATTCTTTCCTCCGGCCCCAGCCTGGCTGAAAGGGCCCCTCGCCCACAGCCGCAGCAATCCACGCAGACAAAAGAACAACAGCTACAAAACGCGTATTTTAAAAGGTTTTCCTTCCATTTTCAGTGCTCCCGGTCCCTGCCATCAGCACTCCGGTGGAAGCCCACGCTCCGGTCCCGCTGGCCCACGACGTGCCGGGTTCCGGTGAATAAACACTCGCTGTCCCCACCCTGGGGATGGAGGGGGGTCTCTGCTGTACCTGAGACCTGCCAACAAAACTAAAGCTAAAGAGCACAGCAGGCAGGCCACGTTCTTGCTGTCTGGCGAGGTTATCACAGCCCTCCTGAAGGCGTAGGGCAGCTGTCCTTTTGCCCGCTGTTCCCAGTCGACCTTCGACGGATGGCCCCGGGGTGCTGAGCGCGACATTTCCCAGCGGAGCTGCCCACCGTGGGAGCGTGTCCATGCTACAAGAGAGATTTGGGGCACACTAGCCAATGACAACCTTTATCCTAGCTCAAAAATACTGAACAGATCAAAATCCATCCTTTTTTTGTGCATACATGCACCTCTACCTGTCAAGAGCAAAGGGAAAAGATGAGACCATGAAGCCGTTTGCGGTCGATGTTATTTTGCCGTTAGCGTTAGCACACCCCAATCTGCTCTCCCAGGCTCCAGATGATTCCTACGCTCAGGATGCAGATCTCCGGCTTTGACGCAAATTCGGCTGACCTTGGGCACTCACCCTTCGCCGCACCTCAGTCTGCCACCCGTAGCGCGGAGGTGACAATCCTCATTTCTCACACCTGCCTTCCCGCCTGCCTTAGTCTAGACACTACAAGCAATTTGGAGTCAAGGATGGTCTCCAAACAGATCTGTTCAGCACTCAGCACCCCGGGTGGTACCGCACACAGCTACAGCCTGGAAATACTGTGATACAAACAAGACAAAATAACCATGAAAAATCACTAGAGACAGAACTCAGAGACCTTCTTCCCCATGCACTTCTCGATGGGAGAGAAAGATAAAAAACAAAAGCCAGAAAAAAAGCTTTGCAATCTCCCAACAACCAGACACCTCTCTTCACTATTTCTAACACCTCGCTAACTTCAAGAGCAGCCAGGAAGGAATCCCATGGCGTTCTCACTGGCACGCAAAGGGTTTAACTCCCTTCTTCTCCTCTTCCTCCCCCTCCTTCCCTTTGGATTTTTGGGCTAAAACTTTGCTGATCTAGTGAAACTCCATCTCCACCGCTGACAGGCTCACAATCCGAGGAGCACAAGGTACCCCCCCAGATACAGCCCTGGGTGACAGTGCTTTCACCTCCCCTCCCGAACACCTCTCCAGGTGAGACCCCAGTCTGGCCACGCACTGTTTGTTTGCTGGTTGAGGAAACGGGTTTTACACCCATGTGCTGCTGCCGTCTGCCTGCCTGCAGCAGCTGAGTGCCCTGCACTGGACCGATGGGGACAGCCTGGGGGGCACGGCCAGAGGAACAGCTTTGTCACACCAATGAATCCGAGAGATAGAGAGGGGAGCAAAAGGACGGGAAAATCAGCAGGGATAAGGAGAGAAGGCATCAACAGGGAAAACGCCGGAGAACCGGAGCAAGATGGAGAGGAGGGAGGTGTTCAGAGCCAGAACAGACAGAGGAGGCAAACCAAGGAGCCGATCAAAACAGGAGAGAGCAGCCAAATTTGAGACAGATGGAGAGTGGGGAGCAAGGATGCGATGTTTGGAATGGGTATGTTTCAAAGCAGAGGCATTAGGGAGCGGGGGAGCTTGCAAGAGGGGTAGCAGCAAGAAAGATGGCTCCAAAATTTACATTTTTCTCCATGAGAGGAGGGAGAGCTGCAAACTGCGGGCAGGACTGACGCAGGCTGTGAGGAGGGTCTCTAGGGAGACACTCAACAAGACCGAAAACACTCCTCGGAGAGGTCCTGCAGAGACTCTGGTCTCCTTGAAATCCAGGGTTTTACTGATAGATTTTGCACTTTTTTTCCGGAGGGCTGTTTCTCAGTGCCTCACAAATAAAATTAAAATGAGGGTTTTCTGACAGAACAAACAAACAGGGAGTGAATTATCTTCCATTTCCCCATCAATAACTTCTCCCCAACCCAATCGTCTTATCATCATAAAAAGTCCATTAAGCAGTAATTGGGGAGGCAGTAGAACACGGGGCTGCTCCATGAAACAGAAGCACGCTCACTCCCCAACTGGCCTTTTCTGGGAAGGCAGACAGGATAATTATAGGCTTCAGACAGAGACTTCCTCTTACTGTCAGCAGCTCTCGGCTCCCTTCAGGGAGATGGGACTGGCAAGGTTGGGCAAAGGAGGGTAAAAAAAGATCGAGGACTTTTTTTTAGAAGTGAAATACTTCCACCTTGCTATTCCCCTGCTGCTGATCCTCCAAAGCCCCGACCTGACGCAGAGAAGCTGGGCTGCACAAAGGTGAAGGCAGGCTTTTCCCTGTCGGACACAGGGGAATGTCACTTGAAAGATTACACCCTCTGCTTTCCTGCAAGTCCCCAGAGAAGAAAGGACAGCAGTGAAGGATGTGCCCCAACACAGGATTTAACATGAGCAAAAAATGGGTGAGAAAGAGCAAGACTCATTTCACACACCTTTACTACACCGGCTGTCCAACAGTCCCTACGCCCGCTGCCTTCCCCTCGGCCAGGAGGAGGCAGCTGGCCCCCCATAGCCAGCACCATGCCAAGCTCTTCTTGCCATGAGGCTCGTAATTTTGGGGATCTGGCACATCCCTACAGCCTTCAGGCCCCTATTCGCAATGCTCTCAGCCACAGACCCTGTGGAAGAGGAGGGAGAGCCTGCAGCAGTGGCGGCAGGATGAGACCAAGGCTCCTGGTTCTGACAGCCAAGGTGAGAAAAACCACGTTATCCTGCCTGCTGGAGGGGAAGCATAATCCTTCCTTCTGGTCTATTTAAACTGCGAGTTTTCAGGGATGGGACCGTGCCTTACGCATGGGAACAGCAGCTACTGTGAAGTCACCCAGTTTCGGCAGGACTTCTCCAGGCTGCCATCGTACATCGGTATGTAGGGAAAGGATCCACCTCTCTCCATAGCACAAAGGGCATTTGTCACTGCCACTAACCAGTCCCAGCCCCAGCGACCGGCACCCTGACACAGCCAAGGAAAGCGCTCTGCCAGCTGTGATGTATGCAATGTACAGGGCATGCTGCAACGATCATAGAATCATACAATCATAGAATGGCCTGGGTTGAAAAGGACCATAGTGATCATCTAGTTTCAACCCCCCTGCCATATGCAGGGCTGCCAACCACTAGACCAGGCTGCTCAGAGCCACATCCAGCGTGGCCTTGAATGCCTCCAGGGATGGGGCATCCACGACCTCCCTGGGCAACCTGTTCCAGTGTGCCACCACCCTTTGGGTGAAAAACTTTCTCCTAATCTCTAACCTAAACCTCCCCTGTCTTAATTTAAAACCATTCCACCCCTACACGTATACACCCAGCACAGGGCAGCTCCATCCTCCCTCCCTGCTGTCGTGGGTTAAGCAGGGTGGGGGCAGGGACTGTGTGAGCGGGTGTGTGTGGTTTGGCCCCCAGCCAAGGGCCAACCCATCACACCTGCTACAAATCAAACTGAGGGGCAAAGGAGCAAACAGGTGGTAACGCAGATAAACCTCTGGCCAGGATTCTTGTTCATCCTGCATCAGGAAGAAGGTTGCTCGTGGTGACCAGCAAGAGCTGAAGCAGACGAGCAGTGCTGTCATGGAAGATGGCAGCTCTGGGCTCAGCTGCTGAAGGGCCAGCGAGCACTGGAGCACACGCAGCCTCGGCAATGGCCAGCCAGGACCCTGGGGGTACACAAGTGCTTTCAATCAACTGTAACAACATCTCATTCCATATTTGTCCACGAGTCCTATAACAAGGCATAATAACCCAGAGCAAGAAACCCAAGGAGCCATCCTGGCAACTTAACGAGGGCCCCTTGTCCATCAGCGTCATGACAGCAACCCCAGATTGTTTGCAATCAGAAGCTCAAGGCAGGGAGCTCTCCCTCCCCTTGCCACGTTGCCAGGACAGCTTCTACTCCAGCCATGTCATTGATATTGGCATCGCGGAGAAGCTCGATTCACCCCTACCTAGAAAAGCCAGAGCGAGAGAGGACTTGGCTCTTAACTTCTGCTGCTCTGTCGGAGTCACTCAAGAATCAGAGTCCATGGGGGATAGCAGAACACGAAAAAGCACCTCCTATGGGACAAGCTTGAAAGAAGAAAAAGCTTAACGAGCAAGGATCCCAACTCCCGGGGGGCCATGCCATCTTAATATAGCCCAGCAGCAGTCCTGAGCCACTGAGAAGTGACAGCAGAGTCAGCAGCAATGGGGAAAACAAACTGCTACAAGCTTCTGCGTCTCACGGTCGTTCAGAGAAAGCACAGTGCTGAAAGCCCCAAGGATGTGAGCAGGGAGATCAGTTCTGATCCTCGGTTTAGTGATATGACAAAGACTTCTGCAAAATGCAGACACACAGCTAGGTCCCCTGCCTTGCAGCGCCCGCTCAGACGGGGCTGCAGCACTCCAGCAGATGAATGATCCCACTCAAGGTTTGCCAGCTAATACACGCATGGAGCGGTCGTTTGGGGACGAAAGGCACACCAGGTAAATAAAGTCCTGACAAAACCCTGCTCTTTTCCTCCAGTAAACAAATGCTGTATTACTTCCACTTACTAGCTCTTCTCTGCTTCTTTCAGACAAGAGCAGAAGTCTCCTGGTCTACAGGAATAGGGCAAGGTACGACTCCTAGAGCACAGAATTTTGGTTATTTTCAAAAGCTTGTTACATTATTCCTATCCAACCTTTGGTAAAAGACTTCATTTTTCATGGAACAAAGGAATAAAAGGAGATTCTAGGTATACAACCTTGAAACACCTTACTCTGGGTCGTACCAGTACATTGTGAGCTTGTGCTCATCAGTACTGGGACTGGGGTGTCCAGGGAGCTCAAAATGGAAGATCTTGGAAACAAGAAACCAAAACCCAGTAAAGCCATGACTAATGGATGAACACAACCTTTAACAATCATGAACTTTGACTCATACCACGCGAGTCATCACAATTTCTGTCTCTGAACCACAATACTCATCATTCAGATTTGCAGAGGGCACATCAACACAAAGGAAGAAAAAAAAAAAAAGAAGGGAGAATCCAACAACAGTGCTGGGAACTGACAGCAGTGGGAACCCAACAAATTCAGCTCTGGGATAACCAGAGATTCGGTGAGTCAGAAAAACAGTGCAACACGTGAGCGAGAGACAAACGGAAACATGGAAAAGCAGCAGCAAGGACCCCTTCAATTCGTCTGTCGAAGGCAGGAATTGAGGAAGGTTAGCGGGTTTTTTTCAGCAGGAGAGGTTTCTGTTCGTGTCTGACACCTGCCAAGAGACGCAAGGGATGGCTTCACACCCGAAGGCTGTATCGCAGCCCCTCCAGGCAACGGGGCAGAAGATGCTTTCCCCTTCCAGGTGAAGGCAGTCCCTCAAGTGGCAGCTACTGGAATCAACCACGACGAGCAGATCTCACAAGGAAAGGGGAGGATCACAGCATTCATAAAGGAAAAACCGCACAGAAAGCCCCCAAAGCCCAACAGATCCTACCCACACAGAGAGACAAAGAAAAGCTGAAGGATCTTCCTGGCTCCTGGGTGATCACACGAGAGCCGGTCTCAAGGTGATCTTTAATCGCTGAACCGAAAAAATCCTGCACCGTCTTTCAGAAATTCATTCAAACAAATCAAAGTCCAGGCTAAAGATTTGTAAGTGTCGGCACTCGTAACAGCATGCTCGGACTAATTTATGAATAAACCCACGAATTCTAACGGAGGTGAGGGAGGAAGAGGACATAGCCAAATTAATTTGACTTTATTAATTGAAAAAACCACCAAGTTTCATCACCCTACCACTCTTCTGAGGTTGTGTGAGAGTGGGGGGAGCTAAGCTTATTAATTATGCAGAAAATGCAAAACTATCATCCTCTGAATGAGTTTAAAATAAGGAGAAACCCTTTCAGAACAGGGAGAAATTACTCCCCAAGGCAGCTGAAATTTCTCTTGCAACTTCAAAGGACAATAAATTATTCAAATCACTCGCGCCACTCCGCACGCTCGCTCACTCCCTCTCTCCTTCTCAATTTTATGCTCCTGAGTCAATTAAAGGTTTGGAGGACTCGGAGAAACTCTGTAGAATGCTAAACCAGTTGCAGCTCCTTCTATTTATTTTTTTTCTTTTTTAAAGCTTTGCTTTTCCTCTTGGCCTCAAAAGGAAACAGAAATGATTCTGTGCATTGCAGATGAGACTAGCAGCGTTAGTTTTAACCAAGCTGGTACGAAACAGCAATATTTCACGTCTGAAGCAAGAGGGGACATGCTAAAAAAATCTCTACGCAATGATCCTGTGAAAACACGTCAATCCATACTCCGTCATGTCAACTGTCTAAATCATTCATTGCAATATCCCCTTTCAAAATCTTAGCAGTAGACATCCAAAATATATTTATAATGCTCTCTCCTGGCAGCCTCCGCGGCTAGGTTAGCTGTGATCTCTTCCATCGTCACGCTGTTATCTGCTGTGCCCTTGGACGGCATCGGTGGCTCCTCTGCCAAAGCGTAACAGGACTATTTAGCGTTTGCAGTATGGGAACCCCAAACCAAGGCTGAGCCTAATTACACCGGACAACAACATGGCAAGAGAAGTCCTTGCTCAAAAAAGCAAATCTAGACAAGCAAAAGGAGGGAACTGACAGAGCGAGGACGCTCCTGCCGCCTGTTCCCGTACCCGGCCCACAGCCTGTGCGATCGTCACCCTCCACCACATGCAGCAGATGGCATAAAACGTGATTATTTTCATGAACTTTAACAATCTCCAAAAATTAAAGGCAGATCCAGTGCAGAGAACATCACAGCTTTCTAAGGTGGGAACTGGGACCAATTATGTTGCAAGAGAACATCCTTGACTGGAGGGGAAGAGCGGCACAGAGCAAATAAAACCGTTCTTTGGAGATTGCGTCTCACAGGCAAATCCGAGCCCAGATTCCATCCCACGCACTCTGCAGAACGACATTCCTCTGGTCAGATGTCCTTGAAAAACACTCTGCCTGCCTTCTAAGAATAATATTGGGCTTGCCAGGCCACGAAAAGAGTGGGAATACCCTCGCAGAATCCCCTTAGTGACCCAGGAGATTCCTATCTGGTTGGTTTCGAACAGCCACAGCCACACAGACCTTGCCCCAGAGATGAAAAGCTGATGGGACCCGGGGTCTCGGTGAGACACCCAACGATGCTGTCCTCCCCGGCAGCGTGTGCAGAACCGCCCGGGTGAAAAGGACACGCAAAGGGGAAAGTCACAAAGAAATAAGTATTGCCTCTCTGGTAAAGCCTGGCGCAGAGGAGCCCTGGCTTTGGCACCCAGGTATGGTGACGCCAGGCATTTTCTCTGTCACAAACACTATGCAGATGACATTTTCACACCAGCTGCTTGTTTACACAACAAACAGATGCTCCTTTCCCCTAACTTAGCCATCTAATGAAGCTGAGCAGCAAGAACCTCTGGTTGGGAAAAGATCCTTCACCGGGAGACACCCATGACTGGGTCCCAAACACCCGTGGGTGATGCTGTCCCCAGGTGCTCCTCAGCAGCGATTAATCCAATAAACGTTCGCAGCGTGGGGCACAGCTGAGACCTGGGAGGTGACAGCCCCCACTGCCCCTAAGGAAGCTCCTTCAAAAGATGATTTATTTCCTCTCCTGGTCCTACAGAAGAGACAATTTTCCAATTTGAGTTATCTTGGGAAAAAAAAAAAAAAGAAAAAGACAAAAAAAAAATAAAAAAAGAAAGAGACATCACTCAATCCAGGCAGGCGAGGTTTAATTTAATCAGGCACTTAAACAAGGTGACACAGAAGCTTAATTCAGTGCCCTTGAGTGGGACAACAACTAGTCCAGAACCCTCGCAACCACAAGCGGGATCGCAGCTGGCAGACGGAGAAGGTGGCAAAGGAAAAGGGCAACTCAGGAACAAGGACAGCAACGTGCCCCCTTGCCCACACCGGCGGCCAGTGCGCGGGGAACACAAGCAGAGAGTGGATCCAGGGGAGGGCAGCAGGATCTCTGCCTTCTGGGAGGATGCAGCTCAGATCCGGCCTCTTCTTACACACCGTGAGACTCTACTCGCTGAAGGAACAACGTGCAACACCAAGTAGAAACTCCACCACCTCCCAACTGACTACACCACCTCCTCTACGTCTCCACCAACAGTTCTGCTGCCCCTCCAGCCGGCACCCACCAAGGGGGAGAAGCCTTCCTGCAGCATCCCCCAGCAGGTACCTGCACTGCTTGTGGGGCCGTTCAGCCTCTCCACATTTCCACATCCTCCTCCTCTCGGGACATCGCTGTTGTCACGAATCAGTCTCGAAGGCTTACAAACAGAGCAGCTTTCTCCCAGTGGAGAAAGATACACTTCCCACCGATGTAATCGGAACATGTCTATCAAGTCCTAAGATGGAGTCTCCTTGATTTTTATTCCCAACTTATCTGACAACCGCTGTCTTGGCCAACAACAGATCAAAGCCAGGACCTTCAGAGCTAAAAGCTGGGAGCTCTGCTGCAGGGGCTAATCCTCAGTGGATCAGAGCCCGGGAGGGAGCGTTCAGAGGAGAGGAGCTCGATACACCTGTAAGTCACTGCCATCACCAGCTCCGACATCTCGCAGCACGGAAACTCCACACGCCTCTTTTTTTCATTGTACCAGCCCCCAAAACACAGCACCACGTTGGTAGCCTGACCACGGACCCCACGAGCTCCTCTCCCAACCCACCGTACGCTTTCCATTCTCTCCAGAAGCCCCACGCGCGTGGCACAAGCCTTGCTGCTCCACGGATGCTCCACAGCGCGAGAGCCCCCCGCACACGTGTGCCCGGCATGAATGAGTGTCTTCTGCAAATTAACAACGGAGCAAGGGCAATTAAAAGGGAAGAAAGCCTGGGAAATGCATCATAAAAGGGGCTTTATTCTTTTTATTTTGTCAATTGCAATTTAGATTTAATTATTTATGGTAATACTTCAGAGTGTGCTAGTAACTGCTCTACAACGTGATTTATAAAAGGAAGGGAACCTAAGCAATAAGTAATGTTCACTAGTGCATCTGCTATTAAATCTTTGCTGGGGCGGAGAGTGGCGCACACCAGCCTTCTGTGTATGCAAAGTACCAATTAGCAAAGCACTACTGTAAAACGCAAAGGTTTAATCAATGGGAAAAATCCACTTGAAAACAGCGAGCCTGCTGTTCTCAGTTATAAAAATTACCACATTTCTATACAGTAAGTAGCTCTTTACCGGCAACCGAGGAGCACTTGAAGTGGGCACGTTGCTCCCCCGGGTAGCCCAGGAGGGCAGGGGTACCCGAGCACTGCCCCAGGCCCCGGCCAGACGCGGCTGCGCTGCAGAGGATGGGCAGGAACACACCCCGGGCAGCTCCAGCCAGCGAGACCGATGGTGCCTGTGCACAACAGGAGATGCTGTAAGGCGCTCGCTGCAGAGATTTTATGACTCGGGCTGGGGGTATGACCGGGAAACAGCAAGTGTGGTTCTGTGCCCAGGTGCATCAGAAATTTGGGAAATTTTTCCCCTCCCTGGACCCATATCCAGCTCTCGTCTGTCTGGTTTTCTATCGGCTTGAAGGGGCAAGAGATCTCTCTGGTTGTGCAGCACACCGGCGTACAGGTCTTGGGGAAGGCTTCCCCCTAACTCACTGCGGTAAAGCCGATCAATGTCACTTGTGGAACCAGCTCAATCCTTAACAAAATGAGAATATGATCCATTTAATGAGAGGCCATTGAAAATAATAATGAAATTCGCAATGTCCAGCTCTAGGGCTGCCCTTGACCATACAGAAGAAACAAAGAAAGTGTCCGTATGCAACCGAAGGAAAAGCGAAGAAACAAGTCTGCCTTACACCTTTCAATTATCATCCTCTTCAGCTGCACAAGAGACCAGCAGGCAGAAAGCAGTGTGGTGCTTTGGTTTTTTAATTTAAATAGCAGTTTCCTTTAAATAGAATGTTCCTGCCATAGAAAGATTCAAATCACTGACTGAGATCAATTAGCCTAGGAAACAAGGGAAGTATTTTAATGGTCCTTTGATTGCAGAGGCCACAGCTCCTCCAGCGCTGGCAGAAGAGGCAAGTTCACGCTTTCAGCCTCATGCTGCAAGGGGAGCCATTCCCCTGCGAAGCCGGGAAGATGGTGCCCCAAGAGCCACCATCCCAAGGATTTCCACCCTGTGACGTGGGCTTCCCACGGCGGCGGGGGCACCACCGGCACTGCCTGGCATCGCTCGCCCTGGGGGCTGCACGGCCTCGGCAGCCCCTCCGGTGAATTAGGGCAGGAAATGGGGTCAGCAGCGTGGCAAGCGCCCGGCAAATGGATGGCGGCCAAGGGATTACGCGAGAGGCAGTGTGACAGAGCCCAGGGCCATCTGATGGGAGAGGACATTGTCAGAACAGAGTGACAGCTCCTCACAGACTCTCCGCAGTTGTGACAGACAAAGCTGTTTGCTGTTTGCATGCCTCAGTGGGGAGCACTGCAGGATGCTCGGATGCTGCTGACCGGCCAGGAACAGCATCCCCTCCAAAACCAGGAGCTACCAACTCATCATCAACAGCCCCAGAGCAGTTCAAACAACTGGCACACGATAGCGAGCAGCCCCACGGGCAAACAGGTCGGGGAGATGCTGCCGTGCTCTACAGGTTAGGACAAGAGACAACGCCTGGCCCAACTTCAACTCGGACACCGAGTCCTGCAACCTACCAAGTTCCCATATGTACACCTGCGAGCAGCAAGAGGAGAAAAAAAAAGAAAAGCACAAAACCTCACAGTTGAGGATCCAAGGACACTGCAGAACTACAGGAGAGGGAAATTTGGCTGCTAGCAGCAAGGTGTCTGCTGAGTAGTGACAGATTTCAGCGGAGGTTGGGCCACACAACTGGTGCCTTCTGTGGCTGAGCAGCACCAGCCCTTCCCGAGGGCACATCTCCACCAGAAGTGCTTCGTAGCAGTCAGACAGCACGCGGGATCTCCCAGCTCTGCTGGAATCTCTGAGCAAATCTCACCCCACAGAAGAAAAGGACAGGCAGGATGCTCGTTTCTTCCCAGGAAAACCAAAACCACAGAAAAACTCAAGTCCCACAGCCACGATTTTGAGAAGCCCTGATTCTGCAGAGTGCCCACCCAGGGCTCAGGGTACATCTAAGAAAAAAAGGGACCCCAGTTTTCACAGGGGATGAATCACAACAGATGAATTGGGGCTTTGCTCATCCAGAGAGGCACTTGCACACACATGAACTCTCCACCTGCGCCTGCGAAGATGCATCGCCTGCTTTGAAAACAAGAGGACAAAGCGATTTGACCAGGCACGTTACAGCGAACCAGCGGCAGGAACGGGACCCTGGAGCCTTGACACTGCATTTTCCACCGTAAGCATCCTCTCCTCTCCTGACTCTACTGCACAAAGAGCCAGGAACGGAAATTTCTGTTTGCAGTCTCCTGCTTTTGCAGCAGCCACAGCAGACAGCAGCCCAGGTACCACCAGTGCCCCCTTTTACCAGCCAACAAGGGTGCCCCAAGCCCAGGGGAACACAGCAGCCGGCTTCAACCATCCACCCTGGCTGCTCATAAAGAACCTACAAGAGCATCGGCTGCAACATCCAAGGAGGACCCGGGATAATGGAAACATCATCTTTCTGCACAGGAACATTTCCCTGCAAAGAGGGGCTAAGCATGAACCCAACTCAGGAGTGAGGCAAGGGCAAATACATCCCCACTCGCCTGCTGCAGAGGAGAGAGAAAGCGGCGTTCAAAAAAAATCTCCCAGCAACAAAAGGTCGAGGATCCATTCAAGCCCCAGTGACCGCGTCATCTTAATAAACCCCGATAACGAAGTGATTACGTTAAAAGCTGTCAAGGGCTACGCTGACCAGAGCAGCCCTCTCACCAGCTTCAAGCAGCTTTGCTGGGGAGGAAAAAAAAAGTCATAATTCAATCAGCTTGGAAAAGTCTATTCCCCACTGATCCCGAGTGATCAGCCTTCATGTTGAAGGAACATTACATTCAAGTCGCTGAAGAGTTTCACTTTTTTTTTTTTTTCTTCCCCTTTTCATTTTCTAAAGCAAGAATTGAAGGGCAGCGAAGATAAAAACTGTGTTAAACTGGAACTGGTTCACTCCGGGGAAGAAGAACCATAATACTCTTTCTTTGGATGCTGTTTTGAATCCAGCCCCGGCCAGTAACACGACAGCCGTCAGCGGTGTCTGACAGCTGCCTGAAAGGCAGGAGCAGGAGAGGACAATGTGGGCGAGCGGGGTGGAGATGGGGCTGGGAGAAGGGCGAGGAAGGCTCCGGCGAGAGCTGTCGGGCACCTCCCTCCCGTTCTCTCCAGCTCTTAGGGGCAACCTGAGATTCCACACAGGCTGCGAGGACCTCGCTGCCCTATGCCCCTCTGAGGAGGGACTGGGAACAACAGGAAGGCACTGGTGGAAAGCTAAAGATGTTGGAAAATTAACACACATGATCAGGTACTTGAATGCTAAAAGGAGAGGGGGACGCTTCACTGGTTCTGAGCATAAAGCCTGCTCCTGCTGTCCTCCAGGGCAGGTGAACCCTGGGTGAAAAAAAGGAGCAGGGGAACGGGAGAGTCACTTACTTTCAGCTACGCAGCCTATTAGCAGCACGGAGAGGAGGTTCACGAGGGAGACCAGCGAAGACATCCCAGGGCTGGGAAGCATCCTCATCCTCTGCAACGGCCTTCAGCCCCAGCCGGGAAGGCTCCGGGTCAGCAGGACTCACAGCGTGTCCCCAGCGTTGTCAGCACCTGCAGATGCACGAAGGCAGAGGGGAGAGCACTTAGAGAGAGGAAGGAGGGCAGCCGACATCGCAGAGGGAGGGAGAAGCTGAACAGAGCCCGGAGAGGCAGCGGGGCCCTGGGAAAGTGGCGGCTTCGTATGCTCCCTGTGGGCACACCAGCCAGCGCTTCGCCTCGATGCCACCAAGGACCTGGCCATCGCCATGCGGGCTGGTGGGGACAGAGGCCAGCCTGCTCCGGCCTCCCCGCCTCGGCAGGCAATGGCGAATTTCCGTGCACGCACCCACACAAAGGGAGGGAACGGCGCAAGAAAGAGAAGCGTAACCAGGAGGTGCCGACTGCGCAGAGCCCCTGTTTAAAGTTTAATGCCTGTCGGCTTCTCTCCCCTCCCCGACACAGGAGAAAGGCAGCGCTGGCCAAGCAGCACACGAGCAATGAGGTGTGAAGGGATCTGACCCGACAGGGCCCAGGGACCCTCTTAAAGGGCGATTTTTCCACAAAAGCGCAGGGCTAGGGAAGGAAAACTGAACCCTCACACATTAAAAACCCAGGAAGGAAGCAAAAATATTCCCCCATAAGAGGGAAGGTGAAGAGGGAGATGTCCTCCCTGCATCCCCTTTTGTTTGCTGAGGATACCTGCAGCTGGGGGAGGGATTTCTCCCCTGCCCAGCCGAGCTCGGCGATGTGCAGCTCTCACCCCAACCCAGCGAGCCTGAACCTCAGCCCTGCAATCAGTGTGGGTGTCCCAGAGGCTCTCTTGCAAGGAAACAGTACGCTGGCCAGCCTCCCAGGCTTCTTACCAGGGCGGGGATTACAGCAGCTATTTTGCACGTCTGAGAGCCCCTACCCCACTCCGTGCCTCGGTTTCCCCACCTGCACACACCAAGGAGTCATGTCACTGAGCTACAGCAAAACTGGAAGAGAAAAATCCCAGAGCAGAGGGTACCATAGCTGATCCTGACGGACCAGAAGACCCAGCAAGCAAACAACCTCCAAAGGACGTGGGAGAGATTTTCTCCTGAATGCTTCTGCCCTGGACGAGGCAGAACGCGGCTGCAGGACAGCACCAGCCTATTAGCACGGCTGTGACAGGGGACAGCAAGCTCAGCATCAGCCGCTGCCCGTGCCCTGCCAGCACATTTCCATGGAGACAACTCCTGGCTCCAAACAGAGCTGCCTGCCTACAGCTTTATCCTGATCCCTCTGCAAAGCTGGAACGGCATTACGGGAGCTGTGTTCTTAGCAATACTCCAGCCCGACGTGTCAATACTAGTAACAGCTGCCTTCAGCGAGAGAGACAAGCTTTGCCCCCAAAGGGCTGAAAACAGAGGAAAGAGACAATGAAAACTGGAGCCACAACCTCCTCGTAGGGTCGGTGGGTAAGAGGTTCCTCCATCAGACAGACTCTGAACACCAGAATAATGGGCCAGAGCTGTGTGAAGGATGCTCTCAGATCTGTACCGATTCCTTCCTGCTATCACTTACCCCAATTAAAAATCAAAACTGGGGTTTAGCACCTTTTGGAGAAAAGCCAGGTAGGAGATATTGTACCGTGATCAAAGGCTTTGAAAGGACTAAGGGGATAGTGAGGTTGCTTAAGCTTTCTGATACACATCAGGGTATGAGACGATTGGGACAGGTGGTGTGAAGGGGCATTTTAATCTTTTTCTGTCCCATTAACTCTCCAAGGCTGAACTGTACAGAATTAAAAGAAAAGTCAGGATAAACAAGAGGTCCTCATACGTACTCAGCCCTAAAGAGCAACTTTTCAGAGAGAAGCTTTGGACCTGCACTTTGAGGATTACAAAGCCTCCGCTGTGTGCTCTGTGCTGGTCTACATCTATCGTGCTTCAGCGCTGGCTTGTGAAAACGGAGCATAAATACCAATACTCTCACAAAAAGCAGAAAAAATCGGGATTATACCACTGGGAATCTCTTCAAATGTTTGCTCTAGACACACTTAGAGAAACACAGAGAGGCTCCAGCCAGACTTAATGCGGGGTTTGCAGGGTTCCAGGGCGCAGAACAACGCGTTGGGGTTTCTTTTGTTGTTGTCAGAGGCGAGCAGAGACCGGGAACATTATGAATAGCTGCGATTGTAACTGTTAATTAAACTGGGGATGTGGTACCAATGCCAGCACAACAAATGGAACCGAGTTGCTGTTCGCTGGCCCTCCCTTCCCCCTGCTTCGGTCGTGCAGCTCCTGCTTCCCACCAGTGAGGCTGGAGGGGGAGACGGTGGGAGTCAGAGAGGGCAAGCATCCTCCCAACCATTTCAGTTCTCTACATTAAAAAAAAAAATCCAGGGCTAGCTCAGCCAGCATTCCCAAAACTCTTGTTTTTCTTTATCAGAGCAACATCCCCCCTGCAGTCCCAGCAGATGCCACCAAACATCTCCTTGAGCCTCGTCTGCTCTCCAAATGAGGCACCAGTGACCTTCCACACCTCGGGGCAGCCAAGAGGCTGCACTGCCCCATGCAGCAGCCCCCAAAGTCCCCTCGATGATGGAGCTGAACGCAGGCATGCTGGGGAAATGTTCCTGGCAGCTCCACCCTCCCACATCTAGCTCAGCTTTTCATGCCATGTAATGGGCTCCGATAGAGACGGTCTGGTAAAGGGGATGCAGCAACAGCTCCAAGATTAGAAAAGGAGATGCCAGAGGGTGACACTTCCGCTCTGGTGCTAATGTGCTTCCCGAGCCCTTGACGGAGACAGAAAGTGCTGGCAGAGATATTAGGACATGTCAACTCCAATCCAGCAGCTCATCCTTCAGAGCAGGTACGTCACTGGCTGTCTCCCCCGGGACAGGAGATTTTCAGGACAGCAAGATGTGCACCCACCTGGTTCCCCTGCAGACCAGGGGAGAGCCTGGGACAGGAGCTCTGCCGTCTCGGCAGCACCCTGGCAATAGGGAGACTGGAAACAGACTCTCAGCCACTGCCTACAATGCACAACACGTAATGTTTGGAAACCCAGCCACCATGCAACAAGGCTCTCCTGCCCTCCCGGCGGCGCTGAATCCAGGTGGGAATTGCTTTGATGAATGCTCCCATCACAAGGGTTCCATCACCCATCCTCTCCCCTCCTCTGCACGGGCACAGCTTACCTTGTCTATGCTCTTTGAAGCAGGTTTGCATCACCCCTCCTGCCTGTCTGCTGAGCCCCCAGCCAAGCTCCTGGCACCGTAACGGCAGCTTTCCTGCGCTGCTCCGCAGACCTGCAAACCCTCGCTAAATTCTCTGGCACAGGATCTCCTGCAACACAAGCAAACCACCTAATAGGCCTCAATCCTTGCTAAAGAATGCAATTAAGTGAAGCCGTGGCCTCCGATGGGGTCAGATTTGTGCTACGTACGGTCACATTTCAGGAATAAGATTAATTCTTACAGTAAAAGAGCTCCTGTAAGGCATTAATTCTTGTGTGCTGCCTGATCTCTAGCTCTGAGTATGTACATGTGTGCATCTTGGAAGCGCTGAGCACGGGATCTTCAAGAGTATTACTGAAAATAATAAAATCGAGATGCATTTGCAAGAAGCAGCTTCCCACCGTGGGTCCTCCGGCCAGCACCGAGCGAGGGCTCTCCCGGGACCCAAGGGTGCTAGGCACAAAGGGTAAAACGCTCAGAAGCACCTACATTTCTGAAGAGCTTAAGTTCCATTGAGAGTCAAAGGGACTTAACCTAAGCCGCTAAGATGCTTTTGAAGATTTTCCTCCCAGCAACTCCCATTTCAGAGGGTGCTGAACACCTAACTCCCTTAAGCTACTTTGGGTATCCCAGGGGATATAGGAGGAGGGGGCTTTATCTACAGACCAGTCTGGCCAGCTTGGTCCCCGCTGCTTAAAGAGGGAGCCTGTGGGAAATGCTGCTAAAAATAAGTGTCTGCACAGCTACAGACACCGGGATGGGGCAGAGCTACGCAGGTATTTTGCCATATGTTACTCTTTCTTAGCCCCCATGGAGCCGGTGATCGAAATATTTGCTCTGCCTTTTAAAAAAAAATCCAGGAGGGAGGGATCATTCCTTCATTTCAGATTCATCAGAATATAACAACTTGAGAATATGTCATAAAATAGCATGTGAGGTTCTCTTCTGTTTCCCCTGCATGTGGAAAAGGAGAAGGGAGATTTTAAAGAAATTCTCTGCAAAAAGTTCCGCACAGATCTGGCAGATGATTAAACATCTTCATTTTCGGTGGCTGCTGGGGGAGAATTACTCCCATTAGACATATCAATCGAAGCAAACACCTTGCAGGCAGAGGGCTGCGCTGAGGTCTCTTTTCCTCCCAGCAGCACCGGCTCAGTTTGCGCTGCGTATTAACAAAGGTCAGCTGGTCATTTCATTTCCTCCCAGCAACCTCTCGAAAGAAAGAAAGAAAAGCTTTTAGCACAACCAAGAGCTCATTTGTTGCCTTCTCTGGGGAGGGGACAGAAGAAATTTAAATTTGTCACCCCATATTTCTATTTTGCTCCTATCTCACACCCTGCCCTCGGGCTGGGACAGGGATGCCAGCGCTGGTGGCTCGTGTAGGCTCAGACCCGGCCCAGGAGCCCACCGTGAGACCGTCCCCGCGGGTGCTGGGGAGCAAGGAGATGCCAACGTGCAGGGCTGTCCCCGGAAGCCCGTGGGACCCACGTCTCCACACTCAGGTTGCTTTGCTGGCAAATATTAGCCTCTTTCCTGGGGAAACAGAGCATGAAGACACGAGCTTCAAAGTTTGTGTTTCTGCCACTTATTTCCCCTCCCCACCCACTAACGCGCTGACCAGCTAAACCCTGTTGAAGAGAGGCTGGAGCCAGGGCAGTTCCCCATCACGCACTCGAAATCCAGTGTCGGGGCAGAGGGAGATGCTGCTGATGCATCTGCTCAGAGACAGAAGAGCCCCCGAGGAAGCTCCCCCCGAGAGTCGGATCCGCACCCAACGGCATCGTTGCTGCTGCTTACAGGGGAGAGAAAACACAACACAAAGCTGCCAGCTGCAAAAGCAAAATGCTAGAAGTCCCAGTGAGACCCAGTGCCAGAACTGTGACCATCCTCCCCCGAAGAAGACTCCTAACGCTCCGCAGACCTCCCTGTACTGGCTGAATTGTGCTCACTGGGCCAGCAAAGCCCCAAAACGACTCTGCCTTCCGGGCCACTTCATCTCAGCAAAGACACCCCGGATATGCAGGAGCCTGGTGCTGCTCAGAGGACCAGTCTCTGCTGAGGGACACGGCACCGCCGTGCTCCCATCTCCCACGGGACCCTCCTTCCCCGCAGCGCTTCAATACACCTTAAAAAAACCATATTACCTCTGTCCACCAGCAAAGCTCATCGCCAGGCTAACTGGTGGCTTTAGGCAACCAGCAATAAGGGCTGTGCAGAAAGGACTGATCTCAAAAGATGCACGATCCTGCCCGGAAAACGCGGTGTCGGAGTATTTCCAAGTCAGCTCCTTCCCCTCCAAAGCTGCCGGATGAGGTTCCTCCTCTACGCTCGAACACAACTCGCCAACCCACTTCAAACCACGGGCTATGGTCTTGGCACGCGCAATTAGAGCAGCCAGCAGAGATCCTTCAGAGCTAAGCACGGCTGTTTATCTAGCAGAGAGTTACTTAGATCTTAAAAAAAATATTTACAAGAAAGAGGCAGAGTATTATCTTCCATGGGGAAACAAACACAGATGGAGAAAAAAAAGAGCTTTGATCAGGACTGGCTCGGTCCTCCACGCTTCTTTTCATCCCCAGATCTCCAAGTGCTTTAATATGACAGCATCATCCCTTTTTACAATGTGGGAAAGCAGAGAAACCACAGACTAAGACAGCGCTCTGAGCATGAAGTCACAGTCTTCTTGCTGTCTTTGCACGCATGCACAAGCACATACGCACTCTTTATTTCTTCCTGTGGCTTTTCTGCTCCTCCCGTGCGTGCAAAGTGCCTGCCACTGTCCCCAAGCAAGGGACATTTTGGGGCGCAGCAGAGTGGGTGTTGCAAGAGATGCTACTCCCAGCCCAGGGGGACGATGGCACGGTGAGGGTTAAGCCGTGGTCACTGCAGGAGAAACGAGACAGGAGAGCTCCGAGCTGGGCTCGAATAGTCAGGAGAAATTAATTTCCCCCCACCGCGTTCCCCGGGGTGACAGCTCTGACAAGCCGTGATGCATCTGCGGCGGCCGGGAAGCGTTCAGCAGGTGCAGCGCCGCACGGATGGGGCAGAGGGGACATCGCTGCAGCCAGAGGCAGGCAGAGGGGACGAGGAGGAGGAAGAGGAGGAAGGACAGCTCCCCTGGCGGGGCTGCACCCCTGCTAAGCCCAAGCTCAACCACACCGTGGGGTGCTGTGGCCGCACCCCAGGAAGGACCCCGATGCTGAAGGGAAAACAGAGCAAAAATCCTGTGCTGGTGGCATCGCCAGCGACAGGGAGGCATTGCCAGAGTGACCCGACATCCCAGGAAATCCCACCCTCCTGGGCCCAGCGCTGAGCTGGGCTGAAGACACGGCTTCCTTCTGCCTCTGGGCACGTGGGGCAGGAGCTGGGCTCTCCTCCGGGATGCACAAAGGCACAAGGCGGGGAAGAACCTGGCCCCAGACCACGTTCTCCCCTGCTCCATCCCTTTCCCCTCGCTCACACGCAAACACACCATCCTGCAGCATCTACCGACAAACCATCGCAGATCTCCACCGAGCGCCTGCCAGCATCACCGATTGTCGACAGCTACGTTTCCTTGTGATTCAGGGTAATACTTTGCGTTTCTTTTTTTCAGGCCTTGGAGCATTATTTATTTATTTAGGAAGTCATTCATCATTAGCCCCAGCGTAGCTGCCTGACAGACCGGGAGTTCCTTGGGGCACAGACTGCATCTCGTCTCCCTGCTCGCCACGCGCACGCCGACAGCGCTGGGTAAATAATCGTCCGTCAGCCTCATCTCACGGCATCCTCAGCACAGCGCACCAGCCGGCCTCCGCAAGGGGAATAAACATGATTCCTCTGCGAGAAAATAATGCTAGAGAGAAAATCACCAACACCCCCTCCCAAAGCACCCGTGCCCCGCACCCGGGAGCCGGACAGAGGAGTGACGCCAGGTTATTGCAACGTGCTCAAGACTGGTGGGGAAACCCAGGGCAGCAAAGGAGCACACACCCAACTACTGTGGCGTATGATTTTTAAAAAGTACCAAAATCTTGTTTCTGTGGCCCAAATGTTTTCAGCAGGTACGGATTCCCGAACAAGCCTGAAGAAAAGGGATATATGCCCACTTCTGACCCACAGCAAACACACCAGGCTGCAGCTTCTTCACAGCCACACCATCTCGTGCAAGAGACTTGACATCCTTTATAGTCACATTGGTCGCCAGCAACCTGCGGGTCTGTGTCCCACCACACAAGGGAAATCCTCGCTCTGAAATTCTGGTGCTGGCAGGAGCACTAACACCTCTCCCCATCACAGCCATCGCTTCTCTGACCTGAGCAAAGTGGCCAGAATCACCATCAGACCTTCTCCAAATCAGAGATATTGAGCATCAATCAAACAAAACAGAGGAAAAAATAATAAAAAAAGCCCCAAACCTCTCCATCGACTCCGACGCTGAGCACACAGGCAGCTGGACGGGACCCGTGGGAGTGCAGCGGTGGGACCCTCCTGGTGCTCCCACGGATCCCAACAGCGGTGCAGGCACCCACTGCCCAGGGAGGGGAGCACCAACACCTCCAGCTTCGTCATGACTCCTTTTTTTCCCAGGTAGACAGTCCCCAGTACTATGAGCTACAACAGAAACCACCCCCAAAATCCCCAAATCAGTCACGCATACCTTGGGCCAAAACCTAACAAAACCCTCTCCAAACACAACACCATGGGGAGGACCCCACTGAACCAAGAGGCTCCTGTTCACTAACATGGAGCTGGTCTGGACTTACACTGAAGCAGAGGAAAATTTAACCCCTTCGTTATCATTTTTAGGGTCTCCTGTGGCCAAGGGACGCAGAGGGATTGCCCGTGCTTTCTCACTCTGGAAGAGGCAATTAAACCCCAGAGGCTGGAATGGCTCAAGCCCCCAGACAGGCAAGCCAAAAGCCTTGGGAAATAAAAAAAAGAGAAAGAAATAACTTTCCTCCTATGGCCTGTATGCAACATGGCCACTCTTGTCTGCAAATCTCCAGGCAGCCAGGCTGGGAGATGACACAGGAGTGCTGCGGTCCCTGCGCGAGGACACAGCCGCCTGCACACGCTCCACTTATCAGCAAAAAACAAATGAGAGGAAATAAAAGTAGTGAAGCAAACACACAAAGTTTAGCCTAATTACTGCTTGGTGGTAAATGAAAATCATTGTGGCAACAGCGCAGCTGATGATCTGCTTTGTTTCCTCGTACTCCATGGAAAAGGCACGATCGTGCTCCAATTAGGAAGGGTTCGAAGCAGCGCTGGGAACAGGAGTCCGGCCGCTCTGCTCTCCGCACAGCACAGCGTACCGCAAACCCCTGCAAGGGAGGACGGGGATCCTGCGCCGCAGTACGAAGGACAGAGCGGCTTGCCTTTCTTGGTCCATACCGTAGAGCTGGCTTGGCCGCCACGGCTTGCATCTTGCTGATTAGGGATCAGCGAGCAAAGCTAATCAAGGTCATTAGCAAGTGCTGTCTTCCCCGGGTTTTGGGGCAGCCTGCGTGGGTGCACGCTCACCCAGCCCCTGCGCGCTGGGGACCCTCCACCCTGCCACAGTGACCCTCTGCCGGCCAGCACGCAGGGCAGCGTGGCTCCCATGTTGATACACACACGATTTTTCCACCCCAGGATAAAGCATGCCACCATCAAGACCAACACAGAGGCTGAGTGCACCCTTTGGGCACCGGGGTGATGTTCCTGGTCCTCCCCTCTCTCTTCAATCTGCTTTTTCCTGCACTCTCTCTCCCCCCACCGCGTCCTTGCCAGACGCTCCAGCTCTGCCAGCCAACACAAGGGTTAAACTCCATAAAGAGGATTTAGTTTCGAGCTTGCAAGACAGAAGATGAGCAAATCCCTTCCCTTGCTCTGGCAGGAATCCTGTGTCTCAGACCCACCAGCCACGAGAGATTAAGAAAGGAGGAGAGAAAGAAAAAAACCCATCCATCACTCGCTGCCATGATCTCATCTGAATTTGAGAGCTAAGCTGGGAGGATGCTGGGTCACTGCTTGGGCTGGTGGAGCCCTGCAGACCAGCAGACACCAGAGCAGACTGGACAGAGCTGCTCAAGGTCAGCAACAGGGCCGGGAAGCTGTGTCCACACCGTGCTTGCTTTCCCTCTGATTTAATTCCGGCCCGTTTGTCTAGGGAAGCCTCTGGCTCTTGTCACATCCTCGTAGAGAGCCTCAGCTGCAGCAGGTGCCTGCAGGAGTTACCTCCATGCGCCGAACGAAGCCCCACGAAACACACCGGCGTGCAGCAACGCCCGAGCGGTGCAAGGCAGGAACACAGCAACGCAGCCAGGCAGGGCTTTGCTGCAGTTTTCACCTTCCATACGAGATGCAAAATTCAGAGGCTGCTAAATAAGCAGAAATTGGGAATAACATCATCCTCACGATACCCCAGCTCCTGCCTGACAGCCTGATCTCGCCCTGCTGCGTTACCTCTATTAAATACGATTTTCTTCCCTTTCTGCTCCGAGCAGCTGCAGCAGCACAGTCCTGCCGGGTACCAGAGGGAGCTGCATCTTACTGGTTAAGGTAAAGCAACCCACATGCAGCCCGTCCACACCGGGGATGCATCAGAGGCGGCTTAAAACATTTATAAGCATTCAGAGATTGATAATATCCCTCCTACAGCCGGCTGCAGGAAAGGAGCTCACGAGAAGACCCTGGGAGAACCTACCCATCACCCAGGATTCAAAAAGACTCCCCCTGGCAGCACGTCACTTTATGTTTGACTTTAAACCAGCACAAGGGGTTTCTGACAAGCGGTGAGATCACCCAGGCATCGTCGTTACTAGTCAATCATCACAAGAACCAGGCAAAGAGATTTTTCTGAGTAGGCTGGCTGCGTGTTCACGACAATGTTTTCACAATGCGCAACAGCACACACGCACCCACACCCCCCGCGAGAAGCGGGCGATGAATTAAACACGCAATAATATTTACTCGGCAGGTGAAGACCATCAGCACGCAACAGGCTAAGCCTGGTCAGGGAGAAGGATGCTTTTTCTCCTCCATTTTCAGCAGGGCGGGAAGAGCAGACTCTTTCACTCTTGATGAGCGCGGTGTTCCAGAGCCCACGACCCCTCTGCCAGCGCCAGCGCTCGGTAATGACTTGTCCATCTTCAGAGGAGCTGAGCCAAACAGGAACGGGTCCAAATCTCTCCTTCGGACGTGCAGAAGCCCCCATATTGCTGAAAACGCTTTTATTTTCACTGCACCATCTGGAGTCACTGGGAAATGCAACTTTTTCTGTCCACATCAGTTACTGAAGGGAGAAACCTGCTGCCCCCGAAATGCAAAACTTTCCGCTTTCTCCCCAGGTGACGGGAGCAGCGATGGGCGAAACGGAGCTGAGCGTCCTCTGCAACACACTCGGGTTTTATACCTCCCAGAACTCTGCTTTTGGAGCCGACCCACAGCCTCCCCCACCCCAGCTCAGACCTGTCTGCACGGCCCAGGGCTTCCACCTTGCTGAAAAAGTTTCTGCATTCAAACTTCCTAAAACAAGAGGAGATGAGAATCCCCCATCCTCTCCCTTTCACCAGGAGCTGGGGGTGGTGTGGCCGGTCCAGAGGGACCACAGGGAGCATTTCCCAAGGGGGGGACATCGCCGGTGGCCTGTGGGAGAGGCTCCGTGGGGCTGAGCTGGCAGCGAGGACACAGCCAGGCAGCCGGGGAGCGCATCCCAGGGACGGGAACAGCATCACGGCAGGTTTTTAAGAAGGCCAGGCATGTATGTATCTGCCTCAAATGACTTCCAAATGAGTGATGCTGCCTTGGGCCAGCGAGAGGGACTAATTGACCTTCCAACCTCCCTTCTGTCATTACTTTCTATGATTTTACAGCCTCTCTAAACGGTTCATTTATCCTGAGCGAATTCCTGCGGCATCCCGCTCATCAGCCAGCTGTGCAGCACCTTCCACCAGCCACGCCGTGCGAGGGCAAACCCGCTGCCGGTGCACAGACAGCCCCAGTACGCGGGAAGCCCATCAGGAAGAAAATATGGGGTGGGGGGAACCCCAAGCCCCTCTTGCTGTAAGAAAGTGTTAAGATGCATCTTAAATCTCTCAAATCCAGGCCAGTTCATTGCCTGAATTAAAGTCCAGACCCTGAAGGTGACACTTGGTGCCCAGGGTGGCTCTCGCCTTGGAGGGGTCAGCGTCTCCAGCAACCAGGACACCAATTAGAGGTTTTAACAATGCAAGTCCAGGATCTTGCTAAGCCCCGAGCAGCCTTCGCCCAGTGCTCTCTCTGCTAATAACCTGGTGCTGTGGCCAAAAGATGGGTGCTGGGCTGCCTTAACTATTTATGATCATCACAGATTGCTTCTCTCCTCTCCATAATGATCCCCCCGGCACGCATCCCCCCCACGCGAGTCCATCAGTACCTGTCCCTGCTGGGGCAGGAGGGACTGGGCTCCTCCCGGCACACCTCCAACAGCACCAGCACGGCTCTGGAGCAGCAAGGCAGGGTGCCAGGGAGGGATTTTATTTTGCTTTTAAAGCTTCCCCCCAACCCTTTCCCACTACAGCCTCAGCTCGGGTTCTTCTCGTTAATCTAATTGTTCTCCTAATGAAGATCTGCAATTTCTCAAACATTAATTACCACCGGCAGCAGCAGCAGCAGCTGTGGAACAAGAGCTCCCTGTTCCTAATAATACGCTTCACACTTCTGCCTGCCACAGCTCAATTTAGCTTTGTGTGATTTGGCTAGGGGGAGATAAATAATATTCCAGCTTTGGGGCTCTGCAGACAACCCCGAGAGAAGGCAATGCTCTCCCCATGCCCAAGGCACTCTGGAGTACCATACGTCCTCGGCCAGCTGCTGAAAAACCCCTTTTTACTCCACCTGCAGCTCCTGTCCCCGGCGCGGGGCTGTGCCTCCGTCACGGCACCGTCTCCACCAGACGCAGCTTTTCGCAGGTGTAAAGCACTCGGCAAACAGCTGGATCCGCGCCAGCTGGAAGCAAAAGAGAGGTGCCACATCCACGGTCCCCGTCCCTGCGCTGAGCACTACCGTAGCGGAAATAAACCAGCAAGAAAGTGAGAGCCTGGGTAGGGAGGAAAACAAACAGCAGCAGGATGGGCTCAGGCGGCCGGGGATGAGTCAGGGGATGGAGGGAGGGAGCAGGGGAGAGCGGCTGCAGGGAGGGCAAAGCTCAACCCATTATTTGTTTCGCTCACAGTAAAATGGAAAAATAAATGAACGGGAAGGTTAGCGGTGATGGTGAAACTTGAGTACGATCGCAGGCCTGGAGGGAAGTGCTCACGCACGCACTGGCTCTGCCCCGGTCCTCGGCAGGCTGCCAGGGCAGAGCTCCGGGAGGGCCGGTCAGGGGCTGCGGCACGCTGCGATCCGGGCAGCTCCCGCAACTGGTGGGCTCACAGCGACGCAAGGGGTGTCCTGCACCCCCCAGGACTCAGAGGGGCTGCATCACCCTCCCATCATGCCCGTAAACCAAAGAGAGGAAGGAAAACCAACCACAGGGGTCCAGAGCCAGCACCGGTACTGCCCACTCTGGGGAGAGCTGATCTCCTCCGCACTCCTCAGCCACTGTGATCTGTGATGCAGTCCTGGAAAACCACATTCACAAACGTCAACCCCTTCCAGTCCCAGCAGTATTGTCACCTCCAGCTCAAGGGTGCACGGGGGGAGTGGGGAGAATGATGTGCCCAGCCAGAGGAGAGCTGCCAGCCGCGTCCCTCCTTACAACAGAGGCTCAAACCACGGGTTAGGAGAAGCAGCTGGAACGATCGGAGCCAGCAAAAGCTGCAGCAGCCCTTCTCGCCAGCACTGCGCAGCCAAAAATACACCAGGGGAACAAAACAACACAAAAAAAAAACCCCAAAACCCACCCACAAGAGTTTTCAGTGACAAAAGCAAACAAATAGATTTGTGAATAAATATTGATTTGACAGGAAGTCAGACAAACCCGTCCAAAAACACGCGCTGGCTCCGGGTCCCCCTCCCAGCACCATGAGCGGCTGCCATCATTTTACGGGTGCCTTTGCACGGTCAGAAGTCTGAGCTGCTTTGCAGAGTTTTGGCTTCCAGGGGGTACCGGTCACCCCCATGCCCAGCATCACGCTCCAGCATCATCTTGGAATATTTCAAGAAATAACCGCATGGGCTGCGTGGCCGAGGAGCCCGCGCCAGGCAAAGCGTGAAGCACAACGAGCAAAGACCCGCTATTCCCCCTAATCTCTCTCTTGGAAGGGAGAAGTGGCTGGCTAATGCTCTCCGGCTTTACAGGCTCAGTTTGGTGTAAAGGAGTTAAATCTTTCCTGCAGCCGAAGCGAAGCCGGGGGCTGAGTCAGAGACCCGGAGTCATGGGGGCGATGGGACGCTGCTTCACACTCGCTTTTTTTCTGACCACAAAGACAACTGCACATACCCTGATCTTTCACGGACACACACACACAGGCCTTTCATCCTGGAGAAAACCCCCACAGCACTGTTGCTTAGCAAAAAATTAATTAATGTGCCCATACGGGGAATTCTGAGCCTTGCTTTCCACTACAAAGCGGGCACCTTCGGGGGCAGAGACGGGCACCGTTTCATGGATGGCGGTGCTAGGATCTGCCCTTCCCCTGCCTCGCACAACCCTTTGTACCGGGTCAGTGAACCTCCTGCTGAACCCCACTCTGCCTCCTGCAGCCCCCCAAGAGCCACACCATCAAAAGCACCGAGCACCAGCACTGCTCGCCTTCGGTGGTTTCCCACCCAGCTCCCAGCTCGTGGGACTCAACAGAGGGATGAAGATGGCAGATTCCACCTGATGCACCCCCAGAATCATCATGTTAGGGGAAAAAACCCCACCACCTTTCATTGCAAACTGGCTGGAGGTGGGAATAAACACCCTGGACGAGGTCTAGGTGGTGCATCCCAGAGCTCATCAGGCAGCAATCGCGGACGGCGCTTGGCAGACACGTGATTTCGGGGTGAGCATCTCAGCACGGATCCTGCACTCCTCCAAAAAAAAAAAAAAGGTTTCTTTTGTTCAGCTTCCTCCCAGCAAAGAAATCCCAGCCCCGTGAGCACCGTGAGGGGCCGGTGACGCTGATCACAGCTTTCCTGCTCATTTCTTTTTCAATGAGTGAATTAGCAGGCAGCCAGCCGACTTGAACATCCCCTTATCTCTGCACCAAGCTCGCTGCTGAGGATTTGCATAATTTTAATCTTTCCCACCAATGAGCATGAAAAAATTAGTTTTCCACTATTTTATCTTCTATTTGTGTTCAATAAACAGAGCTGGCGGCTTTGCTCCATGTATTTATACTGGGAACCATGAGGAAGAAGCGGGGGGGGGGTGGAAATCCCACATCTCCAGCACTCGGCCAGGTGGAGGGTGAAGCCAGAGGAGGGAGGCTGGGGGAAGGCTCTGCTTCCCCAACTGCAGCTGGAGACGGATTTGAGAGTGAAGCCCAAAATTTCCTTATCCAATCCCAGTTGTTTTCTCCAGAGTCCCTTTCCTATCTCCCAGCACCAGCAGCCAGGCTTCCTCCCATCATCAAGACCTTCGATTTTCTTCTCAAGCAAAGAGTTTGCTGGACTTGCCCCGAATACAGGCTCTAGAGCCCAAGAGCATCACGACTCGGGGGACTGGGAGGGAAGTGCCTGGACAATGAGGTCCCACCTGGGGAAACCTCCTGGTCTCTGTTAGCAGGGAACCGTGCAAACGTGGGGACAGGGTCACCCCAGGTCCCTGCTGGCGTTTCTGCACCTAACGAAGGTTTCGGCTCTCGTTGCTGCAGGTACTCCGTTCTGCAAGACCGGTCACGCTCAGCAGCACCCGGCGGACCCAAAGCGCTGCCCTTCGCCATCCTCCTGGGCACGTGTGGCAGCAGCCCAAGTTCACACCCTTCTCTTTGTTTGCAGGATCCTTCGTCCAAATTGCTCAGGCTTCATGGAAGGAGGGAAGGGAGAGGGGACCATGCAGAGTATCACCGCTGCCAACGCAGAGCTTTGGGAGTTTTTTAACTTAATGCTTGCTTTCTTTAAAAGAAAAGGAAGCACCAAAAATTAAGCTTGTCTGTATTAAAAAAAAAAAGGCACTTAAAAGAAAAAGCTCTTGCTTTTGCCCTTTCTGCTGCAGAATGAGAGCATCATTTCTGGCAGCACGCAGTGGCGAGGGATGCACGCCGAGCCCCACGCCCATGCACTGCTGCATTACACATCTGAAACCAGGGCTGCTCTGAAGAAAAAGAAAAACACAGACAAAATTGGGGCTCTCCTTGCACATACCCCACTCCTGAGCAAGGTGGAAGGTACAAGCATAAGAACACATTTTAAACTCCTTTCCTCCCTACGGAACCAAACGCAAGTCAGGGCACAGACCGGCCAGCGGCGGGGGCAGATTCCCACCATCTCCAGTGAACCTGGACTGGCCTTTGTGCCCAGGGAGGTGCCAACAACGTACCCCCGGAGGCAGATTTGAAGCAAACTGCCCCAAAACGCACGGACTAAGGGCAGTGGGGTGGCTCACGGGACTGACCCTCACCTTTATGGGGCTGGGGGTTCCCCAGGCACTCCCTGCGGGGTTCCCCATAAGCACTGTGGGGAGACCAGGGGCACAAGGAGCCGGGGGCGAGGCGGGGGCAGCCCACCCGCAGCAGGGCAATGCCCCGCAGCCCCCAGGAGCTGGTTTCTCCCTCTCCCTCCGCCCAGCTCTTCCCTCTGATCCCGGCCTCCACACAGCCTCTCCCTGCTACCAGCTAATCTGCACCCGGAGGTGCAATTACCTTCCATACGTTCTCTATTTACGCTCTAGGAACCATATAATTTTCTAGACCAAAAACATAATTAAGAGTCAGAGCTCCCTGGAACGGAGCCCTCTCTCCTGCCATCGCTCTTATCTTCTCTAAAAATACCCCGGCACGGCAGCCCGCTGCCAAGGGTCAGCTCGCGGCAGGGCTGAGAGACGGCAAGAGGAGCAGCTCCACTGCGATGGGTGTCCTGCAAGGGGAACGGACCCAAAAGCACCCATTCTGGCCCCAGAAAGGGGCTGCCCCCGTGGGAATCCTGTGCTCTGCTACCCGCCCCGCTCTGCTGCAGTTGGGGCTCCAAGGGGTTGACTATGCCAGGAAAGGTTAATTTAGATTTAACTTTTAATGCATTTTATCTAACCAATTTTAAAGCCTTGGACGGACAGACTAATTGAGAATTAAGGGGACTTTGATGCTCATTGCTCTTCCAAAAGACCCAATCTGGGGTTGCATCCAGTTTATTCCAGAATACATCCAGCCTTCCAGACGAGATGTAAGGGCACAGCTGCACGGGGGAATGTCAGACCCCAAAGACACCAGCTTTTCCCTGGACAACAACGAATCCAGCCATGGCTGTGCTCCAGCCCCAGGCAGAGCATTTAAGACCTTTTCCAACCAGGGAGTTTCTCAGGTGCAAGAGGAGGTGCTGACGCTGTGGGTCTCGGCACAGCTTGCTGCCCCTGCATCCACGGGGGCTCAAAGCACAGCTCTGGCGGTGAAACAACGCTGGGGCGAGAGACGTGGCTGTGGACTAGGAGGAACCCCAGCTCCAGGAACGCACTCACAGCTCTGCACACCCACCCACGCCTCCGACCTCCCCACGCAGCGCCGCGTGCACCTGGCTGGCAACGACACCCAAGCTGCTTTGGTATTTGGCTGGAGAGGGCTCGGTTAGGCTGGCGACTAAACAAAGCGGGCAAAAGGCAGCGAGCACGGCAAGGCGCCCTCGGCCACCCGTTTCAGCCCAATCAAGCTCCCCAGGAGAGGCAAAGCACTCACGATTTCTTTGGGCATTTTCCTCTGCAGCCATGGTGGTGCCCCAGCCTGACCCCTCCGAGTAGCCCTCGGCCACACCGTGAGGACTCCCACGCTCACGCCTCCTCATCTTTAAACACGGGGATAATATCCTGCTCCGTAACGGAGCATCACAAAGCTCAATTCACAGGCGTAAGCCCAGGAGAGACCACGCTGGGAAGGCAGAAGCACCATCAGCCCTCTCCACGCTCCTGCTCACATTCCCATTTTGGTTGAAAACATGCTCAGGTGGGTAACAGCAGTCCCCCCCTGCAAAAAAAAACCCCGTCAGACAGAGGATGTGCACCCACAAAGTGCCTGCGCACCCCAGGGAAGTGCTGTACAGACACGGGCCAGAGCCAGCACCCACGGGGCAGCTGGAGGGCCTCGGGTGCAGAGCAGGGTGTATGCCACGCTCTACCACCTCCGTGGAATTACGATTTCACGTCCTGTACAATCCCAGCACAACCAAGGTCATGCAGCAGGAAAGTGGCAGAGCCGTGCATCCAACCGCCAGTTTCCCCAGCCCTCCTGGATCCCACTGGCAAGAACGGCAAAGGAAACGGAGCTGATCGTACTCGCTCCCACCCACGAGAACAATAAGTGCTTCTTTCCACCCCCACAAAAGCCAGCAGCACGGCAGCGGGCGCGCGGTGCCCAGCAGCTGTGTATAACCAAACCCACGCTGCTCCGAGCAGGAAGATGGGAACGTGCCATGAGACCCGCTGCTCCCTGGGGCTCCCCTGCTCCCACAGGAGAGCCCAAGACACCGAAGATGCGCCGGCCGACAGACACCGAGGCAGCACAGCCTCTGCAGGAGTTACGCACTTTCCAAGAGGTGAGAGGCAACCCAAAATATAAACCCTCTCTGCCCATGAACTGGAGCCCAGACGAGCAAAGCGAGAGCTTGCAAAGCCCCGCCGGCGGCACGTGCCCAGCATGCCCACCCTGCCGAGCCGCGGGCACAGGGAGCCGGGAGCCGCTTCCCGGGGCGGGCAGCGCTCCATCTGCCCGCTGGCCCTGCCCGGCTCAAGTCTGCACAGAGACGCGGGCTGAGAGCTGGGCCCAGCTCCCCCGGCCAGAGCAGCTGCGCTGGGTCCGGTCCAGCCGCTCCTCCGCGATGGCTCGGGGTCGGCTGGCGGCAGACCCCGCTGGCTGCTGCTCCTTTCCAGCTCCAATTCGCTTCAGCTGCTTCCTGCGTGCATGGGCCACATCCCCCAGCAAAAGCGGACCGCTCCCACCAGGGCTCTGGGGGAAGGAGCGGGGTCCCGCAGCTGCTGCAGCATCGCACGTGCGTGGGGAGGCGGAGGAGTAAGAGCAATAACACGGGGGAAGGCGGGGGGAGAAGTAAAAACCAACTATGAAACAGCCCTGGGGGAGAATCGCTCGCCCAGACTTGCTGTAATTACACTCTGCTGCCGAATACAAAGCTCTTGGCTTGGCCCTCTCATAAAACTGGGAGAAGGAAGGTGAAAGAAATATTTTTTTTCAATATCCCGAGGGGTCAAAACAACCTTTTAACTTGTCAACTAACAAGTTCAAACAGGACTGCAAGTACTGCTTTCCATAGCTTCCAGGGAGAGACATTCAGACCAGTCATCTGAACTCAAATCCTCCAGGCCTTTACGGGTTTTCTACAGCCAGAAAAACCAAGGTAAAGGTACTGGCAATCTACCCCAAAACCACTTCCCGGCAGAACCACCAGCCTGGACACAGCGCTCCAGCACACGAAACGGAGCTGCTGCGCTCCCACCCCAGCTCCATCACCCCATGTCCTTGGGCAAATCATTTTGCCTTTCAGCACACGAGTTTCCACATCCTTCCCTGTAATTACGCCCTTCATCGCCAGCTCTTGCTCTCTGCCTGCGTGTGCTGCCCAGATTCCCCTGCCAGCACGAAGCCATGCGGCCCCGGACGGGGAGGAAAGCTCTGCCGTCCTCTCTCCCCCGTTCATGTGCACCTTTGCAAACGGTTCAGCCAAACCCACGCAAATTCCCAATAAAAACACTTACGTTGATTTAAGAAACTTGCACCTTGCAAACCTGGGGCTGGCACGGTTTTAGCGTGAGCTTGTTAGAGCATCGCCCAGAAGCCAAAGTACACACAGAGCTGAGTTCCCATGAGCGAGTGAAAAGCCAAGGGACCCCACAAGTTCTGCCTTCACATGCTAATTCACATGAAAATCTAAGTCTGCTCTGACACAACCTTCTCTCGAGATTGCCCAGCCTCCAAGTAATCAGTAAGTCACTCAAAAGAGAAAAAAAGCAGCGTTCAGAGAGCCTTTGGTGCTGACTTCAGTAAATACACGGTTTTCTCAGCTCCCCTCGGCTTTGCGTGCCAGGTCTGCACAGCACTGCTGAAACCAGTGGCAGAAAACCTTCTGAAAACTCACTTTTATTGCTTGAAGTGCTGGCAGCCCTCTCTCCGCTCATCGCCATCCTTGGAGATGCCCTGATGGGGTCCAACACGGAGGTTTGAAAGTTTCTCCAGCACAGGGGAGGCCGAAGGAAGCTCCTCTTCACCAAGTTCAGTGTTATTTTAAACGCCCTTGAACACACCAAAGTAATCCTGTCCAGTCAGAGACTGGATGGGTCCACCAGAAAGAAGACTGAAGCTCCTGGAAGCAGGACCCTTGGGCTGATGATGAGTCTGCAGGTGCCTTCCTTGAGTCCCGGCAGTGCTGAGCATCCCTGCTCTGGCAGACCAGACCTTTACAGGAGTCACCAGTTCAGCTTAAAGGTGGGTCCGAGCGCTGGGTTTTACGGGTCTATCCCTGGTGCATCTGTGGGAATACATTTAGGACACATCCAACAACAAATCTGACTTTTCAGGTTCTGAAGTGAGTAGAGGAAGGGTCTGATGAAGACTTTTTCATGTTTGTTTTCTGTGTCTTTCATTCCGGCCTCTTACACAATATTTACAGGGGAAAAAAGATGTCTGAAGCAGCAGCTTAAAAACACATGCGTTTTCGTAAATCCTCCCACTTCCAAGATTGTATCAACAAAAGAAAGGAGGAGGAAGAAAAAACGTAAATAGGAGCTTCACATTGACAAGGTCCCTTTGAACAATTTTCAAAGAGCTCCACTAGCAGCTCTCCTATTTGATTTTGTTTTTTCAGAATATCTACAGCGTGTTCCTCCATGCACCAAATGACTCCACCAGTTCAGGTCCCTTTTCTGAACCGTTCCTTGAAGAAAGCACCCCTGGGTCGGCAGCCACCACAACAACCGCTTCAGATGTCTGTCCAGAACCAGGGCTGTGCTGGGATCTATTTCAATGTTTGCTCAAGAAGGACTTCATGGACGAGGGATTGCACACTGATGCTGAAGATCCCGGAGCTACTCCCAGCTCAGCCGCAGATCTGCAGTGGCTGTTTCCTTCAAGGCAGAGGTTTTGTCTTCCACCAAGGATGTCCAGCATGGAGAAGAGCTGGGCCCTTTCTTTGGGTGGGATCATTCGGAGCGAAAGCAAGTAGAAATCTCAAGCATACACCAAACTTTGGCAGTTGAAGACATTTAAGGCATCAGAGCCCTTTGCTGGATGCCATAACCTTATTTTTAAATGAGTATTTACTAATTTAAAGTGCTTCTAAGGACAGGTAAAGCAAGAAGAGTCCCCAAACCCCCATCACAAGCAGATTACAGGGACCAGGGAGAAATCACCCCTTAGAATCAGCCATCCACTCCTGAATCAACTTGTGCACGATCAAAGCCAGGAAATCCTTCCTTTATTAACCCAAATCTAAAGCCAAGTATCTTACACACAGTCTTTGTGGAGCAGACACTGGAGGGTCCAGCCTGGCAGCTGCAGCCTCACCCGATGCAGCAGTTCAAGACCATTCGGAAAAGAGCTGCCCTAGCACACTGCTGCTGTTCTAAGCAATGTCTGGTCGATAACACCGTCCTCCCTCTTTGCAGGAAGCAAGCAGCCCATAATTCTAGCTGCCCTGGGGCACAAACACCTCTGGGCAGGGGTAATTGCAGAAAAAAAGCACCTACCACCTGATCTGAAGGACCCAGGTTGCCCTGGAGGTGCTATCTCCCATCCTTTGCTTGGCCACATTTTTCCACCTCCAACAGAAAAACAAGTCTGAAAACGGGAAGGAAAAAGAAGGTTTGCTGAGCCCAGGATTTAGGACTCTGCAACAAAAACGAGGCTGGGGCAAATCAGCCCACAGCCAGACCAAGGAAAGCAAGAAAGAAAAAGGTTTGTGTTCAGGGAAGCTCACTCCCAGCATTACTGCACCAGAAGCTCCATGCCCTTCTCTCTCCTCCTGAAGCAAATTTCAAGACCGAAGTTGATGTAATGCCTGCAGATCTTCCTCTCCATCCTCAGAAAAAGGAAATAAAAATAAAAATAAAAATCATCCTGCATGAGAGAGGCAGCCCTGGGACCCACGCAGCTGACACTGCAAGTGACAGAAAAGTCCAAGGGACAAACAAGTTTCAGATTATGATGAGAAAGAAAAACCGCATATGCATGAGCACAAACCATAAATAAATGGGAAATAAATCCCATGGATATGGTGACAGCAGCCCCCAGACATATCTTTACAAATTGCCTTTTACAAGTAAATAACATTATATCAGGGTTTATGGGCTTCCCTGAGACGGGCACGGGCAGCGCTGTAAATACTGCAGCAGCATCAATTAGGCAAAAGGCAGAACCATAACGATTGTCTTGGTGCCCTCAACACAGCACCGCTCTGCAACAGCCGGAAAACATGGGGAAGAGGGAAGAAATATAGTCCAGCACCCCCAGGCAGTGGGAAGCGGTGCTGGAAAAGGACATTTTCCATTGTACATCACGCCAAAGGGTCACGGAAACCCCCCTGAATCAGACCCCCACTTCACCCTTCCCGGGGCAAACGCACTCACCAAATCATTGTGCCTCAGTTTCCCCCTTTGTAATATCTGAACAGAAAACGCTGAAGAGCTGTTTAACAACACCAAGTATCTAATTCACTGAAGATGTTTAAGTGCCTTGAGAATCTGAAGGAGCTGCTATAGGGAAGGCATTAATTTAAATATCTAGTGGCACAGAACATAATGCCAGGCAGATTTTCTTCCATTCTTTTATAATAGCTTAATAATCCTCAATATAGTTTCATTGTTAATACTCCTGTTGTGTATTTTATTAGGGCTTTTTACATTGTAAAGTAAGGTAAACACTCCACTTTGCTCTCGCACCTACCAAGGCTCTTCTCAGCAATAATTACTTCAGCTTCACCCGCACGGGGGGACCCTTCCCACGAGTGCATCGCCCCCTTTTCATCCGAAGCCACCCAAGACACTCTGGGTTGAGCAGCAGCAAAATGCACTCTCCTCCCTCCGGACTTTCATTACTAGTTATTGTCTCCTCTACCGATTATCACAAACAAAAAGAGCAGCTCCCCCGGCCCTGCTGCCAGCCCACGGCTCCGCAGACACATTGGCTCCAGCGCTTCGGGCAGGGGCTGTCTCCCGCCCGCCGGTGCGGGCAGGGTACCGACTCCTGACCCCTCACAGACGGCCGCAGAAGAACCAGCCATGGGCAGACAGCGATACATCTGCTGTCGGGAGAGGAAGGAGCCAGTAATCTATATTTTTTTTAAGCTCCGAAACCCTTGTGGCTATTAAAGACCGTCCAGACCCAAAGAGCACACAGTACGCATCCCGGATTCCTCCTGGTCCCTGCGACGGCTGCCCCTGTGGCTCTCCATCCCTGCAGCCCGGCACATGCCTGCTGCTGCATTTATTGCAGAGCTCCACGTCATTTTGTGCCTCTGCCACCGCACTCTTATTCCCATCCCAAAAATGCAGAACGGAGGGACCAGAGGAGGCAGCAGCCTGGCCAGCGCACGGGGGATCCCTGTGGCATAAGGGGGAGATGGAGGCCCAAGTGCAAACCTGGGTTGAACACTGTTATCCTCCTTTTGGGTCAAGTTTTAGTTGTTTGTGCTTGCAAGCAGGCAGGACCCATGGCCAATACACCGCAGCCGAGATGGTGGGATCGATCTTCCAGGGCAGAGATGGACTGAGCTAGTAAGGACAAAATAAAAGCTAGTGTCCCATCGATCAGCAAAGCATCCCGAAAAGCACAGTGGCACGAATGCTATAGCAGGAGAGGAACGAGAGAGGTTAAATTTATAGGTAAATCTCAGCCTGAGATAGGAGAAGAACAAAAGAAACAGTTTTACTTGGCCCTCTTGGGGGGGAAAAAAAATGGGAAGGAAAAAAAAAAAAGAGTAAAGTCTTCTAAGGTCTAGAGTGAAAACCACCCTCCCCCCCAAGAAAACATACAGGAAGAAAAATGCAGGATCAGCGAGAGCTACTGATGGAGAGGCTCCAGGGTACAGCCGGTTATTGAAGTTTTGCAACATAAAGCTTAAATTATTTATTATTATTTTTATTTTTCTAGAAAAAGAGAGGAACAACGCCTCTCCTTCCTCAAAAGTTAACAACTGTGCGACATCATCTCCGCATTGTCTCCCTGTTTTATCACCACGGTGCAGCGCTGAGCAGATTCCACCCCAGGGCAGACACAAAACCACAGGGCCATGGTTTCTAATTATACCCTCTATTCTCAGGGAAATGGTTTATTTATTAGCTCTTTGAGCTTCCCTTTCATTCATTCTCAGTCCCAGTCCCGGCAGCGAGGGGCTCTCGACAAGAGGAAATTTATTAGGTTTTCTCTATTCTCCACCTTCCCAGCTCCCCGCTTCTCCCACCCAGCCTCGCCCTGCTCTCCCCATTCAAGCATTACAGGCAGTCTCATCACTTTTAATTCAATAACTCGCAGTATAATTACTCCGTAATAACACTATTATCTTAACATTTACTCAGCAGCTGTGATCCCCTTACAGCGAGGCAAGGAGGGAGAGGAGAAGGGATTCTCCGGGGAGAAGTGATGGGGAGAGCCGCCTTCTGCAGGAGAAAAACCCCAAAATAAACCCCAGCCGGAGATGGAGATGCTGCGGAAAGGAATAAGAGAGCCGGGTGAGCAACGAGGAGCTATCCCTGCAGCCCTGCCCGAGTCCATCCATTTTATCTCCCTTTCATCAGAATTCGCCTGGTTTTGCACGTGGAGGAGAGAGGCTGAGGGGACGCTGCGTGCGCACAGCCCCAGGTCTGCAATAGCACAGAAGCCATCTAAACCAACCTCCCTAAAAAATCCCTGCCCTTAGGTCGACGGACTAAAAACAGGGGCAGGCAGCAGTGAAAGGCCTGCTGAAGGTACGACTGTGCTCTATGCTATAGGAACCAGGATCATCTGCAAAATTCATCTATTTAAATAAAAATATAAACCACTCGCACGTTATCCCAGTTATCGCTCGCTACAAAGCCTGGTTTTAATTTTTACTCCAGAAAAAGGGTTTCCACATTTCACAACAGCACATTTGGTAAATAGGGTAAGAAATTCTTCTAAAGCTATAGACTAAAAGTCAAATAACTTGTGCAGCAAATGAGGCGGGGAAGAGTCTATTACATACCAGACGCAGCCAGCTCCAAGCCTGCCTAGAAAGGCAGAATTTCAACCCACAAGCCTTACCCAGCCCGTACAAAGAGCTCGGGTGTTGGCACCTTTTGCCTCCTTGCTGCGGTTTTATTTTCTATGATATTTAAACAAACAAGCCCACTGCATATTTAGGCAGAAATGTTCCTACACGCACCATCGAAAGAGCAAGTTGCTACAGCCCCTGCTGAAGCCAGCACGATTTTGAAGCCTACAAGGTGAGGTCAGGTTCATGCAGATATCAGATCCTGAAATCACACCCGAAACTCAGTACGAATACCAGCCTTAAAGAATAATTCATGCTATAATAGATCTGTTTCACACGCACACTGCAGCAAAGGGGTAAACACAGTTTATTTTGATTGATTATCCATCGTGTAACGCAGAGCTATAATTCCATCAAGCCATCAAAGCGATTCCGCAATTATATAAATCATGGGAGGAACGTGCGAAAGGTTTGTCGTTAGAAACTCCAAAATGGAATTTCCTCATATTATCTTGCTGCATATTGGCTTGTTTTTTAATAATATACAGTCAGATTATTTTGGTTTCCAATTTGTTTACATGCCTCTCTCATCCGCCAGTTCACTGGTTACTGCCGATGACAGATCACATCAACATTAATACGACATCTTACGCTGTCCTCCACTCTACAGGAAATTTCCAAAGCAAACCCAAGACTGAAATGCGGGCAGGGCGATGAAAAGCACACCCCAGCCCCTTAGAAATGGCTGAACCTCAATAATCCTCAGCTGGGTGTAATTTACCCGCAAGAGGAGACCTCCCGCTTTCAGCTGGGGTATGATGAGGGATGCTACGGGGAGCCCTTGATCCAGCTCAGGTTTCGTTATTTATAACATTACATAAAGCCTTTACTAGGGAATATAGATCTTGTGTGCGGACGTAATTATGTGTATACGCATTATCATAATTAAATCTACAATAAAGTAAATAAGACAGTTTATGACACATTATCCAGACACTGTTATCGAGTTTTTACACCTCTTTAGTTCAAATTGAGGAGAGGTGACAACCCCAAGCTCTAGGACATTCCCGATGGAAGGAGCTGCTTCAGGAGCTTTAACTCCCTGTACATTTCCTCCTCGTTCCTCTCCTACATGACCACGATCCCAAGCACTGGGGCAGAGGAAAGCCCTTGCAGAGTTCCCCAGAGCTTATTCTCGCCCAGTCCTGAGGAGGAGCAAGTCCCAAAATCTGGGCAAAAAGCACCAAACCCGCAGCCTCACTGGTGTCAGCGGGCTCTGGCTCGACCGTATCTGCTCATCTCAGTTGCAGAGACCCTCCCTGTCCAACACACATCCCAGCTCCTGCATCACAAGAAAAATCCTTACAGATCTGTAAGAGCTGATGGCAAAACCCTCCTTGCCTTCCACGAGAGATTTCACCTCGCCGCTCTGCTACCCCCAGCCCAGCGGGGAACTGCGCAGGGAGACCACCACCAAAGCCGCTGTGATTATTTGCCTTTTTTTTTTCTTTAAAGATAAAATAAATCCAAGCACTCTGCCTGAATGGTGGGCCCTAAATCAGTATTGATAATCTGTCTTTTTGAGGTTTTTGGGGGGAAAAAAAGAAAAAGGCATGCTGAGCTGTGCACTGAGAAGCTACCCAGGACAAACCGAACAAGCACCGAGCACTGTGCTGAAGAGACCGCAGCTTTGATGTGACACTTGGCTGTTTGCTGGCACTATAAACTATCGCACACTAAAAAAGTTTGTTAAATGCTCCATAAACTTTAACGCATTACTGAAACACTTTGAACCAAGATTTTATGTGGCTATCCACAAAACTGTGCTTCGTAACAGGCGAAGAGCAAATGCATGTTTTTCTCTAGAATTTACGGGATGTTTTAATTTCTAGAGTTCAGAACAGTGACAGGTAGACTGAAGAACTCCCTGAGAAGAAAGCACCCATGCCGTGTCTGCTCTAGGAGGATACCTGAAGCCTCAAAAATGATTGAGTCTTTGGGGTTCATCCCTCCTCCAGTACCTGTGACCTCTGTATTTTGAGAAACAACCGACTCCTGGACATCAGGCAGCACCAAGAGAGCAGTGAAGCACTGGAAGAGCTCTGCCAGTCGCGAGGAAACAGCAGAGTGGAGTCTGTGCTTCATCTTTTCTGTGTATCTGCCCAGACTTGCATGTGCAAAGCTCTTCCAGGAAATCTGAACCAGGGTACCAGCCAAGAAGTAGAACACATCTTTAAGAAAAAATCCCCAAATGTTTTAATATTAATGTTCGTTCCTCATCGCAAAGAAAACATGACCCTTCTCATGATTTTGCCATTTTTCCCCCAAAGCAGAAGACAATAAACTCCTCAAAGGGGCAACAAGGCATGAGGCACCCCATGAGCCACCCACAACTCATCGCCTTGATCTCCACCAGAATTTCACCCGGGACCTGAGACACGTTCCAAACTAATTTTTTTGTGCAATGAAACTTGCTGAAAACCCTAAAATCCACCAGCTGGCTTAAGCATCATAGGCTTTGCACAAAACCTAAAGCCACTTTCAACATGTCACTCATCTTCCCTATTAAAACCATGAGCTCCGGCATGGAGCGGTACGGCTCCTTGCGTAGGGACAGACACAGATTTGGACGAGTCGCACAGAGACAGAGAGGGACCGATATCAAACCCACACTGTATCCCTGCATTTGCACATCGAGACCATGGATGCAGGGGACAGAGGAGGGTACAGCCACGCATCCCCCCCAGCCCAGCCCTGCACATCGTCCCCGGCACATGGGCTGTTGCCATTTTCTGCTGGTTTATAGCAAGTAGTTATTCCAGCGCTGGTGCGAGGGAGAAGCAGGGATAGAAATTCATTCTGAATCACAACTATACCTGGGGCTAAATCATTCGGATGGTGCGATTTACACCTTCCCACCTCTCAGGGCAGTGCATAAAGCACAGCGCGGGCCCATCATTCATTTCAGGATATTGCTCTGGAACGTGCTGTCAAGCGAGTGTTTCATGGCACACGAGCGAGGCGTGCTGCGAGGAACCGGCAGCACTCAGCCAGCAGCGCTCGGTGCTTCGTGTGATGCTCCACCTTTGCTAAGAGAAATGGACTCCCGGTAATGGACTACAATTCCTTGCCCTCCAGGAAGGCAGCACTGCAACCATCAAACACGTCAGGCCGGAGGCAACGGTGATTCATCTAGTCCAGCTCGCCATCACTGGCAGCACCCAAAAGCAGACGCTCCCAAGGAATTACCCGTCTGGGTGAAGCTTCTTCCTAGCTCCAAGCCACCACCACTCGGCAGAGAACCCGATGATCAGCCTGGTGGGGCAAGGACCACGGAGGAGCGCTTGCCCATGGCGTCCCGCAGCATCCAAGACACCAAATCCATTAATGTTGGAGAAACGGCGGCAGATACCCATGTTTTCACTCCTCCACACACACTCAATGCAGTAGGTACAAGGCATGGCTGGCATGAGAGCGCTCCAGGGAGAACAGGACCCATAAGATACCGGGGCTGGGGAGATCGGAGCCATCCTGGCTACCAGGGCCCATCTCCAGCAGGAGATAACCCGCTGGGGAAGCCTGGAGCAGCCTGAACTTGGGCAAGGTCTCCTCCTGCCTGCACGCTTGGGGCTGCAGCCTTCAGCCCCACTGCAAACACAGGCCTTGGGTAGTGAAATAATCCTTTTGAATTTGAGCAGCTCTCCTTTCACAGCACAACACAGCTGTTCACCTCCCTGCACGCATTTTTACAGTGAGTTCTTCCCTCCCTCCTCCCCCAGTTTTTTCTGCCTTTTGCTCCTAACGTTCAAATAAATGTATTTTCAGGATGGCAGTTTAACTTTATCCTTTATTTTTCATATTCCTTTTTTCAGACCAGTGTTTTAAGGCTTTCTGACTCCAGAAACCCTGCAGACACAAGACCTTCTGCACTGCCATGACCCTTCGCCACCACTTTGTTCAACAGAGAGAAGAAATCAAAATCCAAAAGGCAGTTCGATAGCCTTGACATTATGGCTAAAGCAACACAACGAAAGGCAAAAGATCCTCCAGTCCAAACCTCCAACACCCCTCGGGTGTCTCACACTTTGCTGTACTTCCCTCATCTCAGTCCCAAAGAATCCTTCATTACACCTGAATTTTCTGCTCCTCACCTTCAATTTTCTTGATTTCTGCTGGGAAGGTGGAAAAAAAGACCCACGAGGGCTGAGGAAGGGCTATTTTACAGCCCAGGCACAGAGCTCCCCGCCTGGCTGGGGCTGTATCTCCGCTGCGCGTGGCTCACGTCTGGCAGGCGGAAAGGAGCTGCGTGCGGGGCGGCTGTACGTCCCTCCCTGCACAAAACAAATCCAGTCCTGAGCAAAATCAATGTTTACAGCACACGCATGTGCACGTGTAGTCCCAAAACATGAATCAAAGGCCCGAACGTGCCTCCTGGAGAGCCGACCTCACCGCAGCAGCGTTTACAGGAGGCAAAGCCAGCAGACATTAAATCTTCCAGGCAGTTTTTACACATGGATTCGATCCTCAAACACAGTGCTGATTGCAGATTGGATTTCATTGTGGCTATTCCTCGAGGTCCCCATTTCGGCCAGTTCCCGGCAGCCCTCGCTGCTACGCAAACCCTCTTGCTCTTGCCGGCAGACAAGGGACAGGGTATTTCCACCCACCCACAGACACTGGACAGAGAGCTCCGGGAAAGGAACACGTGCTGCATCCCAGCGATGTCCCCAGGAGGCTGGTCCTACCCCAAGAAAAGTACCAGTTTCCCCTTTCCAGGCCAGATCATACTGAAATATCTGCCCTTGGGGAAGGCTTTTAAAAATCAGGATTTTCTTTCCTTCTTTCTCTCAAGGAGATGAAGGGCAGAAGATATCCCACATCCCCCTCCTTCTGCTCCAGTGGCTCAAAAGCTGTCACCTCCCAGCACAGCCCATTTGGTGACCATGGGGAAAGGCAGACGGACAGGGACGTGCAAACTACCCAGATCCTGTAACAGCATGGCGAGAGGCTGCTGCTTGCTTCCTTAAGTAAAGGATAAGGTTTTAATTTAAGCTGATCTCTGGGGAGAGAAGGAGGTTATTGAATCCATAGGAAGCAGCAGGGAATGAACCAAGTGACCCTGAGGCCAGGCACAAGCAGGGTTTGGATTCCCAAGGGTTACAAAGCTGGGGGGACAGACCGGCACCAGATTTGCTGTGGATTTTTTTCATCCCCTGCTCTGGACGCGCACACATTTCCCCTGTGCTGCCTTACAGAGCAAACAAATGTCATTTCTCTGGGAAAATGGGAAACACTCTTTTCTTCCCAACCCTTCCCCCTCTCCGAATCCTCCCCCCTTTGCAGCCTGCAGAAACGTGCCCCTAATCCCCAAATTCTCTCTCTACCTGCAGCAAGAGCTGAAACCCTACCCATCCCCTCCCCCAGCCCTCCAACCACACTAATCCATCAAATTCCCCGGCCTCGCAGCCCACCCCCAGCCCCGACAGCAGCAATCCTGGCACCAGATGTCCACTGCCAAAGGCAGCACCAAGCATCAAAAAGCAATCACCCCATCACCCCTGTCCCGATGGGGCCCCCAGGGCAAAAAGAGAGTTCAAAGCGCAACAGCTCGCCTGCGCAGCTGAGCATCCTGCTGCCTCCGCACACCCTGGGCACCAGCGCGCCGCAGAGGGGCCACATCCTGCACTGGGGACACAGTGACAAAACTCAAGCCACATCTCAGCCCACCGAGGGGTTACAATTCCCTCTCTTGGATCAGGGATTTAAAACAGGGGTCACTGATGGGAAATAAAAGGGATTTTATTTAAAAAAAAAAATCAAAACCCAAGCAAGACATCTGTGCTCTGTCCACACGACGGCTGAAGCAGCATTAGCGGCGACTTTGTTTAAATACGACTGTTGCAAACCTCTTCCCGGCATCCTCCTCACCGCCTGCCAGAAGGATTTTGCTAGCCAAACCACACTCCAGATTAGCCATCTGGATTATCTGTATTTGCTAAACCCGACCGCAAGACCAGTCTTTAAGACAACACACCCATCCCCAGGGATTTGTTCATAGAAAGAAAAGCGAGGGGAGGGGGGGATAATCTCCACTCCACATCCTCAGTAACTTTTCAAATGCACTGATTTTTCCCCCTTTCTTCCCTTTTTCTTCTGTTTGTAGGGGTTTGGTACTATTGCTTCCGGTATTAGGGCATGCTGCTGACATCAGCCTCCTCTGGCACGTCCCGCTGGGCAGTTCACAGCCTCAACCCCCATCCTTATTTCACAAACGCAATTTCAAGCTTTCCCACATCTCCCGCAGAGAAACGGGAGAAGCAACGTGCCGGCAGGCACAGACCGTCCCAACACCACGCAGGAGGGACAGGCTGTGCACGCAAAAAGCCTCGCATGAAACCCATCCCAAAAAAAAACCTGTGTGAATGCAGCCAGCCCAAGAGCCCTGCCAAACGAGAGCAACGCCCCGTTTCTACAACTAATTATTTGCAACTATCTCCTGGGTCAGCTTTTGAAACTGCTCCAGCTAATGGTTTCCCTGATTTGCACGGGAAGAGCATCTCTCCTTCCTCCCACACCCCCAGCACCGCTGCGCCGCAGGACAGCCCCTGCCCTCGCCAGCCACCCACCCTGCCACCTCCTCCGCAGGCAGGGACCGTACAGGACAATTCCTCGCAAGGCTCGAGGTGCTGAGACTTGGGGGAAATCTGAACTGTCATTTTCCCTATTACACCCAGGTTTAGTGCTGCTGTTACAGCATCATTTTATTTATGGTATTACTTCTGTCACTATAACGATCCTACATAAATTCCACATACCGATTCCACAACAATACTCGCTGCTATTATAATAATGATCCCATCTGAATGGCACAGGTGCCATTATCAGAAAATCTGTTTGTAATAGAGAATCAACTCTAAAAAGAGGCATTACGCCCAGATGAACTGTTTAAGAATTACCATAAACAGAGGGCTGGCCTCAATTCCCTTAGCTGCAACGGGCTGCTTCCTGCCTTATCTGTAAATAGATAGCGAGTCAAAATTAGCAGGTAAGTCATCCTGCGACTTGGGAGCTGATGCTAAAACCAAGCAGCGTGTGGCTTCTTCACATGAATAAAACCTACCTACACAGAGTTTAATAAAGAATTTTTGCAACACACCAAATGCTAATAAGAGCACTAGTCAGTACTCGGGGAAATGGAAACACACCTTTACAAACCATACAAAGTTATCTGTAGATAGAAAGGAAGAGCAGAAGAGCTGCTTTAAAATCCCAAACTCACCCAAGCACACATGAGCAAAATTAAGGCGGCAGTCACTTTGGAAATGACATAAGATGCATGGGAAAAATAAAGGTGTTGTAGGGTTCGGTTTGATAAATTTCCACCCCTGCATCCGCCTGTGCACATTCACAGCTGAAACATCTCCCAGGTGCCTCCTGATGCAGAAGGTTTCACCTCCTGCAACGGTTATTACTCCTACAAAATAGTTCTGGAAGGGCAGCTACTCCTTCAAAGAGAGCTTCCAACAGACGTTTTCCCACCATCAGCATTTGAACAAACACGGTGTCTCACACCTTCCACAGTCCGTAATTTTACCAGTTCATTCTTCACACTCGCAAACACAGCATGAAATAAATTCAAATGTAACAACATTACACCTCCCCGGTGCCACAGGACACGCTGCAATCTCTGCCAAGTCCGACAGCAAAGCTTTGCATAGGAATAAAATATACCTGGGGTTCCGAATCTCTTCAAACAGAGGGCAGAGGATGGCTTGGGGGGAGTGGTAATGGGATCGAGTGCCTTTCATCTCCAGGTGACTGCTTAAAAATTCAGCCCAGGTGAGCAGCATCTACAAAGTCGTTACTACACCAGGGCTGCACAGAAGCCAGCATGAAACGAGTACATGGCTTTAATCCAGCTCTTCACAGACCGGTGTCAGACAACTTGTCACTCCTACACCTGGCACCACCGGGCAGCCCCCAGAAAGGCACCAGGGATGGGAGCGTGCAACCTTGATTTTCTCCTTTACACATAGCTGGGTGACACCGGCACTGCTGCTCTTTTTTGGCCCGTGCCCACACACAGCAGACAGAGACGCTTGAGCAGCAATCAGAGATACCAGGTCTATTCCTGGCCTCGCTACCGACCTGCTGCGGGAGCCTGGGCAAACCTCGCTACTGCTTCTGCCTCATCTCATCTGGGCCAAACGACTCAACCCACGGCACTCCAGCGCTTTTCACTGGCCGACCCTAAAACACGCTACAGAAAGGAGTTACGCATCGCTATTCCCATTTTACAGACAAGGAAGCTAGCAGATTGCCATTTCCCCAAGGCTGTTTTTCTGGCATGCTCCTTAGAGATTAAATCTAGTGAAATAGCTGCGCCGTACAAGAATCTGTACCCACGGGCCAGATTCAACAACGAGGGTAAAGAGGGTGTTTGAAACTTGCTGTGATCAAGGTTAAGAAACATAATAAAACACCATATCCTGCTTTTCCAGCTCTGCAGGGTAACGAGGGATTTCCTCATATACCCGCTGCAACTGTCACCTTTGGAGGAATTTAGTTCTAAATACTAAATTCACTCTCTGTCTGCACACTGAACCCTCAGACGGTTTATTTTGGTACCTCCACCTCCCCAAAAAATGATACGCATCTCTTCCAAGTCAAAAGCATAATTGGGTCTTCTCTGGTTTCAACGCCTTTGAAAAAAATCACTGCTTTGCCTTTTGGCTGCAGGAGGAGGTTGCAGAGCAGCAGGATTGCAGAGCAGGAGCCCCGGCGCTCACCCACTCTCCCGGTTCCACTCCGACTGGCAGAAAGATTTGGAACAAGCGTCCGCACTTCTCCTGGAGGTGACGTACCTCCTTCTGCACTAAGGATCAACGACACGCTCCCAAGATGATAAAAGACACTTTCCCTTCTACTTGGCAGGTTCTGGGAGCAAGAACACGAAAGGATGGCGAGCATTATGGTTTTTACTCCAGGGCTGAAAAGCAAAAGAGGGAAGCACAGCCGCAGAGCTGCCACCCTCTGCGCAGACCCCTCCTCTGGCGCAGCTCAGTCCCTGGTGCGGGACCACCTCACCCAGCCGGAGCTGCCGTCTGAGCCAGCCTTACTCACTGTCTTCGAGCCCACATCCCAACACACTCCTCTGCAAGAAGTGGGAGGGCAGCTTGAAAGGCACCAACCAACTCCAGACACTCCTTACGTTAGAGAAAACGCAAATCATGAAGAAACTGCTAAAATAGCTCAATTAGCTCAAATGCAGATTTTTAACTTCCTCCTTTTTAGTGAAAAAAATAGACCCCAAACCCCAACCTAAGAGTGGAAATCTGTAAATAAATATTAGCCTTGCAAAATACCCGGGCTGAAAAGGACCCTTGCAGCCAGAAACAGACCAGCGGTGGGTAACAGACGTGCACCCGATGAACACCGAGCTAGTTATGAGAAGAAAAATTTCACAGTGCAGGTGGTTTGTTATTCTCAGAAAGTCTCTTGTCAGCAGATGTTCCTCTGTTCTGTGTGTGGCGATCCCTGTGCGCTTGAATTTGTGATTTCTCCTCCGCTAAGTGACGTTTTCAGGAAAAGGGAAATGAAAGGATAGCGAGATGCAGCTATACAAAGCACAGGCTAAAGGATTTTTTTTTTTTGAGAGGAATCATAATGTTAATGTTTGAAGCTGCTTTTCATATATAGTATGATCAGCTTAATTTTGAGGTTTTTTCTGGCAGGAGAGTTCTCTGCCAACAAACAATATAAATTTAAATTTAATTTCAAGTGTTCGTTTAACTGCCTCAAGTCAGACCAGCTGCTGCAAATCCAAAGTTAGAGCCTTGATGCCAAAGTTACCTGCAACAAAGAAGTATTTTTCCTTTGCTAGAGTGAGAAAGGAATCACGAAGGGATAGAGCATGGCCATTTCTCAGGAAAGTTCCAGCTACACAGTTCCCGTAACAAAATGGAGTGGGTTTTTTTCCCTCTTATGTTTCTAAATTTACATATTTTAGACAAATCTGTATCTTGAGCTTGAGCAGTGGTATAACGGCTACCAAGCAAGCCACATAAAACCGAGAAAGCGAGTTGTATTTAATCCTGGGAACGGAGCACAGAGCAGTGTTTACAGTGAATAAATTTTGTACGTTACTCAAAAAGCTCGAAGCCCGTGTCCCCGAGCTGCGCAGAGCATCGTGCAGGCGACTGCAGCCTGGGCTGCCTTTAACTCATTAAAAAATAAAAACCATTTCCAGTACAGAAAAAAACCATGCAGTAAAAGGGGTAATTTGCAGAAAAGGATAAGAGCTGGCTGGCTGTAGCGCAGGCGAGCGCTCCCAGCATCAACGAGGGGTGCTGGACACGGGTTTTACACTTTTATCTCTTGTTTTACAGCAAAACGCTCCCGTGAGCCATTGGATGGAGCAAAAACGGGGAGAAGGAGGGGGTGTGTGCGGGGGGGTCCCTTTCCCAACTTCCAAGCGCTCCACCTCCACCCGAGCACCGCTGCCCATCGCTCCCCAGCTCACGGATAACGCAGAACCGGGGCTTGGACCGGGAACCTCCGGCGGCAGGCAGCCCCCCCTCACCCCCAGACCCCTCGGGCCGCGGGCCCGCCCCACACACGACGCCCCGGGGACCCCGCCGCGGTGGATGCTCCTCGGGGGACGGTGCTACCGGGGGGGGTTGTGTTTCCCTTTCATAAAATGAGGGGGGAAAAAAATCAAATTTTTAAATCAAACCGACTGTTTCGAGTCTCGTTTCGGCTCCAGGGAGGGTCTGCGGCGGGGGGAGCTCCTCGGTGCCCCCGGGGATGGGTCGGTGGGGGGGTTTCGGGGCAGAGACAGGCACTTACCGGGAAGGGACCGGCCGTCCCACCCGCGCCGCCCTCGGCACGGCGGCCCGCGGCGCCTCCGGGCCCACGGGCGCCGCGACCCCGCCGAGGAGCCCGCCGCGGCCCGGGCGGAGGGAGGCGGAGCCGGGGCGGGGCCGAGGGGCCCAACGCGATCGGGGGAGCGGAGCGGAGCGGGG
>WKFP01014888.1:95522-115355 GCA_011057875.1 Pterocles orientalis | reverse complement strand
TTAAAAAGGGAAAAAAAAAAAAAGCGTCACCGAGGCCTGCCTGGTGCACACGCCAGCTCTGGGGGCTGGGAGCGGGGAGGAGAAAGGCTGGGTGGATGGAAGTGAGGATCCAGATTGAAAACAGATGGGATTTTTCTTGCCAACCTGACATCCGAGACCGCGGGAGGCGGGGTAAAACTTCCCCTTTGGAGAGGCTGGCAGCCAGGAGATATGGGGGGGCAGGGTGGAAGGGGGCAGAAAAATCCCAGTTTGGTCTAAAATCCCTTCTTGCTCCCTCTCGCTGGGGCTCCCTGGATGGCAGAGAGGAGCCCACTGGAGCTGGGTTGTTTTTAATGCTGTGAGAGGTTTGATTTTACCATTAAGTGTCTGATTCATCCGTTCCTGCCTGCTGGAGCCAAGCCCAGCCTGGCAGTTAATACTTGCCCTAGGAGACATTTCAGGGGCATTTTGCACCCCCACGGATCGCGCTGCACATGCACACGAGGGAAACCTGCGTACGTGCACAGAAACAACCCTGCGCACACCCTCGCCCTCCTGCACGGCGACCTGCAGCTAAACACCGGCCACAACCTCCACCCAGGGACGAGCTGGGATGCTGCAAACCCCTAAGATCCACATTTCCACTTCAGGGAGGCACCAAAACGCGCTGGAGAACCTCGCATCTCTCGGTACAGCCCTGGGCACCCGAGCTGGCAGCCTCCAGCAGCCCAGATTTTAACAAGCTGCAAACAAGTGATGCAACAGCCCTGAAGGGAGTTAGCGGTGATTCACCCAGGAGTAAATTTGCGGCTAGTTTGGGGCAGCGTTGAAGTAATTCCTACTCTGGGTTGTACCTCCTGCACCATCCCTCCATCCACACACCCCACGCTGCACTGCAAGAGGGACTGGCTGGTGCAAATCCCACCCGGTCTGCATCGGGGCAGAGGGATCCCTGGTGACATGGGGACGCAGGGGCCAGCAGGTCCCCACGCTGAGAGCCACATTTTGGGATGAAGATCGCTGCGGGACAGCAAAAGGCTCTGGGTGTGCACAAGGTGCTACCCAACGTACATCAAGCGACGGGCAAAGCCGTCACGGGCATCCTCCCTGGCCTGGCAGGGATGGGGGGGTCCGTGCCTCCCCCCCGGGAGATTTCACAGCTATTTTACAAACCAGAAACAAAAAGTTAATGGCGCAGGCTTGACCACATATTTTCCAGCGGCTCTGGGAGACCGGCTCTCCACAAGCCGGCTAACACACACTCTTTTCATTCAGAGCTTTAAATACCCAATTGTGTCTGTTTTCAGCACGCTCATTTTTAGCATTTTAATGATATGGTCCCCGGCTCTCGCCCTCCTTGGATTGGCCTCAGCTTGCGCATTTTTTTCTTTTTTTCTTCCCCCCCTCCCCTTTCTTTTTAACATCTTGCAGAGGGAGAGGGGAAGGGGGTTAGCAAGAGGTCACACATTTCTCCTAACCCAAGTGTTTTTCCAGCAGGCAGGGGGTCCTGCCAGGGACAAAGATGAACCAGCCCCTTCGGCTGCCTGTTGGCTGCGAGCGCGGCACCTTCCGCTGCGGGGTCTCAGCACAGGCGCGGGACGGGTGCGCTGCCCTCACCGCAGGGTTTCGGGAAGGTGCGCAATCCCACGAGAGACAGTGGGCATCAGGACCCATCCCTGCACCCTGGCACAGCCAAAACCTCGCCCACCACGACCAGCCCTGGAAGAAAGAGTTTGGGGTTTCCCATCACAACCGCTTTCCCTTCTTCCCATGGAGCCGGAGCTCTCCTTGGCCCCGTGAACAGGATTTTGCTTGGTTGCACCACTCTGCTTGCGGTTGGGCAAAAGACTCCATCTGCAAGCAGGTCCCCAGGTCGCACTTGGACATCCCAGGGGTCTGCACCCCCCTATTTGTGTCCTTGGCCTGTTGGAGCAACTCTGCTTTTTCCACTGGAAAGCTCCCAAAGAGACTTCAGGCATGTCAGAGCACAGCTCAAAGCCTCCACTGGGAACTACAGGGAGCCCTGAGACACAAAGGCACCACAGGACCCCCAAACCCCCCCACCTGGAGCTGTTCCAGAGCCCCCCTGGACGTGGCACCGCACCGTGCCACCTCCCTGACACAAAGCAGACACCACCCAATGTGGCAGCTGCTGATTTTAAATAACCCGCTGCACAAACAACCCCAGCTTCACCCCCAGCCCTAAAGTCATCCCAGCACTGATACAGCAAAGCTGCTTTGGGTCCAGGGTCAGCTTCAGCATCTCCACGCAGCTCTGTCCCTAAATAGCTGCTGCATCCTGCACGCCCTAGTCCTGCAAACTGCCGCCAGAGCCATGGACACAGCAGGAGACTCGCAGTTGCACCACAGAGGAACCAAAGGTGCAGGTCCTACCTCCATCCCTGAGCAAACATCCACATTTCCCCCCTTCCCCAAGCATGCTCAGCCCTGCTTGCCTTTGCACGTGCCACTGTGACCCAGCTCTTGGCCCACACGAGCCCTGAGGGATGCCCTTTCCCCCGTCCCCCCCACCCCACATCAATATTCAGCATTTTCCCCATCCCCTCTCCCCCCGCTCTACAAACACACCGTGTCCCTGTTAACCATCTTTCAGAGGATGCTTCAACAACAGCCGCTCAGTGGATTTTTTTTTTCCACCAAGTAATATCGAAATGATATTTATTAAATTTGCTCTCTAAGTCCCTCAATCTGCTCCATAATACAGTGAATCTGCGAGGTGGTTTCACTGATCCCGCCTCAATGAGACCAGATTAACGCAGATGATCCCGGCTTTGCGGCTCCCTCGTCCCAGGGAGGGTCGGAGGTTGTGCAGAAAGGCAGAACCCGCTGGCAGCGCCCGTGCAGCCGAGCCGGAGGAAACCACGTGGCCTCTGAAAATGATTTCCGAGGTTAATTCCAGGTGGGAAGGAGAGAGCACCCAGCGCAGACACGCAGCAACTTCTAAGTCTTCGGAAAACCCGTTTGGCTGTTTATTTCAGTGTCTCTTCCTCTTATCTCCCTCCTTTAAGTGCATTGATTGCACCTGCCCCCACCCCACTCCCCAGTAAGAAGCCCATTAAATCTAAAGTTAGCTCCAGAAAGGTTCATCAGATCCATTATCTTTGCACTTCGCTAAATTATGAAAATCATGATAAGGAGGCATGAAGCCTATTAGTTTCCTGGCGAGGATGCTTTACAATTTTTTTCCTTCTGCTTCCACATTTAATTACCTTAAGTTTCACAGTATTTAATTCCATTTATTAAACCTTTAATACAAAAAACCCCAAAACAACAAAAACAAGCAAGCCACTGCTTGTCGCCTTTAAGAAGGGAGCCAGGGTCCAGAGCAGCATCTGCCTCCCTCATCCCCCGCCCCGGTTCCATAGAGGACCGATCCTGCCGCCGTGCACGGACACTTGGAGCTGAACTGGAGCTCCGCTCATGCAGGATGCATCCATTAATTACAAAATTAAGGACATTGCCTGGGGTCCACACAAAGGAAAAGGGATCAGCGCCAGCCCAGGGTCCTCCCATGGGCCCCCCCCGAGCCAGGCTGGTCCCTGAGCCGGCTGCTACAACTCCAGGGGATGCCACAAAAAGCAGCAGGGTTGTGGGAACTCTATTTAATTTTTTCTAAAATGACAGGAGCACCGTTAATCTCCAATGTCACCACATTCGGAAAGCCCCGCGGGGACGGTACTCCCACAGGTACGCACGCAGGGATCCTCGCTCGGTTATTGGTGTTACTTTTTGGACAGATCTATTTTAGGAAATTGATATCAAGCATACAGAACCAGCAAAACCCCCACATGCTTCGAGCAAGGTCAATCTGAAGCATTAGCGTCTCTCTGGCTGCATTTTGCCTTCCCAGAGATGCTGTTTAGCAATTTTGGTCACCATTAGAGCAGCATCTAAAACCCCCGATCCTGTAACGCTGAACATGCTGTAACCCTCGCGCCGGGCTGTCTCTCTGCCATCTAAACAGGACAGAGACCAAAGAGTAAAAACAAAAACAGAGACACAGCCGGGGAAGAGCTCGGCGCAGGGTCACCTACCACTCCACGCCACGTGTGGAGGGGACAATGCTGTCCCCAAGACCAGCTGGTCCCCAAGCCCAGCTCACAAGACCACAGCCCAAGGGCTGCAGATCCCTGTGAGTTCACAGACGACCACGTTCCCGTGTACAGCATCTCCAAACACCTCCTTGCAGGAAATTTCAACATTTTTACAATTCATACGCCACTAAAACTTTTCCAGAGAAGGTGTGGACATTGATGGAGCCCCTTACGAACTGTTCGTGGACCGTTTTCTCCAGGCTCGGTTTGCAAACACCGCTGTCTTCGAGACCTGTCTCATCACGCATCCCAACAGGGCCCCACGGCTCCAAGCAGCGCAGTCTCTTCCCATCGACATCTTTTGCAGGATTAAACCTCAAACTTGGCCTGAATTTTGCATTTGGTTTTTAAATCAGGCATCACTCTGGAAAAAGTAGCACCAGGAAGAAAAAAACAACTTGCTAAAGTGTTCCCCAGCAGCATATCCACATACTTTAATATAAAAAAGCTGCTGCTAATTTAAAAAACAAATGTTTAAGCAATCAAACATGTTTATTTAATTTGGCCTTTCTGTGCCAGAGAAGGCCCGAGCTGCTCGCCATGGCTGCCGCACGGGTTATCGAGAGCGTTCACGGCGAGGTCCCTGCACACTGGGATGGGAGCAGCTCGGACCCCCAAGGCAACCCACCCACCCACAGGGGAGGCTGGCTCCTCTCAGCCCCCAAAGAGGGTCTCTTGGGATAGTCCAGTTTCGGACCCACCACCCTGAGATGAAAACGGACATCTGGAACCTAAAGATAGGACTCAGGATTCAACCCACTGCTCGCATCCAGCATGAACCAGATCATCTTTCTGTTCCTCCAAGAGCAGTGAAATTTGAGTTCATTTGCCATCGCTAAATTCACTAAAAAATTTTTCACTAAAAAAACTATTTATTGCTCTGCTTGATAAAAGGATGCTCGCGTAGAGTGCATGGAGACAGGTAGAGAAGAACCTGGAGCCCCAAAACAAACCCATGGTGCAACACCAGCAGCCACGGGTCCTCTCCAACCACCGGCTCCCAACAGCTGAACACCAGCAGCTTAAAAACACAACCTGCACTCTGTTTAATTTAAATGCTCCAAATGCAGATCAACTCTTGGTTTAAATATTTATCAGAGCTGCGATGGGACCCGGGAGCCATCTGGTGAGTGGGTTGGGAGCTTCACCCACCACCATGGAGCACACCTTCAGCTCCAGGGCCACCTCGTGTCACCCTAGGGCCACGTTCCCCAGTTAATGCCAGCCACGGAGCCTGCACCTCTTACGGCAACAGTCAGCTCAAGAGGGACTTTCCTCCCCTTTTTCCCAAAGCCTCACCAGCATCGAGCTAAATCCAGATCTGCTCTTCACACCCACCCACGAGCTGGGGCGACCAGCAAAGGTTCATTAGCAGGAGGAGCTGCACACCGCTTGCTTTGAACATGAAAGCAGCCCAAAAGCAGGTTATTTTGTGGGGGAGGAGAATATTCATCACAAAAAACTCCAAAACACAGAGTGGCGAGCACCGCCTTCAGCCTTCCCGATGCCAAAAGGGCTCCTGTGGACAGGGTTAAGGACGGGGCATCACCCAAACCGCAGGGGAGAAAGGTTTTTCCTCCCAAGTCACCACTCAGAGAGATGTCTGTCCACTTGAGATGCAGGATATGAGCGTTCACCCACTTGGCTTTCCCTCTGGCCTCCACCTCAGCATATTTGGAACCTGCTGTTGACATAGTTAATATTCCACCGAGGCAATGCAAGACAAACACAGTGCTAAACCAGTAAACAAACAGCCCCGTTTCCCCGCTGGACAAACCCTCCATCTCTCTTGACACAACATCCTGCACTGTTATCAACTTTGGCCTGAAAAATTCCTGAATTAAGTTGTCCTGGGCTCCTGATGAAGGATGGCTCTGCATGTGCCCATTTTACAGATGAGAAAGTTCAAGAACAAACAGGAAAAACAATGTTTCCCTTGGTCAGCAACAAAGCGAGGAATGGAGCCTGTTCCCAACCATCCCTCCTCCAACAACCACCACCATATGTGACAGTTTCCACCAGGCACACACCAGAAGCAGCTTCTGCAGAACCTTGAAAAGCCTCTAGAAACCCAAACTCACAAAAACCCAAACTCACCGAGTGACCAATACCCACAGGACAGTGACTCCAGGATAATCCAGTTGTCTCATGGACCCCAAAACACCTCAAAGGACCCAATTCTCAGAGCAGAGTCCCCAAAGAGGTTGGAGGGCATTCTGCTCTTCCCAAGGCTGGCAAAGCTCAGACTGGAATCACAGATCGATATCTCCCTTCCCACCACGGCACCGTCAGGAACGGCGATGCCTTGGAGAAGGAGCAGGAGCACAGGAGTGCGAGCGATCCCATTGTAAGCAGGAACTCAATTTTGCCCATCGTTATTGTTGGCTTTAACAAATAGCTTCTGGGGATGGCAGGTACTTTATTAATTTTTCCCCTGTGCAGCATGCAGGATGATTGAAGAAATCACTGGCCTGTTGATTTGTTTGCCTCCGTGGCCCAAAATAACTAGCTATTTATTTTTAAACAGCAGGATGCATCAAATCCTCAAATCGAGGCGATGGAGCCGGGAGGACATGCCACACACATCCATGGCACTGGCACCTGGGCAGAAGGTTTCAGGGCCTTTCTCCACATTGGGGAAAAGCCAGGTCCAAGTCTCCCACTTGCACTTCAGACAGAGGAAAACTGAATAAAGGGATTTTCCACCCCGTTGGGTTTCTTCCGGCAGCCACATTCCTGATGAGCCTGCTGGACTCGTTGCCCATCATGCCCAAGCTTCGGTCTGTGCGAAGCCCAGGAAGGGTTTGAGCACCCCAGTCTCAAATAGAGCCCCAAGTCTTGACTTTGCTGCGCATCCCTGATGCTCAGGGTGGTGGGGATCTTCTGGGTGACGTTAGGACAGAAAAAACTGCAACGTGCACACTGGGAACTAACTATAATCTTGGAAGGTGATGCTCTTGACAGTTCTGCAAAAGCACAGCCGCGGGAGATACCAGGCACAGGCTCGCAGTGCTGCAGCACCTTGTTGACTCCTCCAGCACCCATCCAACACCTAAGCAAGATGTTTGTCACATCCCTGTGCCCTCCTGGAGTCCTCCAAGGACGGCAGTGAGCTGGGGCCAGCTCAGGCATCCATGTCCCCATTGGAGCTGGAGCTCCTCTCCTGTCCCAGCAGCTGCAGTTACCCATGCAGGACGATTCAGGATTCACATTTTGCCCTCCTGTGGGATTATTCCAGGAGCGCAGGAAAACACCCAAAGCAGCAGCTGATGCACAGGGACTCGTGTGACTGCAAAACCAGGGTTAACCAGCCCCCCTGAGGAAACGCCATCGCGGCTGTCAGCCGGATGCTTTGGAGGTGATCTCCTGGCAGGAGGGAGCACCCAGTCGCAGGACAGGATGTCTCTTGCGCAGCTCTGCTTCTTAAAGACATCCCTGGGCTTCAGGGGAAGGAGTTTCTCAAGTCACACAACCCCAGCAGAAATTACACGCGGCAGCTTCAATACCCCCATCCTGTAGGCCCCCGCAGATGACCTTTGTTGTGTGTTTTTCAAGCACCATCTCCATTCTTTGTGGTTACCGAGTGTTTTCCACATGAGCAGCCCTGGAGCCATGGCGCTGCAGCCATCCCATACGGAGCCTGCTGAGCCACGCCAGCCCTGCAAGCCCCAGCGCAGGCTGCCAGCCACAGCGGGGACCCCGTGGGCAGTAACGGATCTACCCAGGACGTACGACAGAACCACTGCTAGCAAAAGGCAAGGCAGAGAAACACAGCGCGGATGCAGGGAGCTGCAGCAGCCACGTGCCATGGCCGAGGGGATGCAGGGACAGCGACCGAGAGCAGCCGGCTCCAGCGCTGCTGGCATCGCCAGGCTGGCACGGGGTCCCCAGAGCCCCAGTGCAGCAGCAACAGTTCGGCAGAGAGCTGGCTCTCCGCATGCACACTCATCTGCCTGCTTTACAGAGAGCCTTTTTGGTTTGTTTTCTTTTTTTCTTAATTTAGAAAAAAGGAAAAGGGGAGGGAAGCAACTTTGCAATTCTCCGGGGACCCAGGACTCCTCGTGCCCATCCCCAGAACAGGGTTAAACCACATTAAGTCTGAACAGAGCTCTCCAGCAAAGCCCAAAAGCAGAGGAAATTACCTCCCCCTGCACACACGCTTCCTCCCGCTCCCTGGGGACAGCAGGAGGGAGCTGGGGGCGCATCTTCTACCTGCCACACACATTCACTATAAATAACGCGATATGCGGAGTGCTATTTAAAAGCAAGTCCTGTGAAACTGGCCGCCGCGTGTCAAGTCATGCCGGGCAGCAGCACAGGCCGGTGCCTGCCTCCCCCTGGGTGAACAAGGCCCATGCTCTGTGTAAACCCGACGGGCTCGTGCCCAGCGCCATGCACGCCGAGCCTGGCAGCCACGCGCGGTGCTGCCTTGTCCCAGCACGCCCGGGTGTGGGCTGCGGTTTGTGCACAGAGTCGTTGGCATCGATCTTGCTTTGCTACTGGAGCGTGCTGGGCACACGGCAGCAGCACCTCACTGATGGAGGTAGGTAAAGACTCTGCTGTCCTGGCGTGGGACAAACAGCAATTGCCACCTGGACCAGGCTGGCTGCAGCTCAGCTGTCCCCCACCTGATGCAAAGACCCATCCTTCCCAAAGAGACCTCCAGAATTGCGCCAATGAAAACACAGCGAATATTACACAACTTTACATAACACCGCTCCCTCCTCCTCCTCCCTGCATCCCAGCCGCACTTTCCCTCCCCTTCCCACCCTGTCCCATCAGCCCCCAGCTGCAGAGGGGTCCTGTCAGCTGACAGATGAAGCTTCAGGTTAACAAATCCAATTTGTTGGACACAAAAGCCAAAGCGTTTCGCTTCTACTGGCTTTTTCTTTATGAAATTGCTCAGATGTTCAAGACGTGAAATGTCACCGTGTCACTTGGTGGCAGCTGAGGGCACAGAGCTGGAAAGGTCAGGAGAGGCTCTCTGAGCAGACAGGGCCACTGTCACGGCTGGGGACAAGAGGGCCACCAGACCATGCCTCCCCCAGTTGTGAGCTAAACCCTTGCAACCAAAAAAAAAAAATTATCAATGTGTACGATGGCAGATCCACCCCAACAGCCGAGAAAGAGCCGTGCCCCACAACAGGTTGGAAAATCCTCTGCAAATCCCTCCGTGGGAGTTTGCACCCCAAAGGCTTTGGCTGTGGGACAACGCTTGCCCATATTGCCAGCAATGCCCCAAGCAGCTCCTTCTGCCCCAGTGGAGACACAGACGGGTTCTGGGGTGCCCCAGAGCCCCCATGATGCTGCCTCATTTTATTGCAAACAGGAAAAGCAACTAGGAACAAAGCCGAAAGGTTTTTCTTAGAGCCACTCAGGACATGTGCCACTCAGGTGGGATAGAGCAGTGGCATCAGAGGCACCGCAGAGCCCGTCTGGATCCCACCGGGAGCAGGGAAAGCTGCGGCATGTCCCACACAAGAGTCCCTGGCCATGACCTCTGCCTCCCTGAGCAGGGATGTCCAGAAGGGTTTCTCCTGCGTTATCCCGCAAGCGGTGCTCAGGGCACCCTGCCTCCAAACCGGAGGGACCCAAAAGCTAGGTCAGGAGCCGGTGGCAGAGCCAGAGCTGCATTCCCCGCCGGGTCACGCCACTGCAGCTCCTGGGCACCCCTCCAGCCAGGAGGGAACCCGAGACCTCCCCTTGTGGGTGAATCCACTGCTGGGAACATACAGTTACAGACCCGGCAATGCCAGAGACAAGGCAGAACAGGACACCCTGCGGCGCGAGGCCCAGTTATGCAAGTTATGAAAGCGCCTGGAAACTAAAATGATCGGTGTCTGCTCACCCCATGCCCGGCGCTGCAGTGCCCACGGGAGACGTACCATGAGCATCCGTGGGGATGAGATGAAGCCTGGCCTCTCGCGGTGGCAGGGAGCTCCCACTCCCATGGCACGGGGACCAAAGCTTTTGCACATCCCTCTGGGAAGGGGGTAGCCGCAGCGAGGGGAAGCATGGCAGAGCTGGAGAGGGGGCAACTGGCACTGAGCAGAGCAACGGGGCTGTGCATCCCCTCCACCACTAAGCCACACACCCTGTTACCGTGCACAGCATCCCTTCCACCACCTCCTTCCCGGCGGCATCCACCGCGCGCCCGTCTGCTCCCACCCACTCCGTCCTCCACCAGCTCATCCCATCCCGCCTGCCCAAAGCTTTGCCAAGAGCCCCAAAACCTCCCCAGAACGGGGCTGCTTGGCAGCAACGTGGGTTTTCCCAGCTCTTGCCCCATTGTGCCAAAGCGCACTTCGAGACACTCGACAGCAAGCAAGCACGTGCTCGCGGCATCAGCTGACGGCAAGTGCACACGTGCTGAAGGGAACCTCCACCCAGCTCCTGCCATCCACACCCAGAGGCTGCAACTGCAAGAGGAGCCACGAGATGCACAGACAGACAGAAAAGGACGGACAGACAGGGCTCCAGTTGATGCCACTGCTTTCAGTGCTGCCTTGATGGAGGGCACTGAGAAAGCAGCACAGCCATCCTGCGACTTAAAGTCCAAGCCTGGCAATGGGGGTGTTTTTCCCCCTCCTAAAAGACTAAACAAAAAAATGTTTTTAAAATACAGTGACTTCCAACTAAAAATCCAAGTTAAAAGTCTTGCTTTAATTTCATTTTGAAGACTAAAGCATGCCACAGAGTGTTCTGGGGGACCAACACGAGCCCGGCATCACAAGCTGCTCTGATACTTGCTAGAAAAACCTGCAACCGAGTCACCTGCAAACATCACCTCCTCTTGAGAAGGTTTAGAGGGCTTGGGGGAGAGAATGGCTCTCCAGGGCAAGCCCCTGCCTCGAGAGCATCTGTCCCACAGGAGTCAGGACAAAGGATGAAAAAATGAGGCACGGAGAAGGGATACGAGTCACTCAAAGACATCGGAAAAAGTCAAGGGTAAGCCAAGAACAAAGCATCGGGCTGGGAGATCTAGTTACGAGACAACGCAGCCTAATTACAGCCTGGCTCTGGGTGGTTTTTAAGAGCGAAATACAAGCCTACGTGTGCTCCACGGGCTGACCCGACCAGGCCAGCACTGCGGACGGCGGCTCCAGAGCACAGACCCTCCGGGGGTCCCTCTGCCCTGCTGCAAAGTGTTTTACAGAAAGGCTCCGGGTAAGAGCCGAAGCACTTCTCCCCGAGCTTCCCATCCCATCGGCACGCTCTCAGCATGGGCCATTCCACACTCGTGCCCCCGACACCACTGGAGCAGCTGCTCAGATGGGGATTTTCAAGCTGCTCTGCAGAGGGAGGGATGGATGGATAAAGCACAGAAGCTGGAGTCCTGCTGCCTGCAGCTTGGGAGCAGATGCTGACAGGTCTGCAGCAGCTCTCAAAACCCAGCTGGCCTCACCAGGATGCCCTTACGGGGACCAGCAGCAAAGCCTTTGGGGCACACAGCCCGTGAGCAACCAGAAATGCCCCCAACACTCCTGTCCCGCAGTGCCAGACAGGCTTCAGCAGGTCAGGCTGCTAAAATTGAGGCAGTGAAAGGCGATAGGAGCTGTCGGTGGTCAGAGCTTCCTCCTCGTCCCTCCCAAGGAAGCAGGATAACATCAGAAGGACACGCAGCGACGGTGGCTCATCCTCAGACCTCGCTGCCACCTCCTGCCCTGCACCCAGCTCCGCTCGGAGTGCCACAGCAGTTTCATCCTCATCCTCTGAGGGTACCAAGTTGTGCTTTGGGCTCCTGGAAAAAAATACATTTTCTTATCAGTGCGGTGCAACAAGTCTTTCCAGAAAGGAGTTAGCAGCGACCTTGCTCGGCTGCCCTCCTCGGGGCTTACACAGCGAAGCAGCAATCAGACATGATGGATGGGGGGTGTCCAGCGACCCCAAATTCAGAGGGACTTTCCTCCTCCTGACAACTTTTGCAACAGGACAGGAGCAGGCTGCGGGTTTCAGAGCCTGGATGCCAGAGAAGAACAGAGGTGACAGGAAATCCCAAACCAGAGGAAAATTCAGCTTGTTCTGGGTCAAATGCAGAGGAGGAAGCGGAGGCACGAGCGGAGGCGCAGGGAGAGGAAAGGCCCTTCCAGAAGAGCAGCCCAGGAGGGCAGGTCTGTACCAAGGGCTTCCGGGCACTCGTAACACTTTGCTTCTGATGCTGAAGGTCAAAACCCCAGAGGTGATCAGCAGCTGGCTCCCCAAAACCTCCCGGGTCTTTCCCAGAAGTGGTTCAGAGGACGATTAGTCAACAACTCTCCTGGCTGAAGCTGGACCAGCAACTGCCATCTCCCAGTGCTGCACCGACGAAAACAATCCATCCCGGGTAGGGCAGACGTCACCTTCACCTTGGAACACGTGTCCGAGGCCAGGAGCCGAGCTGGAGAACACAGACCTACCTTGCCATGCCAATGGGGAGGGCAGACACCAAAGCTCCCCAGCTCCGGGAAGCAGCAGCCCTTCCTCAGCGGTGAAACCAATTCAGAGAGCAACGAGATGAGCGGTGTTTTGAGGGATGCTCCACGGCTGCCAGCAATGCGGGGATGCAGAAGCCACTGCACTGGGAGCTGGGGCCACTGTGGCTGTGCTGCATGCGAGGGGACGGGGACAGCGCCAATCCATGCTGCCCAGCCCCCGAGCTCCCCAAATCCACCCGCTCTCCCCAGCATCGTGCTGAGCCGACGCTGAACCACTCCCAAGGGACGTGCTGGGTCCTGCGTGCTCCCGGACTTGCTCTGGCCACGCAGGGAGAAAGGTAAAATGGCTCATTGGAACCACCCACGGCACAGCACACGCCTTGCCGCACGCAGGGCCATCGCTGACCCGGCACCCCGGTGTAAAGCTGCATCTCCCCGTCAAACCAGAGACAGCCCGGGCTGTGCTGCTGGCAGCCGGAACGGCAGAAGGGATCTCCCATCATGGGGGGAACAGGCAGTTAAGCCACACTGGGGTGCTGCCCTAAACCCCCAGACACAGGCAGGGAGCCAGCAGGACAGGGACGGCATTTAAGGATCCCTTCAGAAATCCCAGGGCAAAAAAAGACTGTCAGGTGCTAACAGGGACACGGGGTTACATCCAAACTGCCACCATCTTAGAGCCCTGAAAAGAAACAGCCACATCCAAACACCACCGATATAACCTGGGGAAAACAGATTTGCTTCTTGCTTTATTTATCAGCCATGCAAGCGATTCCCTGAACACAGCCAGAGGTGGGAGAGCAGGAACACAGCCCCGAGACACCCTCTCCAGCTCCAAAAACACATTCATTATCCCCAGGCAGCTTCTGCAGGGCGGAGAGATCGCTCTCCGATTAGAGATGTTTATCAGGAAGCTATAATGAAGGTGGGACACTGACACCGTGATGAATATTATATTTCAGGAAAATTTAAATGAAATGATCCATCATGCCCAGCAGAAGACCAGCCAACACCTTCTGCCACGCACCCGCAGCAAGCCGAGCGGCTCCTTGACCAAGGCTCCGATTCAGAGCCCTGCAGTCACCTTGGCTCCACTGCTCGAGAGAAAAACCAGCGGCGACAGAAAACGAGAAGCATTTCCTATTTCCAGGCACACACAGTGAAGCAGCAACGCTAACCGGCTCGCTTGCAAGAGAGCTGCGGCCTTCCCCAGCACGGCAGCGGGACATCCCCCTTGCACGGGCTCTGCTGAGCATCGGGACAACCCACGTTTCATTTACTCAAGTGAGTTCAGGTCTTGGCATTGAGCACACCCAGAAATAGAGAGCCCTCGGAAACAGGACATCGTTGGTGCCGGATGCGGAGGGGAAGGGTCACCGAGCGGTTTTTCCCTTAAGTGAAATATTGCCGCCGGCTCAATGGAAGCAGGAGGTTGGTCCCTCCTGGGAGGAAGCTATCAGAAACCACTCTCCCTCCCCGCACGGCTACGTCCACGTTTTTCTACCTGTTGCATTTTGCAATCAGGCAAAAACGCTAGAAGAGTGGCAAGAAGACACTAAAAAAGCAAGAGAGGGTGCAGCAGGGATGCCAGAAACACTACGAGCTGCTGCAATCCAGACACGAATGCATTACACATTCATCTGAATTTTAAATACCGAGCATGATGACTGGCATCCTCACAACTGCCACAGCCTCGGCACTACAGCTTTTATGGTAATTCACAGGGAGTTACCCACAAGGCACTGCAGAGATTTTCTTGGCAGCCATCCTAAACTAATTTTTACAGGTTAGTGTACAGTTATACATAAATGTTTAAGAAAAATAAAATGGCGACTCGGAGGGAAGGAACCCACCGAGTGGTTTCTGCACAGCTCCGCTTGCGGCACATGATGGTCCAGGGCAAAATGCCACGGGGCCGAGGTCCATGCCGCCACCAGCCACCCCATGCTGGGGACCAAGGGTCAGAAACAGCAGTTAACGCATGCACTGGTTTGCACTGGGCACACCCCATGCACCGACCGCCACGACACCCATCCCTCTGTATCACTCCTGCACCAGTGCCTCCAGGCTGCCAGAGCATCACCCCGCTCTCTGCGGGGTGTTCAGCACACCTGGGTCACATCTGGCCAGGACACAGCACTGCCACCACCCTGCCTGCTCCAGGTGGCCGTTCGGGTGCTGGGCTGCGGTGCTCAGCCCCCATCACCCCAGTTGTGTCGGGGGGGTCAGGCGCACCAGGCAGCTGCCTATAACAGGAGCAATCCCAGGGGACAAGGATTTATTGGTGGAAGCCACAGCATCCCGAGAACCGCCTTTCACATGCTTTGACGTCATATTGTCCCCATCACCATCCCTGCCCACCCAGTACCACCCCTCTGCCCTGGGGACAGGAGGAGGATCTGGCCCCCACCTGCCTCCTCCACCCGGAGCTCCCAGCGGGATGCGGCTCTGCCCTTCACCTTTGTTTTCCGCACATCCTGAGCCACAGCGGGCAGGGGTGACACGGGAACTTCACGTGGCGACTGGAAACTGCTGCTCAGCTTCCCAGTCCGCGTTCGCAGCGAGGGAGGGAACGAGCTGGAGCTGCCGGCAGCGAGCAACAGCAACACGGTAAACAAAGGAGAGGAGCAGCAGGAGGAAAACCTGGATCGGCGCAAGCCAGCAGCAGCACCCATCTATATTTCACAGGAACCAGAGCAAACCAGAGTTTAAGATTATTAAAAAAAAAATCCCCAATTCCTGCAGATTTTGTGTCTATGCACACCCACATGCATTTGCAGCACAGCGAGCAGGTATTCTGTCCATCTCGGCTGTCTTCACAAAAGCAAAATGGAGGGAAGCACGATCAAGACTTTTAAGAAAAGAACCTTTCAGATTTCAATCATCTGCGGAATTACCAGCAATGCTAATTTGGACACAGGGATACCACGGAAGAATAAAACAATTAAGCAACGGCTCCGAGGGAGAGATGGGGAGATATGACTTGAGCACCACAAAGACACAACGTGAGATTGTTGCATTTCAAGGAGCTGAAACCAGAGCTGTGTACAGAAACCAGCACACCATGCCCTCCTCCTCCTCCCGCTATTTGCAATCCCAGCTCAGTGGTTGCAAGAGATCGAGAGGACTCTGCCCCCAGCCTCGTGCCTTCTGCACCCAGAGCACGTGCTCACGCCGTGTAACTGCACAGCATCATGTGCTCGCTGCCCACAAATAAGGGAAAAGGGAAAAAAAACCAAAACAAAACCCTGAAAGCAGCATTATAAAGTTCAGGCATTTCTGAAGTTAGGATCTTGCATATCTCAAATCATCTCTCGATCAGGCGTGTAAATCCACCTCCCCCCAGAACACAGCAGCAAGCACTGAAGAGAGCGAATCATTCCTGAAATCCGAGCAGAGCAGCTTCCCTAGTGTGCTCTTAAACCAGAAGAAACTCAGAAGCAGGACACCAGAGGAATCCCCACCTTCACGCCCCTGCGGACCACATCCAAGACGCCCCAGGACCGAAGCAGAGGCAGCAGCAGAAGAGGCTGATTAATCTGATTTATGCAAATATGAAACCAACTGAGGTGGGCACGTTCTACAAGTCACCTGGCCTGGTTTTATCTGATCGGTTTTTAAACCCGTTTAGGCAAACCGAGATCAGCTTTCTAATCTAGAGCAGCCAAACGCTGCCAAGGCACTGGAGCACGGATGTTATTACAGATGCCAGCTCCAAAGATCTCCAAACCCAAGATGTCCAAGCCCAGGTGAGTCCCAAACAGCCTGGGGCTGCCTGGATGGGGACATGGTGATGTCTCACTTTTCCAGGACAGGGGACAGAACTCCAGCAAGCCCCAGGGGTAGGGAAAAATGTCCCCCATCCCCATTAGCTGGGCTATCGTCACCACACCTTTGTCTCCAGAGACAGAGCAGAGCATCCCTAAGCACCTTCGAGCATCTGCATCTCCGTTAACGTGCTGGGGTCCACAGACAGCCCACGCCCCTCTCCTCACACCCACACGTGCTCCCCCCCCACCCCTGGCCAGCCCCGTGGGACACGTCCCCATCCCTTTCCACCACTGCACCTGCCCTCGGGAACTGCTGGGAGGACAGAAGCCAGGAGGTTTCATGGATTAATAAAAAAAAAGTTTAAAGAAACTCCTGCCTCCAACATGCTCCTTATTAAGTGATGTCAAGAGGGCAACATAGGCTGGAAATTACTTTTCTGGATGATGCTGGGGCTGCACTGGGACACAACCATCTGCGAAGGGCTCTGTGCGCAGGACACACAGCTCTGCAAGGGCTTGTTCAGGTGAGCATCAAATAATCCGACAGCGCAGGCAGCTATTGCAATGGGAACGGCAAGTTCGATAAATTACTAAGACAAGACAATGATACCCAAGTTAGGAAAAAAAAAGTTCAAGAGAATTATGTTGGATCAGACCCAGAAGTCCAGAGGGTTTACAAGCTGAAGGATGGGGGGAAAGAAGACAATTTCCAGTTTGCCAGGCTGATGTCAAAGAAAAAAAAAAAGCAGTCAAGTTATAAAGCAAACAATCAGAAAGAGAGGACAAGAGCAAAAAAAAAAAAAAAAAAGGAGTCTAACAAACAGAGCCCTCAGATTGTTCCAGCTTATTGTGTAATAAACTCTGCAGAAAGGAAGCTGGCCTGAGCTTTGCTACTTCAGGGCTCATGAGTTTAACACTGACAACAATTTTTAAAAAATAATACTGCTATAGCCAGAAGCATCACAGCCCACCCAGCCTGGCTATTTTCTTCATTCTGCAAATATCAAAAAATAGAAGTTCTGGGGATCCTGTCCAGAGTCACCGGCCCGGAGCAGAGCCCACGGCGCCCGGCTCCAGCCCTGCTCCCCCCTGACCTCTGCGCCAGCAGCAGGAAGCAAAGAGCTTCACGGATGGAGGGAGCTGGGCCAAGGGAAAGGATTATTTGAAGTAGCAAGTTAGACACATTTTTCATGCTATTGAAGCGACAATATTTAACTGAAGTCATTTGCAGATTTTTCCCTTTTTTGGAGAGAGTTATGAATAACATACATGTTTTTATCAACTCATATAAGAAGAATTTAAAGCTCAAAGTTCAGCGACTGCGGATTAAACTACTTAGCAGCACCTTTTTAACACAACTCAATAACCTCTCTCCTTACCATCCGCTCGTGCTGCCCACACTGACTCGGGTTAGATCTGGCTTCACTTTATCTCCGAATCCTACACTCGCAATTTTGTTATCTCTGCAATGCAAAAGAAAAGCTCTTTTAGTTGGGAACAGAGAGGGTTCAAAGAAAATCCATACGCAGCAGCAGGTCACAGGCAACCTCTCGCATCCATCACGACAACTCGCCACCCACGCAACCTCATCCGCCACGTGGAAAAGCGGACAAATGGTTCGATACGCGTTTACTACCTCCAGTTACTCTGCAACAAGGCGAGCTGCTGGATGGGACCTTCACCCCGCACCGGGTTCAAGCCTATTGAACCGGCCCGGGGCATCCATCCCAACCCACCGCCGGGCTGCAGAGACCTCAGGGCAGCGTCAGGTGGGACAATCTCCCACCTCGACAACACCTCTGAGATCTCTAAATACAGCCCAAGCCCTTTGGGCACACGCGGCGGGCTGGAGTTGTTCCTATGCTGCGAAGAACCACAAAACCATGTCCCCTCCAGCCTCAGTTTCCCCAGTGTGTGGCCACATCATCTCCTCGGCCATCCCACCCAGCTGGACCCTCATTCCCACCTTTCCACCAGCGAGGCAGCAGCAGAATTCAGGGTCTAACAAGAACGCACCCTCCTGGAGAAAGAGCAGAGGCACATTTTCCTCTCCTCCCTGAGCACAGCATCACAGCAGTTATTCTTTATCCTCCAGACAAAAGGCAGAGCAAACCTGCTCCCCTCAGGGCGAGACGGATGAGACACACCAGGAAGATGCTGCATTTACCAAACTCACATTTAGAAAACCCGGAGAGCACCGGGGACTGGGGGGACAGAGACCTGGGGGGCACAAAGGACCTGACCCTGTCCTGCCAGCAGCAAAAGCCAAGTACAAGAGGACTGGAGGACCCCATCACCTCCATCACCCCACACCCAAGCATACGACCGGCTCTGCTGCAGGGGTCCTCTCTCCCCCCGCGGGCAGCCCCCTGCATTACTGGGTGGCACGGCTTCAGCTGGAAGCTCCTCTCGCATTACTCAAAGCATTTATGACTTTTTCCCGTTTGAAATATGGGCCCTTACCACGCACAGGAAGGAGGAGGAGAGTGCCAGCAAACTCGTTAATTTATAAGTCAATCTGGCAGGGAACAATTAACAGCTTTCCCATCCTCGGGTTGGCAGGAGGAAGGGGACCTTCCCCCCACCAATGGAGCGCAAGAGGGTCCCCGCATCAGCACCCACCCTGCGCTGCCGAACCCAACCATTTCGTGCTCGGCACCCCGATGTGACATTTTTTCCCCCCCATCATTTCGAGGGGACGAGCAGCATCGTCCCCCACAGCAGGACCCCCTTCAGGTCACACTGCTGGCTCCCCCAGCCCGGCACAGGTACACAACCCCCAAAATACACTTAATGGGAGAAGAAAAAAAAAAAAAAAATCCATATTTTGCTGCTAGGGACACAGGTCCCTGCCCAAGCAGAGCTGCGAGGCAGCGCTGGCAGCCCGGGAGCTGCGGGCAGGGGCAGAAGTGGGGGTGCCGCTGGGGAACATCCCCTGGAAATTTAGCAGGGGGTTTGTCCAGGGAGGGGACAGGGGGACACTCCAGTTGCACACACCCTCACTGCCAGAGGGTCCCCCAATTTGGAGAAAGGGCTGGGGGACCACCCCCCAGCCAAAACCGCTTTTTCCTCCCAATTGCTTTTGCAAAAGCGAAGCCTCCCAGGACTCGGAAACAGCAAACGCCCAAAGAGCGGAGATGTGCCCACCCCGGGAGGGTGCAGCACCCACTGAGAGCCACCACCCGTCCCCGCAGAGCCCAGCACCCCTCCCAAGGGTGTCACCTCTTCACCAGCATCCTCCCCCTTATCCCAATCTATACCATTTGCTTCCCCAGGAAGGGCGGGAAGGGGATCCTCCCGGGGAAACACCATTAATCATTACTCTTATTTTGGGGGGATCTTTTTTGCCCTCGTGTGACAAGTTTTGGCTTGGGGACACCGAGGCCAGCTCTCACCCACCACAGGATGGCCCCAGGGCTCGAGATTTCAGCTGAAATCCCCCAAGGGCGGATGGAAAATGGACTGAAAACGGAGCCCAGGGTGTCCCTCGGTCCCCGGAGCCAGCCGCACCTTGCGGGAGCAGCAGGTTTGGTGCCACTGCCCCAGCGCAGGGGA
>WKFP01014888.1:46050-92748 GCA_011057875.1 Pterocles orientalis | reverse complement strand
CATGTTGCCTGAGGCAAAACCAGCTTTGGAAATAAAAATAATAAACCCCCCCCCAAAAAAAAAATCAGAAGGAGGGTGCAACTCAGCTGCTTTCTTTTTGGCTTTCCCTGGACATGGTTTTCCATTCGGAGATGGTTTTCCATTTGAAGTTTTAGAAGTTTCTGGTGTCTCTACAGCCTGAAGAGCCGGGCTGGGGCTGCCACGCACATTTCTCTCTGCATTTCAGCATCCCCGCTCTCATGACATTTTCCCTGGTGCCAGTTTCGCAGGAGGTAATCCCCAGCCTTCCCCCTCCAGAATCCCAGATTTGGCTTAAAACCCAGGAAACCGGGAGCGCTCTCCTCTCCGCCAGGCTGTTTATTTGCTTTCGGGAGTTTTATTGAAGCTCCGCGAGCTGCATTTTGCAAGCTGCCTTCCTCCTGCAAGCGAGCAAAGCTGCGCCTCTTCCTTAATCATCTGCTTTTGTTTGCTCGGAGGAAAATACCAAATATCTCATGACTTGCCGTAAAGCCGGGAACGACTGCGAGGATGCGCAATCGCCGGGGGCGCCGCATGACTAACGGATGAATTTTCAGGTGATTTTATTTTTTTATCAGTCGACCTGCTAAAGCGTATGACGTCTTCTCACCAGCCCAGCGGTGGTTGGTGCGGAGAAGCTTCTGCAAGGATGCCTGCGGTGTGAAATACATCTTAATGCCACCTCGTCACCGTGTTGGACCCCAACAATATGATCTGGAGCTTGCAGACTGGTTCTATGAGTCCTCCAGAGTGTAGCAGGATTTTTGGGAGGCTGGAGCATCCTTTCTGCTATAAACCCAACACCCGTATCACCTAAAGGAATCAAACATTTGGGCTTGACCTTGACGCTTGGGGTTGACTTTGATCCCAAATTTTTTTCCAACCCATTGAGTTTTAATTCATCTCCAAGCCGGGGTGGAAAGCGAGGCTGCTCCAGCAGCCGCGGCCGCCGTGCCCAGCCGTGGTCACTGGTGGTTTGTGAGAAAAGCTATTGATCTCCCCCTTGATGGCATTTGAATCCAGTTCTTAAATTAAAGCTGGGAAAACAACATGTTCAAGAACAAGCACGGCGTGCGATCGATGCCAGCGTGTCGCCGGTTGAAAGGGCAGGTGCCGATCCATAAACCCCATCCGCCGGGAGAGGGGCCGGTGCCGCGACCCCCAGCCCCGGGTGGTATCCGCTGCTACCGCTGCTGGCGGATGCTGAACGCATCTGTACCTGCGGCTGGGGGCAGGCGTGCTGGGGGATAACTGAGGCGGCAATTTCATCACATTTTCTGTTTGATTTCCCGTTTCTTCCACCCAGAGCAGAGCAGATTTTGGCAGCTCAGCCGGGGGAACCACCAACCACCCGATTTCCAGATCTGCCCTCCTGCGGAAAGTCTCACCAGTGGCTGAGAAATCACTCCAAGATTTCTCGCTTTCCCCCAAGTCCTTAGTATGGTTTTTTTTCCCTTTTTTTTCTCCAGAGAAAACCAGTGAGGAATCACCTCCTCTATAACCACGGCAACGCGCGGAGCTCGTGTGAACCCCACCTTTGCAGGGCTGCACCCTGGCCCCCGCGCTGCCCAAACTCAACGGAGCTGCCGAGGTTGACAATGAAAAACCTCTCCCATGATACGCAAAAGAGCCCCACCAAGGCTCAAGCAAAGCCACCCCTGCCCAGAGGCTCCCCAAAAAACGTGTCCAGGAGACAGATGGAAAAACTCCCTGGGCTGCACAATTTGTGATCTGGGGTAATTCCCAATGGAGGCAAACACCTTCCACCAAGGTTTTTTTGGGGTGTGATGACGCCCAAGGGGCTGTGGGATGGCAGCTTGGGCTGGATCGGTGAAGGGATGCACCCATCACCATCCCCAGACTGGTTTCCAGCAGCGTTACTGGTGCCTGGGGACCGCATTTGGGGTGAGAAGACGGGCACGCAGCAAACACGTAAGACACGCTTTGGTGCTGTCTGCTCCTGCAGAACAATAGTTACTCTTCGTGTTAGTTCAGTTACAGATCAAATAATCTAAAAAATTCACAAGCGGCTGCGGATACAAATTAACTTAACAAAACATTTTGCAAACGTCGCAGTATGGGGGAGAATACAAATGTGGCACGCACCGGCGAGAGAGAAAAGCCAAGTGTCTGCGCCGGAGTCCTCCACATCAACATTTTCCCCGCGTCAGATAGCACAGAAAGCAGCTGAAGCGGGATGAAATAGAAGAAGAACGCGGTCCAAGATGGAGCGGTGCCATATGGAAGCCCAGGGAAGTTTGTGCCGCTCTTTGCTCCGCTGATGTTTTTCAGCTGTGTCATTGGGACTTTGCTTTATCGAGAACATTACGGGCTGGATTTCTGTCTTTGCGGTGACAAATGGCAGGCTGGATGGATTTCGTTCTCTATTGCACCAAAGTCACTGGTGTTGCAGGAAGGTAAAGGACAGAGGGATTTTGGCTTGTGGTCACTGTTTCGTAACTGCAGAGCACAAAGCTATAAAAGCTTGATGAATCTTTTCCACTTCCAAGCTAAAAAATGGCTCTTTGTGCTCCAGCCCAGCTCGGTGCAGACACGGGTGCTTTGGATCAAGGCAGCAGCATCCTCGTGCCCGGTGCCGGTAGCAGCGTGCTACACGCAGGAACCGATCTGGTGGGGAAATAACCCATCAGCCCGTTTCCCTCTGGGTTCGTCGCCAGCAGGGATGTTTCCAGCTCAGCTGCTCAGTGGGGCTGGAATTCACCCCCTGCTCTGTGGTGCTGAAATCGAGCAGGGCTCTGGTGTGGGGAGAGGAGCCCGTGGGACAAATATGGAAGGGGCTAAATAAGGAGAAGCTGCGTGGGATGCTGTGAACAGCCTCGCCGTGAAGAGAACCCGCGCTGGATGTGAGGTCTAAGCTCCCACCTGTGCTGGGGTTTGGCTTTTCCTGCCACCAGCCAGAGCTGATAGGAAACTGCGATTTCCCAAACACCTCTCCCTTTCCCTTTCCCTTTACCTTTCCCTTTCCCTTTCCCTTTCCCTTTCCCTTTCCCTTTCCCTTCCCCTTCCCTTCCCCTTTCCCATTTTCCGCTCACACCACACAGCAAAGCCAAACATTTCCCCATCCTGGAGGAAGCTCCCGCATCCCAGGGACCTGCAGGATGGGAAACTGGACCAGCCTCTTTGCAAACAGCTTTTTTTCTAATTTAATTTCTCCCCCGCGTGGGTCCCCGAAGCTTCACTCACGCACGGGGGAAGCGGAGTTTAAATGGGAATTTCTGGCTTTTATTTGCTGCCAGCGCGGGCGGGTGGGCTGGCGAGGCAGCTGGGGAGGATGTTTTCCTTTCGTTTCGCAGTCTCATTGGGCAGCTATATTTAGGCCAGTTTCTAATTTTCTGGCCTTAATTAATGAGCTGAAGTTTTCACTCCCAGACACTCGAACAGCTTGGGAAGTTCAGCCTGGTCACTGGGCAGGAAAAAATAATGTCTGTCTAGTGCCCTGCAGACAACCCCCAAGGCAGCATCTCCACGGGCTCACCAGGACACGCCAGCCCCGACCCTCGGACCCGCTGAGCACGACATGGGCACGCACACAGGATGCCATGCGGCGACACGCCCCAGCAACACGCGCAGCACCCACCCACCCACCCACTGCCGCAGGGTACCCAGCATCCATCCGGGTACCAGCCACACTGGCACATGCCGTCACAGCCTATGTGATGCTTTCACTGGCATATATGAGCCTATGGGCACCTATAGAGGTTTAATTCTATTTTTTCCCTCTCCCACCATCCCACTTCACCCCGACACGCAGCCCTTGGTCATCACTCTAATCACATAAAAGGCTTTCAGAGGACGGGGGGCTGTAAATCTTTCGAGTTTTAAGCCCTTTTCCAGCTTCAGGTTGCCACCTGGCTACTGGCCAAATGGCTTGGCTGATTTTCCTACGGACGTGCCAGATGCTCTTGGATGCTCCGAAGGCGTGTTGGGGCTGTTTGTCTGTATCACCTGAGCGGCTTTTTGGTGTTTAATGAGGGTGTTAATTACAACCCACCGCCAAATTCCGAGGGTGCTCAGGGAGATGGGTGCACATCCTGGCTCACCCCCGGGGTCACCCGGCCGGACAAGGGGAATGTCCTTCCTCCAGGGGAGAACGGAGCTGAGAAAGAAGGAAATAAAATCTGGAAAGGTTGGTTTTGGGGTTTTGTGTTTTTTTTTTGCAGTAGCCTCCTTTGGGCTGAAATCGGGCAGATTTGTGGGCAAAGCGGGCGTTTCTGGCACAGCAGGTGCTATAGCAACGAGGTGAAGATGCTTGGAAGCAGCTGAGCAGGGAAATAAACAAAATAAAAGCCTCAGTGGAAAGCAGAGTGATGGATAAAGAAGGAGAGCACCCAGCGATGCCCAGGCGCAGGGCGGGGACCGCGGTGCTGGGGCAGTTCTTGTGCACCTTCAAATTTCATTTCCAAGGAGCATCTGCAGTGCCCAGGGGACAAGCAGCGGCAGGACCAGCCCCCCTGTGTGCGCCCACGCTCCCGTGCACCCCGGCACAGACCCCAGCCCCATGCACCCGCGGGGTCCACCCCATCCGCCGTTCCCTCCCGTAGTGGTGGGTGCCCCCAGCACCACCAGCCTCACACAGCACCTGATTTTTGAGGCTGTCCCTCCTCGCTGCCCAAGTTTCCACTCTAAAAAGCAGCTGGAACCGCTTCCTTGCTGGTGCAAACCTTGGATGTGCTGGAGCATCCTTAGCTGGTGGGTGTCGAGATGTGCCCCATCCCAGCACCCTCCTCAGGGGGAGAAATCCTGCACCCTGGGAGCTGCAGCAGAAAATAAATACCTGCACTCCGACACGGAGCTGCCAGACATGCTGTCCATGGGAAAAAAACACCTTTTTATGAGAACTTTCTGAGTATTACATTTGATTTTATTTTTCCCTTCCCCTCCCAGCCCTTCCCTCGCTGCCACATTTTGGCAGGATTAATTTGAGATAAAGTTACCCTGAGTGACGGCCTTTGCTTTTGTGTTCTCCTTGTCTATTTTCCGCCTCGCTAAACCTAGAAAAACTCCAGAGAAATTCGCCGGCTTCCAGCCTTGCCAGGGGGCCCCGGCTCAGCCGACACTCATCTGCCGTCTCCGCGTTCAACCGCGGGAAAAAAAAAAAACACAAAACAACAAAAAACCAACCCCACCACCTTCTGACAAGGGTTATTTTTATTTCTAATGAAAAGCGGAGCCTGCTGCGCACAGGTGGAGCGGGACGGATGACAGGCGCCGAGGTGAGCACGTCACAATGATTGAGGGTTTACATTTCCCAGGGGACCCTCTTTTTTTTGGGGAGACCCCCCCAAGCCCCAAGGGGTTTGGAGAGGGGTGGAGGGATGGTGTGAGCTGAGCCTCTGGTTTGTGCTTTGCTGATCCCGTGGGTTGGTTTGTGCCGTGACGGATGCTCCGGGTTGCATGGGTAGAAGTATGGGAATGAGAATAAAAACCACACAAAGTGCATGAGGGCAACCCGAGAGGTGCAGGACCTGGCTGTCACCCCAGCAGCGTCCGCAATGGGATTTTCTCCTTGATGCTCAGACATCCAGCTCGGCGCTGGGGGGTTCGGGCAGGGGATGGTGACACAGGCTGGACTGGATCTGCCACCAGCACGTTTACCAGGCTCCCATCCCACCAGTTCAACCTGTTCTTGAGCTCCGTTATTCCTTTTTTACCATTTGCTGCTGGACTTGCAGGAATTATTTCTCCAGCAGGGTGGAGGTGATTAGGAGAACCGCTCCCGTCGTTCGGTTAGATTAGTTTGGGATGGAGAAAGGCAGGGAGGAGCTGTCGCTTGGACAATGGTGGGGGTATGAGCCGGGAAGGGAGAAGGCAGGGAGGGTCCGGCAGCCCGCCGAGGCTGCACAGGGCTGTTGGAGGGGACAGTCCACTCGGGTTGGATTTATGGGGCGATGGCATCCCTTCACAGATGAGCAAATCCTGCTGTGCAAGGCTGTGGTGCTCGTCCTCTCCGTGACACGCCGGCGTGCAGCACTTCTCCCTGCAAACCCTCAACTCCACGAGCCAAGCCCCAGCTTGCTTTCACACCCCAGGAAGGTTTTTCCAGCTCACTGCAGGCGCATCGCTCCCGATTTCCGCTGCCGAGCGGCGGAGCAGCCCCGGCGTGGGAGTCGGAGCGTGTTTGTTGACACTCTCCCAGCTCCCAGCCACATTATGCAGCTCCAGTAAATGCCCTTTCCATCTTGCTCTGATCATTAGCCAAGAGTATTCCACTCCAGAGCTTTGCTATAATGAAAGGCACTGAACTTGGGGATCTCAATTAACTATAGCAAACGCTCTAGATCCTAGGAAAATACTTTGCTCAAATTATATTGCAATAATAATATGTGCGTCCATTTACTCCTCCGGAGCGGAGCGGGCATGCGCCATGTATCTCAATTTTGCTTCTCTCTCATGTCATTAGCTCGACACGTACATCTCTTTCCTGCCCAATGCACAGAGTCATTCCTAATTCCTGGGCTCCTCTGCCATCTCACAGAACAAAATCGAGCCCTGATGTCGCGTGGCACTCCACCTCTGCCTGAGAAATAAATTCCAGCTCTTAACAAACGATACCAAGTCATAATTAATAAACAGATGTGAGCACCCCGTCCTTTGGCTGCGAACTCCCTTATTTGCCAAGCTGTCACTCCAGCAGCTCAGATCTTTGCAGCTGGACGGTCACGCTCCGGGTTTGGGGGGTAACAGGGGGAAGGGGGAGAAGAAGCAGGATCTGCAGCCTTTAAATAAGAAATATTTCTTGCCACATGGCAAGGAGGGAGGCAGCGATGGGGAAGGGTCTGGGCATGGTCTCCATCGCCTCCCTGTCAGCCCACAGACGGGGTGGGTGGGTTTATTTTGCTGGTCCCCATGTAAAGGTGGGGGGGGGACACTGCTCCTGTGTGGGGTGCGACTCTGCCCTCGTGACCGGGGCCGGCAGAGCCGTGCTGGTGCCATTATCCAGCCCAACGCCGCTGCCTTCCCAATCTCGCCCAGCCTGCAGGAGTCTAATAAAACAAGTCCACACGTTACAAAATCAATTTCCTCTCTATTAATTTGGGTCTCTTAAGATTTATCATCGTCTTTCATCACCAGATCAAAAGCAATTGGCAAAGTCTCAAATAACCTTTTAATTCCGAGCTGGGAGCCAAGATCCAGATGCACGGAGCTGTGTCCTTTGGGGGGGCACTGCCCGGATGGGATGGGGTTCAGCACCCTGGTTCCAGCCCGGGGCACGGGGCACCCGGCCACATCCTCACCTGTGATGAGGATGCTCTTGGTTGGAGCGTGGCGGCGGTTCGCGATGGAATTAATCACATTCCTTCCTCTGCCTTCAATCGAAACCCGCGCTTTGATATTTATGTTCCCAGTTGTGGGTTGTGGCCTTGATTCATTAAGATTTGCATAGTAATTGTTTGCTTCTAACGATCTGGGAGGACGGCACCGCAGGGAGACGCGTCCTGCCCAAGCGCGGGCGGGCGGGAACCCATCGCTGAGCGGCATCGTCACCCCCGAGCATCATCGACCGGGGCCAACACGGGGCCAACCAGGGCTCCTGCATCCCTGTTCCACCCGTTTGTGCCCCGTCCAGGGCAGAGGATCGGGTCCACCCGTGTCTGCCATCAGTGCCCGGAGGGACCATGTGCTCCTGGCTTCACTGTGGAAGGGATTTGCAGTTATTTGTTTCATTTGCAGGAGTATTTTCACGTTAAAATTCCAATTTTCCACTGGACAGACCTGATTTCCGCCTGTTTCCTGGACTGTACGTTTGGTTTTGACGGACAAAACCAGCCTGAAATGATCCAAACTTCCTCTTCGGTGCTTACAAAGAGAAACTCCCCTGTTCCTCCAGCTCGAGGTGAGAACAAATTCATGTGCAAAGCGGCACAAAAGACAGGAACTATTTCACAATGACGGAAATACCTGAATATCCCCGAAATCCTGGGCCAGCGCTGCCCTTTCCCCTCTGCCTGGCTCCCAAACCTTTGCAAAACCTCCATTTCCCACCAGTTCGTGATAAATGGTGGGCTCTGGGAGGGGAGATGTGGGAGAAGAAAATTCCCTTGCTGGAGGGAAAAAAAAAAAATAAATAAAAATAAAAAAAAATCTTGTTTTCTTGCTGAAAAGCAAAACCCAAGTGGAAGCTCAGGGAGCTGCCGCTGCCTCCCGGGAGCGATACGGAGCCGGTGCGAAGTGCCTGGCGCCCATCCCAGATCTGATGCCTTCCCCCCCCTCCCTCTCCTCATTGCGTTTGTATATTTGATGATCATTTCACATTCGCACGGCAGCTGGGTCTCAGCGGAGAGCAGCGCAGCGACGGCGTGGAGCTCTGCAGCTCCATCACCAAATGGCCCATTTCTGCCCCAAAACGTGGTCACCTTCTCCCGACCGCAGTGCAGGCGATTCGGGCCAGCCCGGCCACGGGTCTGCAACCGCCCGTGAAAATCTCATTGCTCTCAGCGCTCCGGAGCGAGACTCAATACGTGCTGCTTACCCACTATCTGATCTTGGCTCCATTCTTCTTTTCTAGGTTTTTTTCTTTTTTCTTTTTTTTTCTTTTTTTTTTCCTTCTTTTCTTTTCCTTTTTTTTTTTTTTTTTTTTTTTTTTTTTTTTTAGGCAGGATAAGTCTCTCTGGGAGCCTGGCAGAGCAACTCTCGGACTGCAGCCCATCCATCACTGTCCATCCCCGCTCCATTCCCACTCCAACCCTGTTCCCAACAGAAACACAGAGATAAAAACTTCACAAAAAAGCAAAATCGGAGAAAGCCACGGACAGCCCTGTGTGCTGCTGCCGGAGGAGGATGTGCTGCACATCCCACCCGCCCCGTGTGAACGCAGAGACCTGGGTGCTGCAGGGGCCGAACGCTCCTGGAATTTGCAGTTTTTGCTCTTTGCTGGGCGTTGGGCACGGTGAGGAGCACGGCTGCATCTCAGCCACCCCGGGCAGCTGCATTTTTCTGCCTGCAAAACATTAGAGAAGCAAATTCCCCTTTTGCATTGGAAAAAGTCATTTATTTTGGGTTTTTTTAATTATTATTTTTTACATGCTTGATCCAGGCAGCCTGCAGTGACGTGACCATGGGAAGGGGAGCAGAGACCATGAACCAAAGAGATCTCCAGGGCTCTGAGAAAGCAATGAGCCGCTGCTATAAATGCACCTGGGTCTCGTAGCTCACATCTACCTGAAAATTGCCTCTTTACTTCCCCTAAATTCCCTGGAAAAGGGCTGGCCAGCCTTGTGACGCTCCTGGGATGCCGAGAGGAAAAAACTCTCAGGAGTTACCGGACCAAAAGCCGCTGGTCCCAAAGCATCCGCAGCATCGGATCGCTGTCCCCCGCCCTGCCACCCCCTAAGCGCTTTGGGGAGTTTAATTGCCGCCTCTGTAATTAAAAGTGTTGCCTGGCTGGAGAGAGGAGAAACTGGGGCTGTCGGGGGAATCACAGCAAACTGGAGATGTGGAAATTTGCTGGTTCCACTGCTGGGTAATGAGAAAAAAATGAGATAAAAGCAAGGGGAGAAAAAGGGGCACCTGGGGTCGCATTGAGTGTCTGATTTTTATGTTCCCTAGGGGAGGGAAAGGAGGATTCGGGTGGAGGAGGACGTGGCCAGAGCATCTCTGGTTGTGGAGTAAGGAGGAGGAGCTCCCGTCTTTCTGAGAGCGGCAGCATGTCGGGATGGCTGGGGTGAGGTTTGCTGCCGTGCTGGCAGGTGTGGCATCACGGTGTCATGGGTCGGGTTGGGTTGGAAGGGACCTTGAAGGGTCACCTGGACCAACCCCCTGCCACGGGCAAGGGACCTTCCACCAGACCAGGTGGCTCGGTTTTGATCCAGCGCGTGGCAGAGCTGGGTTTCCTGGGTGGATGTGCCAGTTCTGCCTCCTTGGAGATGGAGAGGACAGCGGTGGGGCAGGGACACACGTGTGCGTGGGCACCTGTGAGCTCCAGGTCCTGCTGAGACCCAGCAAAGAGCTGCCCGGGACCAGGAAGATGGAAGGAGGCTGCAAGCAAGGAGGCTGGAAGTATAAACCCGGAGTGACAAGAAGAGACCATTTAAATCCAAAGCAAAGGTTAATGATATCCTGACAGTGCTGGAGGATTCGTGACTTCTCCTTCTCATAGATCCAGAGTGGGAAATTGCAGCTGAGTGACAGCGCTGGGAGATGGAGATACCAGGGATGGGGCTGGGCTGGGATGTAAAATATACTGGGGACAGTGGCAGCATTTCAGCTGACAAACGGAAAGGTTACGGGTGGATGGCAGATGTTTATCTGTACACTTTTGTGATCGAAGGGAAGTAATGTTGCCTTGGCAGGTTGAATGGCAATTGTTCTCGAGGCGTGTGCCTCCTCCTTTGGGGCAGGGGATGTAGAAAGGGTCGAACTCCAGCTCTGCTTCGGGTAAGTAGGTGCAGAAGAAAGACAATAATAATTAATAATAATAATAGTGGGGGTTTTCCTCATCTCTCTGCACCCAATCTGCTTTGCAGATGATTTTCTCTCTCCCAGGGCAGTGATGGAGATGTGACTGGGGGTTTCCTAAAGGGGGAAGATCCAACGGGGCAGTGCAGAGTTCCTGGGTACCGGCTCATCCATGGTGGCTGTGGGGTGGGTGCTTTCCCTCTGCCAGTGCAGGGGGTTTGTCCTCCACTTGCTGGTGCTGGAAGAGACTCACAAATTGAGCAGGGAGGGGCACGATGGTGCTCCCCTCGCACGGGGAAGCAGAGCTCAGCTCCCATCCTGAGGGTGATGGAAGCTCCTGGTTCAGCATCACAAAGAGCTGCTCAGGCTCCCCCATCACAAAGCCCTTCCCAGACCCTGCCCGTGTTTCCCCAGGCAGGTTCCTGCTCTCCTTCCTCCCTCATTAGAGACACACACAGAGCGCTTTGCAGCTTCTTAAGCTATTCGCAGCCAGCGTCCCCCGGGACCCGATGCAGAAATGTTGTTTCTTTGAAGGGCCCACACCAAAGCCTGTATCCGAGCTTTGAACCTCCCGTGTGTCGTCGGCTGGAATAATTCATGTTAAACATTTGCTTGTAGCAGTGCAGGGACCGGAGCTCCCCTTGCTCCTGGGCTGTGCTGGAGTGGGGAAGGGGGTGAGAGCGTCTCTGGAGGGTTGCCCATAGGTCTGCAGAGCCCCTGGGGAGCAGCACTGCTCGTGGGGTTGATAGGATGGGGACATGGGGGGGTCCTGGGTCCTTGGAAAAAATTAGTTGTTAAATTGTTCTTATCTCAACCCACGAGTCTTTCCCTTTACCCCTTTAATTCTCTCCTCGACCCGTGGGGAGGGCTGAGCAAACGGCTGCGCGGTGTTTGCAGCAGCATGGGTCAAACCACGACAGAAGTCAATGGGATTTCAGATGTGCTTGAGGAATGGGCTGGTCCCACCTTGCAGGGAAGGAGGAGGAAGGTGGAGACGGGGACAGAGCTCTGAAAGCAAAGGTGAAAGATGGGTGTTTACTAAGAAATCACATCCTGCTTCGGCATTTAAGAACCATCCCATTGCCAGTCCCAAAGAGATGTGGGATGGAGAGACCTGCCCCATTCGAGCAAGTCCCCTGCTTCCCACCACCACCCCGGCCGAGACTGGCACCCAGGGGTGGTGCAGGGACCCAGTCTTCCTCCCGCTCGCTATGAAAGCATGAAAGAAGCTCAGAAAGACCAATGTGAGGGACGAGGCACTCATCTGCATGGCATATTTCTCCTAAAACAGTCATTTTGGCAGATAAAAATACACTGGCGAAGCCGTACCGAGTGCCTTGCGTGAGTTGTTGGGGCTGGGGGGGGAAAAAATAAAAGAGCAGCAGAAGCAGAGGAAGAAGAATTCAATATTTCTATTTGTTCATATCCAAATAAATTGAGATGTATTTGTGGAAGTGTCAGAGAAGCCCGCAGGAATGAAACTATAAAATAACACAGCTGCTTCATGAGTCTATGACAGACAGCATAGATTAATGTACCGGCGTTTTTATGGTCTGTTAACAACTGATATGGGTTTTAAATATATTATCTCCCATTGTATTGTCTGTCATTTTAAAAACTGCTCATGTCTATTGTGTTTGCTTTTAAGAGGTGCTTATGGAACAATCAGCCAGTCGCTTCCCGATCTCTCCTCTTCTCTCCATCGCAGATATATCATTCTCTCGCCCTCTTTCTCTCTTTTTTTTTCCCTAGACAGGTTCTCCCCAGAACTTTCATGGACAATTTATTCCAAAACTTACTGAGCCCCCCTCATGTTTTTTAATTCCACGGGCTTTAAAAAGATTTTTCACCTTCACACCTGGTTATTTTTAAAACATGGATGAGCTGGGGAGAGGCTGGAGCGGTGATGGGGACGGAGCGGCTGGAGGGGTGCGGAGGTGGGGGACAAGCCCTTGTGCTACCCTGGGCTGCGGTGAGGTCTGGGCTGGGGGAACCAGAGGATGGGTGGCCCTGAATGCTTGTAGGAAGTCACACAGGGCTTTGAGGTGTGGTGACAAGCCTGTGTTGGCTCTCGGAGTTTGATGGCTGAGCAAATTTTGAACTTTTCTTTCAAGTAGGGGAGAACAGGACACCACCTCCTGGTGGCCCCAGCAAGGAGGATTTCAAGGCAGGCCCCCCTCAAATCTCTCCAGAGCCCATTCACCCGGGAAACACCCCCAGGCAGAAGTTCCCCATGACTTTGCTTTTCCCACCTCCTCTTGGCCACTCACTTCATCCGTGTCACATCTGGCGATGGAAGAGCTGTGACCTCCTCCCCTGTGCCCAGCCGGGCTCCCCATCAACAGCAGCATCATCCGTCACTGGTGACGGCCCCCCCAGCCCACCCCGGACCTCACACCGCTCCTTGCGTGGGCGACGCCGTGAGATCGATGACTGCAGATGGCTCTGGCACAGATGGAGCCAGGAGGAAACATCTGGACCATCTGGCACGGAGCAGCGCTTCCAACCAAGCATGAGCAGATGAAACCACTGCCCACTGCCCGCTCCTGACTGGTCCCAGTGCCCCCTGCCCCGGGGCCATGATCACACCCATCAGGACCAGAGATGCTCAAGCCCTACACCAGCTCATCCCCATCCTTGGTCTTTAGGATGTCCTTTTCCTCCACCATGCACCCCTTAACCCCAGGCAGTCTCCAAACAGCCCTGGGGTCCCGTGGGAGCATTGGGGGGGGGGGTGGTAATGGATGTGTGTTTGCATATATAATTTTCTCAAAATGCTCGGATTGCTATGTGCCAAATTACAGCAGATTGCAGGAACAAAGATGCCCTTTTGATGCTCTGGAGAAGCACTGGAGATAATGAAAGGAGAGGAATCTCGATAAGGATGAAAGATAGCTTCCCTCGGCTTCCCCGCGCTGATAAAGTGCTGCCCAGATGAAGAGAATTTAGAATAAAAAGCACCAGAAAAGTGAAACAAAATAAACATGGCTCAACATTGCTGTAACAAGATAAAATTATGCTGCAGAGAGGAGACAAACAGGACAGTGAAGAGAAGCACTCGGGGTAACGGGGAGAAGGACAGCACGGGTTTGAGATGGGAACAGAGATGCTGGGAGCAGCTGCGAGGGAAACAGGAGCTGGGAAATGTGCTGAAGGTGTAAAGTTTGGGCTCCTGGGTGCCATGGGCAGCAATGGGAACAGCCTCTCAATGCCGCTGGGATGATGCGATCAAGGAGAAGGCGATGGCGGGGTCACCTCCTGGGCGTGGGGCAGCCCCGGGAAGGGGAAGGCGCTGGTTTTCTCTGGCTGCTGCCGTTAATTGGGTTTAGAAGTGCTGTGCCCAGCAGCAGAGCTGGGAGGGCATCGGTAGGGGCAGAGGAGGAACAAAGTGGTCCAGAGTGGCTGCTCCTCTGCGTGCTCCCTGCTCAGCACTGCCATGGCAACGGGGGATGCAAACCTGCTGCTGAAAACCCAAACCAAACAAATCCTCCATGCCACGAAAGCCAAAGCATCCTTCTCGCCTCTTTTCCTCTGGGACCCGGTGAGGAGCTGGTGCTGCCTGGTGGCACCAGAGGTGGAAATACCTGTGGCATCCCTGTGTGTCCATCTCCCCAGGGTATCTCAAGCAGGTACTGCTGTGAGTATATTTATGAAAATATCTTTTTTTTTTCCTCCATATTTTGCATCTTCCTCAGAGCAGAGGTGGCAACCGTCTTGGCCACTAACCCACTGTGGTTTGTGGTGTGCTCCTTGCCTCGAGAGCTTGAAAGGGGAAAAATAAGCCCAAGAAAGGTGTGAAATGGCCACGTACACCATGACAGAGCCATTCCTGTCCCTGTCCCCATTGTGGCTGTAGCAGCAGGGTGTGATGCTCCACCCCTGAGCCCTTCTCGAGGGCTTCAGCATCCACACCAACCATGGATCCCAGGAGCACGCAAAATGTGGGATCCTTCGACCCTGCACATGAGGACAGGGACACACCTGGGGACATCATGTGACAATTACACATCAGGGGTTTCTGGATGTTGGCTGTGCCTTGTTGAGGACCTGGTCCCCATCCAGTGTCCATGCACATGGTGACTTCTCAGTTGCACGGAAATTGGGATTTATTTTCCATTAAGGGAAATATTCATCTTTTCACCTTCATCAACAGTCACTGCTTGGGTCAAAGCCTCCAGCTCAGCCCAAGCCAGACCGTGTGGCTGCTGTCATCCCACCGCACCCGTCCGGGATCAGACCTCCCAACAAAACCTTATGGTGCGACGTTCCAGGGCTGCACTGGGAGCTGGAGCAAGAGAGATTAAACTAATATAAATTACTCTCTTGGGAATCACGGCAAGTGCCTTTGAAAGATATCCTAAGAGATGCTCGTAACATTGAATGGGGACAAAGAACAATGGGTGTCCTCAGAAACGATCCTGTGGGGAACCGCAGCACAGCTCCTGTAGGAAACGAAGCCAAAGCCAAGTGATGAGTGAGAGAGGGATGAACCCTAAAGAGAGGGACTGAAAACTGCTCCTAGAGAGAAGAAGATGCTCCTCCAACACCCGTCCCCTCCTCAGCCCATCTCTGCTAACGGGTTTCATCCCGAGCATCAGATGGGAAATGAAGCTATTAAAACCTTTCTGCAAGGATTTTTTCAGACTCGTCTTTCTGAAGTCCTCGCATGCTAGAAAGCATGTAAAAATTCAGCGGGAATAAACAGCAGAAACTGTCTGAACAAGCCCAAACAGATTGGGAACTCAAATCTCACAAAGTGTATGCAGCTTCACGCTTCAAATCACCTTAAGTATTTGCAGCGCGCACCAGGATCGCCTTTCTATCATAATTAAATATGTCTGTCTGCGAGCAAAGGGAGGAGAGCTTCAGGGAGTTGTCACCATCCTTAATCTCAGCTGCCATTCCTCAGCAGCGCTGTCAGGGCTGCGGCAAAATGGGCTTTTTGGGGGAAAAATAGTGTCTTCCAGGATAGACTTTGAGAAATGTCCCGCGTCATTGCGTTCTGCTCTGTTAAAAGCAAGGAGGATCCAGCCTGGAGAGGAGCAAGGGGGTGTGAGAGCAGGAGGGGTTTTGGGCAAAGTTGGGGTTCAACAGGTTGAGTTGGACTCGTGGCATCCTTGGGTGCTAAGGAGGAGAGAAAGGGACAGGGACATGTAAGCAGGGGGCACTGAGCCCGGTCCCTGCCCACCTCCATCTATAGCACCATGCCTGGGCTGGGGGATGGATCCGATGGGATCCAGCTGCCGGGGATCGCAAGAGGAGCTGGGGCTGTGCTGGTGCCTGACCAGTCATGGCCCTTGGGGAGAGGAGCTCCGCAAATCCTCGCAACCGGCTGGCCCCATCCCCGGGCAGGATGCTCCATCCCCCAGCAAGCCTCCGTGACCTGACAGTGTTGAACCTCCATCTCTCCTCCGTGGGTGTAGATGGTCCCATCGGGGGATGATGCCTCCGCTTGCAGCATTTCCATTAACAAAAATGGGGCCGCTTTTGTGCAAAGATGCCAGAGTCATTCCACCCAACAGGAAACCAACGGGAGCCCAACATTAATTAACCACGGCTGCAGTGGGGGCAACCATTGAAATAAAACTGAATGAAGCTTTTCAGCGTGCCGCTGGGGCGGGATTCATCTCGACGCCGGACGCCTCCATCTCTGTTCCCTTTCACCATCCTCCTCCATCGATTCCTCCCTCTCCCAGCTCCTGTTTCCCCCTCTCCATCCCTGCTCCCACCGGGAGATGCCGGTGACCCTTTTCCGGGGAGGGATGGACCGAAGGGCCCCACCACGAGCTGCTGAAGGTCAGACCAACCGCTGCTTTCCGCCGGGGCGGCCTCCGGAGAGTAAACAATAATTAACCTTAAATTAAAACTGGTTGTAATCTTTGATTACCCACCTGGTGCCGCGGTGTGCCAAAGCCCATTTTGTTTCTGGTTTCCTTGGAGATACCGCCCGCTCTCCCCACCCCCTTCCAGCTCTGCTCCAGGTTTGGGGTTTTTTTTTTTAAAGCAGGTTTAAAAACAGCTATTAGGAGAGCTTGTTAATCATCATCCCAGGCTGCTAATAGCGCTCTGGCCGCGGTTAATCATAGCGAGCTGCAAAGATGCTGCAAATACTTTGCGTGGATGCAATTGCCCCCCTGGTCCTTCCCTCTGCTGCATCCCCCTTTCCCTCTCATGGGAGCATCTTCTCTAGCCAAGCTGAGAAACCTGGATGCGTGCTGCTGGTGGATTTTTTTTTATTTTGGCTTCGCTGGCGGTGGCACCTCCCTGGAGCCAGGGCAGGGCTGTGCTGGCCGAGCCCCAGTTTGAGAGCAGCAGCCCTGGCACATCCGGCTGGGCAGCAGGGGACGGGATTTGGGGACGTGGGGCTGTGTACTGGGAAAAGCAAGGCTCGAGCCGGAGAGAAGCTGTCCTGGGGGACGCGGATGCTGTTAATAGCAGGTTACAGCTCCAGCCGCCTCTTTTCTCTGCAATCACTCCACAAAAACTTCATCAGTGCCCCGCACTTCAGACGTCAGCTGCACTTCCAGCAGCCTTCTCACCAAGAAAATGAGCAGATGGAGGGAAAGCCGGAGATAACGTGCGTGTTTCTGGGCTGCCTTCATCCCCAGGGCATCCTCCTCGTCCTCCCTGGAGCTCCTCCAGCTTCCCGCTGCTGCAGGGGGAGGCAGCTTTGGCCCCCGAGGTCTCAGATTTGTAAATCAGTTCAGCACATTATTTTTTTCCAAGTTAAGCAGAGGCTTAGAGACTTTGCTGTGCAAGGCCAGAGCATCGGGCTGCCGTAATAAATATCTCCGTGGAGATGAGAGGTGTGACGTCGCCTGTGCACGGCTGGTGTGAACGAGGAGTGGGACAGGTGGGGACAGACCCCCAAAATCCCTGGTCCCTGCGGCGGGTGCTGCACGCCGCTCTGCCCCCGTCGATCCCATTTAGCGGGGTTTGAACTGGGCGACCCGCCTGCGCGGGTGTTAATTGTGGCTCAGGCTGTTCCCGCTGAAGTGACAGATAGGGGACAATTCTGCCGGTTGACAATAATTGTTCTCCTAATTACAGCGATGACATTTACTGGAAAGCCACTGCAATCCCATTACCTCCTTATGCTAAATCCTGCGACTTCAAAATTACATTCCCTGTCTCCTTCCCCTGCTATGAAATCCTCTGGACACCGGCTTGGTTACTGCGCCTGCAGCCGTGCAGCGGGATGGATGGTCCTGGGGTGCTGTGCAGGAGCCACTCCTCTTTTGAGGTCTTTTTTTTTTTTTGAGGGGGTGGGTACTGATATTTTTTGCATTTCTTATCCTGCATTTCACAATCCTTCGCCTGGATGGGGGATGCTGGAGGAGGCAGTCCTCCATCCAGCCGCTGCCACCCGGATATTAACCCATTGCATTAACCCATCGCCCCCCCAGAATAACGGGACACCAGCCAACACCCCGAGTTTTACAATTTCCCTTTCTGTATTGCAGGTAGCCTGCTCAAGACTGTGCATTCTCATTCTCCCCCATAATCCAGCGGAAGGTGCCTGTGAATAATTAATTTTTAAGACCCTTAATATTTTATAAATGGTTGTAACGAGCCGATGTTCTGTTTTGTTTAGCTGTTTATGTGTCATTAAGTCAGGAGGCTGTGAACAAGATACTCTAATTTAATGTGTTGCCCTCAGAAATATATTTCAATAAATAAAGCCCTCTAGCTCTTCTCTGGAGAGCCGCAGTTTGGTTAAGCTGGATAAATGATGATGATGATGGTGATGCTTTTCCACAGCTTCTTCTCTACCCTCCTCCTCTTTGCATGCTTCACACTGAAGCAGCTCAAATTGATTATTTAAAGGGAGGAAAACCCTGATTTCCAGGATTGGGAAACCCAAAACAGGGTCATGCACAGGGTAAGAGCCGTGGCATAAAGCTGGACCTTCCTCCCATGCCGTCACCTACCACCACGGTCACGTCCGAGATGGAGCGAGGACACTGAGACACAAAACCACTGCAGAGAAGCAAGTCCCTTCCCACTGCGACTGGGAGAAGTCAAAGAGGTTGGCCTGTCTCCAAGGGAGAGAGGAGCAGAAGCACCATCTCCTCTTTGAATTATAGTTCTCCTTTTTTTTTCCAAAAAAAAAAAGAAGAAAAAAAAAGAAAAAAAAAGCATCTTTCTCTCTCCAGGACGACTGCTGGGAGGTGATCATTTTCTTTGAGAAACTGAGGCTGCTTTGTAAAAGTTATGGAGAAATAAGGTCATTTGTCAATTCCAGTCATTCCCTTCCATCCATAAAAACATGGCAAGTGCGGCTTTTGTGAAATCTAAATTGAAAGTAAATAGTGAGCGGGCAGTTCTTGGTGATAAAACCTCCCATTCTGTAGATTTCTGGTACAATATTTATTTTATCCTCTTTATAACTACAAGGGCTGTCTCTGTGTGTTATTAAAGTAATGCATTTGCTTAACCTGCACTTAAATTTCCTCCCAACCTTCCCTGATTGTACATCTCACTGCTACATGTTCCCAGCCTGCTGGTCTCAGCTGGACAATTATATTAACTGCTCCTATTTGCAATTACTATGAATCATAAAGCAAGTCTGAATGGATTGTTTTTCTTTATTGAAAATGTTTAAACTTAATGCATCGCAAATGTCACAGCCGTGGGGCTGCTCCCGGGCTCTTTGGGAAGTGCCTGCCCGCCTCGGGCTCGTGATGATGATGATGGAGCACTAGGGATGAAGGTGGTCCACCTCTTCCCCCCAGAACACTGCAGAAAAGAACCAGCACAAGTGATTCCCCTGATATCTCTGCCAGACTAGGAGGGGATAAAGGCATTGAGCCCCCTCCCCAGATGCTCCCAGGTGCTGGCGATGAGCTGAGTTGCAGAGGAGATTTAAGCCTGAGCTCATCCCCAACTCCCACCTGCAAGGTGCAATGTTGTGCTGGGGAGATGTTCTCCAGGGGGGTCTGGAGAACCCTTGGGACAAGGTTGCAGGCTGCTGTCTTGGAGACCACTCCTGCTGCCTCCCATCGGTTTTTCCGGATGCTCCTAAGCTTCAGCAAACTCCGTTGGGGTTTCCCCTCCCTGTTCCCCCCATGATGTTCCACCCCAAGTTGGTAGGATGAAGTCCTGGAGGTCTCTGAAGCTCCTGGTGATCTCCGGTGTCTCTTGGCACAGAGGCAGGTGGGTACCGAGGGGATGATGGATTTTGTCCAGCAGGAATTGGATGATGTCCCACAAAGCACTCTCATTCCCGCAACTCATCTTGCAGCCTTCAGCTGTACTTTGCTTTTTTTTTTTTTTATTAAGTCCAGCCAGGACAAATTCTCCTTGTGCTGTGGGGCTGGGATGGTTGATGTCCCGGGATTAGAGTGGCCTGACTGGCGTAGGAAAATGCAGATGACCTAAACCCATGGAGAAGTGGGAGAAAAAAAGGGTGTTTTGGGTTTATGGCAGGGCAGGGAGAGCTGCAGGGCTGGAGAGCCGAGCTTGGAGACAGACAGGTTGTGCCAGTCCCCGTGATTGACAAGGAGCTACGCTCGGAGAGCAGGCTAAATTAGATGACTACGTCTTGATTTCTTAATTAATATGTTTTAAATGTCAGTGCAGGGTGGTTTGTGCTGAGAGAGCCGATGGGCTGAGTGCAGATGGGCCTGACCCGCATCCCAACACCCCACGGCTCCAGGAAGGTTTGGGTTTGGCCAGGACCTGGGGCTAACTCCATCACTCATGTCATCTTGATTTGTGGAGTCGGAAACATGAGGCTGATGATCCAGCTGTGGAATAAAAAAGCTTTGCTCACTTGGGATGGCTTCTCCTGGGTGTAGGGGTGGGATGCATGTGGGATGTGGTCCCCTCCATCCCATGGTCCCCTCCATCCCATGGTCCCTGCGTGCTCCCAGTTCACGGAGAAGCATGTTGGAAGCCCTGGGTCGGGCTGGAGATCTTTGCAAACCCTTCGAGGCCCAGAGAAGGCCCCAAGGTTTGTTTTTCTGCATTGAAGATCTGCATTTCTGACACCGTGCAAGACTTGCAAGCCCGAGGTGGACCCACGCCAGCTCCGAGCATCGCCAGCGAGGTGGGCAGAGCCGCTCGCTCTGAGCTCACTCCTGCTTCTGCCATAAGCTGGGAGGAACTCCAAGGACGTGGGAGAGGTTGGACAGCGGAGAGCTGGTTCAGGATGAAGCAAGGCTGGCTGGAAGCCAAAGCAAATCCAATTTTCTTTCTACCCCTCAGAAAGAAATCTGCAGAGCGAAGTTCAGATTCGGCTCCGTGTTTCGGTTCAGCTCAAACTGCTCCCTCCGTTTTAGTGCCGGTATCATCAAAGTCTCCCTAATAAGCTTTGTACCTCTGACACTTTCATTTCCAGCATGTTGGTAATGCATCCAAAATGGCAACATCCTCCATCCCATAATAGTTGCATTTTTGAAGAATTATACGGGTAGGGATTTTTTTTTTGTTTTTAAATGACTTTTCAGGTTCAGACAGAGCAAGATAACAGTCCAGATGAAATCAATAGCACGCAGAACTGATAGAAAATTACCCAGGCTTAATAAACTTCACGCATGGCTTCCTATTGCAGCTGTATATCAAACAGAAAACAAGGAGAGATGCTGAGAGAGCCGGCGAGGAGGAGTCGGTGCTGTTTGAAATAAGCTGGTTATTAAAAGGGCTACAGATGATGCAGCTTTTATCTTTTCCAGGTGGTTTTGTTTCCTCTTCTGCTCTTATTACTTTCCCGATGGTTGCGGTTTGTATCGAGATCTCTGCTTGCCCCAGAAAGTCCTGCGAGAAGTTGCTGCGTTTCCAACAACCCTTTCCTCCCCTGGTGGCTGGGCTCTGTTCGGGTGCACGGTCCCGGTGCCTGGTCCTGCTCTTGGGTGCTCAAGACATTTTGGAGGAGATTCGTGTGAATATTCACCCAAAAAGCTGAGCGTCCACCGCATTCCAGCAGCCGCAGCATCCTCCGCACGGGCAAGAGCCGCGGAATTAGGTCCTTCGCCCCCTTCCCCGGGGAGATGTGGGAGAGATCAACATACCAAAGCAATTAAAAAATCATAATCACAGACCAGTAGCAAAGGAAAAAAAGCATAAAAAGTGGGACTAATTTTATGACAAGAAATGAGGCTGTAAAACCAGGAGCAATTAGACCACAAAGGCAATTACGGCATTTCAAAAGGCTCAGTGAAATTTATTTATGCTTTCCTTTTATTTTTCTGGGAGGCTTCTGGGGAAAGGGACTTTTTTTTTTTTCCCACCCCAGTGCTGACAGGGACCTGGCACCAGGAGTTTCCATTTTACTTCCAGATCTGAACTGTTTCTGGAGCTTAATTTTTTGAAGGAAAAAAATCTAAAGGCAGATGCTTGTCCCTGCAGTGGAGCAGCAGGAGCTGCCCTTAGGGCATGGACCAGCTTGGGAAGGTTTCGGTCGCCTGCTCATCCCAACACCTCCCCAGGAAGAGATTTTAGGCGGTTCCCCTCCCAAAATGGGGATCAGGGAAGAAATGCATCCAGAAGGAAGCGGGATGCAGGGAGGAAACATCTGTGCCTCCCCGGATCGTGGGGTTTTGTAGGTTTTGTTTTCCCACCATGTGTGTTTGGGAGCCAAGGGGTTGGGCTGAGCCTCAGGACATCTGGATTTAAACCCTGCTGCTGCCCCAAGATTTCTGTGGGACACCAGGAAGGCCCTCTGAAGCAGCCAGGAAAGGAGATTTTCCTTTTGGAAAGCGCTGCCCTCAGCATCGACCACCCCTTGAAGCCATGTCCTTGGGCATCCCATCGTTTATTTTGGGCATCGCGTCGCCTAAGCTACAGCACCTGAAGTGTGTCTCTGGATCTCACCCTAAATCCTGGAAAACTCAATAAGTGCTCAGGCGTTACGATGATGAGTTGCCTGTAACTCTCTCTAAATCCGTCTCTATCTATATCTCCATATTCACCCAAAGGATGCAGCCAGCTGCCTGGAATATTTATCGCTGCATTATTTATGCTGCGTGTCCCCGCAGTGCTGAGCGGAGCAGGACCCTGAGCCCAGCCGTGGGCTTTCACGGTCGTTAGGGGAATATGAAGTCCTTGGTTCTCTTCCACAACCTGCGATTGACTTGTGGGAGCCTCCAAATGACTTAGTTTGGCCCCGAATTTCCCTCCTCAGCTGTGTTAACTCAGGTCACTCAAATGCATCTTGCAGACAAGCGATGGATTATCCCCGTTCCCAGCAAGGGAAATGGGGGAAACCTGCTTTCCGTGTTCTCTTGTACCTCGGTGAGATTTTTTTTCTAGAATTGCAACTTTATTCAACTTGGAAAAACTTGAGAATACCCATCGCTTTGCTTTCCTCTTCTGCAAAATGGGTCGAGCCCCGTGGAGCGGGGAGACCTGGCCGGGAGCATCCACAGAGCCCCCAGGTCGCTGCTTTATTACCCTGCTAACGTCCGCTTCCAGCTCGGTCAGCAAACTGCAGGGGCTCTTAATGGCAAAGAGGGACCATCAAATCACCTTGGTTATTACCGTCCAAACCTGCCCTCTGCAGCGCAGACCTGATGGACGGTTGTCCTGCCGGGTGCCTCTCCCTGCGAATAGAGATGCTGAGGTGGGAAATGAAACTAATTAAGAAAATCAGTGATGCTGTAGGAGATGCTCTCCCGGGTGAACCCACAAATTTGGGTGTCCCTATTTCAGATTCAGCCGTGAGAAACCCTGAGATAGTTTGTAAAGGAAGAATTCCCCCAAATTTACAGCAGAGAGCTGAGACTCAAACCCCCGCTCGCAGCCAGCGAAGAACCTGCTCCGTTGCCTGACACCCAACCTAAATTTGTCTGAATCTCTCCTGATTTCTCCGGATGATTTCCTGGTTCATAACGAGAAGGAAATGAGGTTTTGAAGAGCCCGTAGCCTGGGATTTATTCTGTTCTTGTTCCCTTTGAATCGGGACCCATCAATAGTCATGGTGTGTCACAGGGTATCTAAATTACAACGCGCCATTTCAGCTGCCTAATTGGATGAATGAATTTTAGAGAAAATTAATGAATGGTGAAGAGCTCATTTTTATTATAATTTTTTTTTCCCCCTCTCTCTCCCCATGCAAATTTCTGGCGATGTAAATCAATTGTCTGCGCTTGAAATTCATGAAGCGTTGAGGGGATCCCCACCGCTCTCCCGGCTCCCTCGTGGCCGCCTCGGGAGCTGATGAATAAATACAGGCAGCCAAAAAAAGTCATTTGCTCCAACAGTTCTGCAAATGGTTCTTCGGGATGGTTTTCCTGCTCTGCTTCCAGCCCAGGGAAGGAGGGTCCGTCACCTCCCGTGGTACCCTGCATTGGGTGGGACCTGTGATGGGGAGCGTCAAGCTCTTGGGCTCAGCTAATTGCTTTGGGCTTTGACTTGGTGTAGAGTAAGAGAGCAAGTGTATAAAGCAATATGGGTTATATATATAGAGGAAAAAATATTAAAAGTACTATCCTAGGTAATATAATTTAAAGTAAATATGTCTATATAAGTATATAATTCCATATATACACATTTATATGTATAAAAGTGGGTGTACATGTATATGGAGGGGTGGAACTAGATGATCTTCATGGTCCCTTCCAACCCAAACCATTCTATGACTCTATACATATGGAAAAAAAAAAAATATATATAAGAAGCTACGGGTTTTTACTCCATCCATGAAGAGTTAATGTCTCGTAGCTTTGGGGTTGCCAACCTCCTCTGGGATTTATGGAGCTGCTGAGGAAGAGCTGAGGAGCTCTGCGGCAGTGGGGGGCAGATGGATTATTTTTGGGGAGTTTTCTTCAGGGCATGTTTTCTCCTTCATTTCTTTTATCCTCTCTTCTGGAGAGAGGGAGATGGTCTGGAGGGAAGGAAAAAAAAATGGGATGGGAATGGGGAAAAGAGGGCGGGTGAGGACAGTGCCGGGGAGAGGGGTGCGGGAAGCCGACCTATTTCTCGAGTCATACGTGTATTTATACATGGGGCCAGGTGTGCTTATTTCCTCTTGGATTGAACAAAGGAGAGTAAACCAGGACCCAGATAACTGACCTGGTTTCAAACACTTGGCAGGATTTACCAAAAAAAAACCAAAAAGTCCCTCTGGATTTAAGAAACTTCAGCACATCTCAGCCTCCCCAGGTAACTTCATTTGGGTTCGTTAATGAAGGCGGCGCAGCGGGGTTAATGCTGCTTTCTATGTAAAAAGATTAAGTAGTAGTTGGGTAAAACACTTCATCACCGAAGTGATTTTCAGGACGTACTCGCTCCGAAGGCACAGATGTAATACCTGCTTTTAAATTCAATTAGCTCTGACTCAGTTGTGTTGCCTGAATACATTACCGCAGCTTGAGACAGTCCGTGTTATTCTTTAAAGAAAAAAAAAAAAAAAAAAAAACCTCTTTGGAGATTTCCCCAAATGTGTTTTCATTCCCTCAACATGTCATGTGCCCCAACAGCTTCCCAGGCTCCCAGCCGGGGTTTCCCCCATCCCTGGCAGCGATTCCCCCCGGCACACGGCCACGGGGGAATCCGGGGTCCCGAAGGGGGAACGGATGCGATGATGGTCATCTCTCTATTTCATACATTTTTTCCCTTTTTTTTTTGGCACCCTCATGCCTTGCAAGCTCTGGCGTTTGGGGGTTTTCCCTCCACGCTTGCCGCTGACCTTTTGCGGGTCCCTGCCTCTCCCAGTACCTGTTTATTCAATTTTTGTACGACATCAGAGGGAAAGGCTATTTGAAAGCGAAATTAATTAACGCTTGTAAAACACTTTGAGAGCCGAGGATGAAAGGCGCAATAGAAATGCAATTTATTTTATAATTATTGAGACAACCCTGAAAGACAACGAGGCTCCTGTTGGCGTGGGATAGTTTATTTTAATTAAATCTGGGGCCGTGACAGTACGTTTCTATGTGGTGATGGGTAAGAACCTCCTGGAGATGATGGCCATCCAGCAAAGCGTTGCACTGGTGGCTGGCAATGGGGCTTGGGGCTGCTAAACTGGGAGGACTGGGCCATGGCAGCCTGGAGTGTGCATGGGGAAGGGATTTTTGCAGGGGGTGGATTGAACCCCATTTTTTCCTGTGAAGCATGGAGGAGATAGTGGGGGAACCTGCTCCTCTGGGATGGGAATAGGCAGAGCCCTCACATGCCTCAGGATTGCTGGAAATGGAGAAGAGAAAAAAAAAAACACAACCCAATTCATAGCGTTTTATGAATTAAAAAAAAACCAAAACAAAACAGTAGTGTATTTTAAGGTTATTCAAGCAATCCCGAACGTCTGGCTTTTGTTGGCTTTTTCCAACGCATCCATTCATTGTTTGCCTGTTTCTCTCGGCTATAAACCATCTGTTTTGTTTTAGAAGTGAACACACTCCTGCTCGGGCTGCCGTGCGCTCCAGGTCTTCACTCCCAAATATTTCTTGTGGGATTGGAAGGGATTTGGGGAACCCCTCACCCTCCTCCTCCTCCTTCCATCTGCCCACGGCCGCCGCGGGCGGGTTGCTCAGTGCACGGTGGTCTTGGCTCTCATGGGCGGAAGGGTAACACCTGTCCTGATGAAACCAGACCTCAGCCTGCTCTGGCAAATTAACTGCTCTTAGCAAGAGGGTAGTTAAAAAATCGAACTTTTAATTTTAATTTTAATTTTAAAAATGTCCCAAAAACCACTCCAGGGCTTGTAGCTTCTCACCCCTGAGTCAATCCCCTGTGAACCCTGAGCAGCATCGAGGGTCTGCGGTGGCCAGTGGCCACATCCCTGCGGCGTTGCTGGTCGAGGGCTGAGTTAGAGCCGCCCTGATGCTCTGGGCAGTGATGGGGGTGGCCTCCTGGAGATGTCATGGGTCTGGTTTATCTCAAAATGGGTAAATATGCTGACCATAAACTGGATTTCAGACAAGGAACCAAAGCAGACCCTTGGTCTCCAGCAAGAGACAACCAGTGGCCGTGCTTTGGTCCAGGATCCTCCAGCTGGAGGCTGATCTTGCCAAAAACACCTTTACCCAGGGAAGACCGCAGAAAGTTGAGCCCATCGCCTTGTTGGCTGAAACAGGGTTTTGGAGCACCCGCTGCTCTTGGACACCCATCCCCAAGGTGGGTCCTGGCCATGCTGAGGTCCCTGGGACACCTTGACCCCAAAGAGGGAGGCAGGGCGGAGGAAAAGAGATGCAAAAGCTGATTTGATTGCTGGGGAACTCGAGGCATGAAGAAATTATGTGACCCACCCAGGACCATAGAGAAAACCTTTAGCAGAGACAGGAACAGCGGTTGGATCTCTTAATCTGGATTTATTCTTGCAGCCAGGCTGGGTTTCTCCTCCTGGGTCCAAACCTCGTGAAAAACTCCAGGTCCATCATGATGGAGCGAGATGCAGTCGGGTTTTTTTGAAATCACTTCCTCCCATCATCGCTTAATTTCTCCGATCTCCTTTCTGCCAAAGACAGCAGGATCTCTGCTGTGTCTTGGCTGGAGGAATTCTGATTAAAACTATTTTAATAGCGTGTTATTTTTGAAAGCCTTATGGGCTCTGCACGCTGCATACCAGATCAGAGCGAGGGCAGGGCTTCCTGCAGCGAAAAAGGGGCGCGCGGAGGCTGGAGAGAGACTCTCGGTAAATCCAGCCAGAAGTGCCGCTTCTCCTAATGAGTCTCCCCGGGTTTTCTGCCTCTGAGAATCCTCCAGCACTAAAGACGGAGCGAGAGACCCTGGTAGCTGTGCTTATCTTAGCAGCAGGCACATTGGCTCATTGATTTAATGCAGCTTTGCTCCATAGATTTTTTTTATTTGTAGCTGGTGCGGGTCAATCGGTGGAATCACAAGGTGGCAAAGCCATCATGGTTGGGAGAGGTTAGCTGGAGACATGGCCAAGGATGGGGCTGTGATGGAGGGGGCTGGCAGTGTCCGGGAGAGACCAGGAGCCCCAGGGATGAGCGTTGGTGGCACCATCGGCCCCGTGTATGACAGTAGATTCCATCTGCAGGGACACATCAGCTGCTGCCGTGTCCCTACCGATGGGGACCCCCTGCTCATCTGAGGGGTGACATCTGCCATGGGGGGGGGGGCTTCAGGCCCTGGCTGCAAGTGGCAGGGATGGAGTCAAAGGACAGGATGAAGGATCAAAGGACAAACATGGACCCTGGCCATGCCTGAGCCCACGGCCAGAGGGGTTTCAGCTCTGGGTTTTATTTCCCGTCATTTTTTGTTGTTTTCTCGCTCCTCGGGGATCCCCCAGGCTGCCTGGTTTGGTGCGCACAAGATGCTCCTATGGCAGCCCCCACCTGTCCATCACCCCATGGATTCTGGCTGGGCCAGGTTTGGTGGGGACACAAGGACACGCCCTGGGCTGCGGTCCTGCAAGGAGCGACCTGCCCCACCCAGCACTGGTGTAACTGGGGGAGGGGGTTGACTCATCGGTTGCTGTAGGGGGGCATTTGCTGGGAAGCAGCAGGAGCTTTCTCCGCTGTGGAGAATCCAATTAAGCATTTATTAAATTCATTTGCTTTCTTTTCCTGTCCCTAACTTGCTTTTAGAGCCTTGGGCTGGAATTTTCCTAAAGGAGCCTCTAATGGTGGGTGCTGTGGTCCTGGCAGAGGCATCCCCTGGCTCCGGTGCTCGAGGTGGGATGTGCATCCTCCAGCGATGTGATGGACCTGGCCGCCCCATCGTCAGCGGGCACGGGGAGAAGAGCAAACATCTGGAATCTGCTGCTCCAGCCGCAGGTGACGGTGACCCTCCAAGCAGGGGTGACCCTCCAAAGAGGGGTGCTGGGTCGGGAAAGCCCCCAGCCCCGCTCCGCCACAGCAGGGGTGGTTGCTACCTGCCCGGTGTCCAACACACGCTGGAGATTTTCTTCCCAACTTTGCTTCTTGGTCATTTTGGAGCTGAGGAACCACCTGGGTGCAGTTTTTCAGGAAGAATTAACCCCCCCCCTCCAAAAGCAGTCTGTAAGGAAACCTTCCACCAGCTGCAGGGTGAAGCCCGAGAGGTGTGTCGGTGCCTCCCGGGAGGAGGTGTGAGGGCTGGAGAAGGCTCTGGTGGCGCGACGGTGATGGATGAGGGACGGTGATGGATGAGGGACGGCAGCACAGTGAGGTGGGCTAGGAGGGGGTCACAGCGTCCTCCTGACTTTGCTCCTGATTTCCTGCAATTCTTCTTGGTTTTAATCTTTATTTTTCTTCTGAGCACCTCAAAAATCAGTTCTCAACGTTAACAGCAGCAGAGACATTTTGGAAGGAAGATGAGGCAGAGGGTGGCAAGAGGAGTTGGTTGGAGCCACCCTGGCCAGAGCCCCCCGGGTGCCTGTGCAGAAATTTCGGGGGGGGTCCAAGCTCCCCCCACCTGCAGCCCCCCCATTGCACAGAGCCTGCCCTCGGCAGCAGAGGTCACTTTGCAAGAGGGACAGCCCTGACCCCAGCTCCCCCATCCCCAGGGCTGACTTGAGCCCCCGCCTCTGCTAACGCAACCGGGAGGGGAGGATTTGGGTGGGAGCCCGGCCGGCCAGGACAGGGTGTCCCCAAACCCTAATGAAAGTGTTGGAAGCCTGGCTGGAGCTTTGCAGGGAGAAATATTTGATTTATGACATGAGTCAATGACATTCCTCTGCCAAAATGCATCAGAGGTACAGGCTGATGAGCCAAAGGCAGCTCCATTTTCATAATGGGTTTGGTGCTGGAGGGGGAAGGCGGGGATGTCTCTCTTAACCCCCCGGACCCCGCAAGGATGGGACTGTGGGGAAGGCCTGGGAGAGAGATCGTATATCCATAACTACATTTTTATGTGTATATATGTATCTCCCAGCATTTGAAGCGCAATGCAAGCCCCCCAGCTTTTTCCAAGCACCAGCCATGGATTTACCCCCCAATAACGCCTGCGGACGCTGACACCCAGCGTGGGAGAGCGGGACGTGTATCAAAGGGTGCGATTTAATCTCCAATTTTATAACGTAATGATTTTGCATCAGTCTCATGAGTCCTGGGTCCTGTCTAATGATTTTTCTTCCAACCAGCAGCGCTGTGATGGACCTGTCAGGTTTTTTCTGTTGTATAAAGATTTCTTCTTTAAATGACAGAAAACATGATTTCCCCCAATATTTATATGAAGTCGATGCCATTATTTCTTTATTTCTAGGCTCTGAAAGCACGAAGATTTGTGTTTCATAATCCATGCAGGAAGGCTGAGTTGATATATTGGTTGCAAATGAAGGAAAGCACGTGTGGCTCTTCCCCGGTAGGTTTAATTTTATCCATCTGGCTCCATCGTGGGAGCAGATTAAGTGAAAATTTTCGGTGGAGCCACACTGGTGTAACTTTGTTTTTTGGGGTTTTTTTTCTTTCTTTCTTTTTCTTAACTGTTGAGGTAATTCCTGGTCTGGGCAGGACTCTCACTCTATTTGTTGCTTTTTCCTTTTTCTGGTGGTCCCATGGGTCCCAGCTGGGCACCCTTGGCTGGCAGCTGAATACACAACCTCACCAAAAGTCAAATCCTGCAGCAGAACGTTGGGGACCCTGGGGCACTCTGATCACCCCACAGCACCCGGTCACCCCGTGGGGGACACAGCCCCCGGGCACAGCGTCCCTTCGCCAGCAGCGTCCTGTGGCCGTGGCCCTGCTCCAAATGGACTCTCATCCTGCTGTGCCAAGAGGGAAATCAGTCCAGGTTTTGGTGCTTTCAACAGAAATGAGAAAGGAAAGGAGGGTGAAATAATAATAATTTAGAAAAGCCTCGTCCTGCCCCCCAGCAAGGTAATAAACTGCTCTGGAGCCCTGGCCAATGCTGGTGGCTGCACTGGGAGGGATGCAAAGGGCCCCTGGTGCTGGGTATCGATGGACTGCCTCGCTGGGTATCCATCCATCCATCCACCCATCCATCCCCCCAGCCAGGCATCAGTGCTGGGTATCGATAGACTGCAGCACTGGGTTCCCATCCATCCATCCATCCATCCATCCATCCATCCATCCATCCATCCCCCCAGCCAGGCACCAGGGCTGTGGAAAGAGGTGAGGAGGCAAAGCTGAGCCCACCAGTAACTCCTTGAACCCCCCAAACCCATGTGAAGCATTTCTGCCCCCTGTTTCCCTCCTGGATGATGCATTTCCACCAGGGTCGGATCCTGCTGTGAGGAGCCCAGCCGGTCCACGGGGCCGGTGGGATGCACAGACTGGGTTTGACTTCTCTAAACCAACCCTGCCTAAGATGGGTTTTAAGCAATATGAGGGGGTTTATGGCATTTTTGGCTTCATTTTGGTGCTCGGATGGAGGAGCAGGGTTGCACCGTGCTCCATGTTACGCCCCTGCTGCGGTCCTGCTGCAAGGATGCTGCCAGCAGCTCAGTCCCTCATCCCAAGCTGGAGCATTAGGAACCAGCAGAAGCCTCCAAGCCTGAGATCTAACGTGCGTTGTGAACTGTTTGGTATAACTAATGATCATAACTCTGAAAACTCTTCACGTAAACAGACAGGCCCTTTTCTTCCTCATCTCGTTCAATTTAGGTGTCGTTCCATAAATTTCACAGTCGTTTGTGCAAAAAGCTGCAGAGTTTCCAGTAGAGGGGTTTTTTAATTGTTATTTATTTATTCAGTAATTTTGGTGTTGTTTCTTTTAATCAGTGAACTAACTTCATTATTTAGGGCAAAAAGGAAACCAGCTGATGAAACCTGAGCCAGAACCCAGGTGAAAATACATAAATACAGGGGCACGCACATGGATTTTGCCTTCGATGCACAGCGGTGGAGGAAGCTCTCGCCCAGAAAATCCTCCCAAGCGCCTGAAACTGCGACTGAGAGCAGGATCTGGCCCCTCTGCTCAAGGCTCAACCCTCCTGGCATGTCGCAGACATTGTGCTTTTAAGCTGCCCCATCTGAAACAGAGACATTTTTCCTCCTTAAGAACCAAGGCACGAAATAAATAAATCCCCACATCCTTTACTTTTTCACCCAATAAGTGCTGCCCCCTCCCTCCCCCCCAATTCCCTTTAAACTGGTTTATTAACCAGCCCTGGGCTGGGACGGAGCGGAGATGCTCCTGGTCCTCGCCTCGCTGTCCTCATGCCTCGTTGCTCGTAATAAATCACCAGCAGCCGGAGGAAAGTGGGGGTTAACAACGCGTGACTCCGTCCTCCATCTCCCTGTCCCAGGGCCGGAGGAATGGCCAGGGTTCGGCTGGGAAAAGAAGAAAGAAAAGGGAAATAAAGGGAAATCAGGGAGGTGGGTGGTTGGGGCTGGATTCTGCCGTTGGGATGCCCAACACCGTGGTTTCTCGTTGATGCTCTTTGTTGGCTCTTTGACAAGATGATCTCAGAAGTAGGGAAAAAAGCAGAGATTGAGCAAATATCCCAGTGATGGAGTTACCTGGAAAAGAGGCTGAAACAACAAGAGGCAATTATAGAAGAAAACAAGGAGGTGGTTTTCCTAATGTGGTTTCAGTCACTGAGAACACTCCTCCTGCCTGAGAAGTGAATCTTTTCCTTCTGTTTCAAGCTGCCCTTAGCCACAGAGATCAGATATCTGTTTCTGCCGCTTTTATTATCAAAAGGAGTCCGTATTAGTTCAGTTTTCTCTCAGAATTCAAGAAGAAAATGTTTCCTTCCCGACAATTTTTATATATTTATCCCTTTGGCTAAAGCCTTTGATTCTGCAAAGTGCAATTAGCAAGTGGCGGGTGTGCAGTTTGACTTCTAACCAGAGCACCTCCCCGTGCACATGAAGAGCGGGGCTTCAATGAAACGCAACGTTTCCTCTCGCCGCCTCTCCCTAATTTATTCCGACCAACAGACACCTGAGCACGGTGCAGGCACGCGCGTGCAGGAGCCTATGATGATAACAGGGTCCTTGCTGTCCACAGCCCCCCGAGCACAATATAAAGCCAAAGCAAATAGTGCGGAGCAGAGACTCGTGAGGTTGCCGCCTGGTTTAAGGAGATGTTTCTTGAACTCTGGAGCCACAGACGGGCAGGTTGCTCCTTGCCTTGAGCTCCGGTTCTGTGTTGCCTCGTTGACCAGGGCCCTCATCCTGCCTGATGTCCTGGATCGCTCATCAATAAAGCTAACGCTTGAACAGTACAGCTCGGAGGAGGTATTTGTTGTCCCTGATTTAAGGATGGGGAAGCTGAGGAGGGAGCAGGAGTGGGACCGAGAGCAGGTTCCGCACCATGCGCCGGCGGCAGGGCTGGGAGGAGGAGGAGGAGTGGGGTCTCCATCCTCAGCACAGGATGCTGAGATCGAAAGGATGAATGTTCTGGCTCGGGCTCACATCAACGCCCATCTTCAGCCTTTCCATCCCTCCCCTAGTAACACCCAGACCTCAGAAAGACCCGGCTCCATCCCCTCTGGTCTGCGCTGGGGACTCCAGGTATTGCCGTACTATGACTGTTTTGTGCTGTTTTCGGGGGAAAAAAGAAAAAAAAAAGCAAAAGCACTCTCAAAGTGTAAAATACCGATGACTTTGGTGCTTTGTATGAGGCCGCTGTAGCTTAGGTGGGAACAAAGGAGCCGGATTGTTTGTCTCCAGGATGGGAGAGCAGAGCTGGCAGCCGCAGTGACTCAGAAAAGGATTTAGGGGTCATGGGTGTAGAACTCCCTCATCATGAGCTCCCAGCACAGAGCTGCGGGGAAAAGAGAAGTTGATGTGATCCTTGATTGAGCTTAAAAAAAAAAAAAAAGAAAAAAAAAAAAAGAAAGAAAAGCCGAGAAGTGCTCTTGAGTCTGCACAGCGTGCGGGTGGATAGGGTTGAGGCAATGTTCCCGGCTGCTGGCACCAGCCCCGCTCGCCATCCGGCCAGCCCAAAAGGGTAAAGGGGCTCCGATGGAAGTGGGATGCAAGTGGCTTGGGGTCCCCAAAGAGAGGTTGGAGAGCATTGAGGCAGAGGAATTAAACTCTGTGCGTATCGGGCTGGAAACGGAGCCTCCAGCCTGCCGAGCAAACTGCCGGAGGAGCCCTAATTGCTGGAGGCTGAAGGCAACCTTGGAGGAGGACACGCTGCAGGGCAGCGAGGGCTGACGGAGAGCAAGGGACGAGGGATTTACTGGTGCTCAGAGCCTCCGAAGTGAGATTTGGTGTTGCTACAAACCAGAGGCTTTAATTCAGCTGCTGGAGAAGAAAAAATAGCTGTGGCATACGCATTAGGGAGGAGCAGGGGAAAGAGTCACGGTGGCCCTCCCTGACCTTCATTCATAAATCCCTCCCGCTCCTGCCCTCGGGGAGAAGCCGTCCCGCTCTGCCCTCGAGATGTTCGTAACACTCGCAGCTCTGCGGCAAGGCTGTGGCTATAACTTATCCTGAGCCTCAGACGGTTGTCTGCAGGAGTCCAAGAGAAACGGGTTCTCAGGTGCACATCTGGCCAGCTGTGCTCCCAGGTGCTCCGGATCGCAGCGGGGCGGGAGGCGGGATGCTGGATGGGCAGCGAGCGCGGTGGTGGGGGTACAGGGACTCTTTCCAAAGTCACACTCGCCTGCCAAGTCTCCCTGAAGTGCTCGATCTGATGAGCAGATTTGGGATCAGGAAGGAATTTTCCACATGTCAGCCTGCCAGGAACCACGGAGATTTTTGCTTTCCTCTGTAGCACGGAGTGGAAAACATCTGGGTGTATCAATTACCCATGACTGCATGAGACACGAGCATCAGTAACGCCTCAGGCTGCCTGAGACAGGTCCCAGGGGGGACACACAGCCCCTGAGCTGCCTTTGGGGCCCATCGCCCCTGTCCCACGCTGGGCGGGGGTGACGATGCACCATCCACTGCACCTGGACAGGACCAGAAATTGGGGAAATAACCCCAAGGTCTGATGCTGTTAAATCTAACTGGGCTTACTGGGCTCTTCCTTAAGGCTGTGGTTTGACTTCATGGACCCTGAGTGCACTAATTGGCTTTAATTGCCCTGAGCAGCCTCACCTGGGACACCCACCCACTCACCCAGGAGTGCTATTTAAGCCCAGGATGGGGTAGGGGGGATTTGTTCCTCCCAGCTCTCCTACTTTCACGGATTTTCTGTTGCCTTGTCTCCAGATTCATCTCCTGCCTGGCCAGACCCTGGATCTTCTTCTGGAGGTGGCTGTCACGGTGCTCAGGTACCTCCCAACGGGTCTTGGGGGTTTGCATACAAATAGGGGCATGGCAGAAAACCTCTTCCAGTTACTGTCAATATACCTGATGCTAAGACGTTTGGTGTCTTTTTTTCCCCATTTAATTTCCCACCAAAGTTTGTGCTAATTTGGGATAAATTAACCTTAACATTCCCAGTTCCTCCCAGTCCAAGCAAGTGTTTCCCTGCCTGGTCATGGTGCTCTGGCGTTAGTCATCTTGTAGCTCAATGAGCACTGGCAACCATGCAGAGTGTGGAATGAGCTAAAATTTCCAAATTCTCATCTAAAATAAAAGGCAACTTGTGGGAAAATGTCAACATGGCTGTTTTGACAGACTTCTAAGTAGAAGACTTGTCAAAGCCACCCCTCTCCCTGCAAACATCTATTTTTTGCTTTTCCAACCAGAAGAAGGGCTTCATGGTGATAACTTGTCCTGCCCATGTCCCACCACCTCTGCTCAGGCCTCTTGAGCTCAGAGATTTCTCCTTCTAAGAGCCAAAACTTTATTTTGAACTAAAACTTTGACTCATGGGGAGGAAGTTTCTTTGTATGCTGGAGGGGACAAAAACCAAGCAGAGCCCCTGGGGTTCTCCAGACCGAGGAAGAGGAGCTGCTGGTGCAGGGTGGGGATCTCCAGCTGCTTCCCAGCCTGGAGCTTTCGTCTCCTGGCTTTTCCCTCCCCTGCCACCCGCCCCCTTCCACGCCAGCCTCCTGCTTTTAATTACGTTGTAGAAAAGTCTCACAACTCAGCGATTCAAGGTGGCATTTGAGAGAAATGATTCCCTTTAGCATAGCTGACAGCTAATTTGTGTAAAGTTTAATTACAGCTAGCATTAATTAACTGGCAGTGTGTTGCGATACTAAAGCACGACCATCTGTTCTTTAAACCGCCTCCCCCAAATTTCAACCCTAATAATTTTGGTGCCGAGGGCGTCGCTCTGGTGGACCCGCAGCTGTCGTGGGAGGGTGTCACCCACTGTTGGTGATGGAGCATCCAGCGCTGGGGGGTGAATCGTGGCTTCAAGTGCTGCTGCCACGTAGGGATTGGCTTTGGAGAACGTGGCGTTGGAGCCCGCGTGCTTCCGTGTGGTGTTGACTCCTGTGTTGGGTATTTAAGGGGAGGGTCAGCTCTCACGGTGTTGCTGCAGAGTGGGGCTCCTGCCCATGACATCGCTGTGCAGGAGCATTTTGTTTTGACTATGTAGAGGAATGTGTGGCCACAGGAGAGATGAGGGTCGGGAGGAAGGCTCCAGAGCAGCTGTTTGTTGTCCAGCTGCGGGACAGGTCTGCACCAGCACTGCTGAAGGTTCACCAGCATCCTTGCTTCTGGGAAAGCAGAGTTGGCAACTTCTCCATCCCAAAAGGAGGATGTGAGTGTCTGCATCCAGGTGCCTGGGTCCCCTGGTTGTGTCGCGTAAGGTGGGTTTGCAGTTGCTCCTGGCTTCAGTCTGTCCATCTCTATGTGGAGATGTGAATGGCCTGAGCATGCAGCCAGCAAAAAACAACCACCAGGAGCTGGTTTTGGTGTATTCTGCCACAGGCTGCTGGCTGGAGGCACATTTAGTGCCAGGAGGTGAGTGGCACTGGGTGCACCCAGGCTGCAGTGGGCTACGAGTCAGCCCAGCTTGTCCTTCAAACAGCCTGGAACCCCCTGGGTGACATGGAGATGGGGCAAAACTCTCCAACCAAACACCCCAGAGCTGTGCCCTTGGTGAATCCTGTCTAACCTCAGCGCAGCTGCTTTGATCTCATGATGAAAATCCAGATGAAAACAAATACATACCCAGTGAGAGATGAGCTCGTCCTCCAGGCTCTCGGCCAAGCCTTCGGCTTGAGAGCTTTGAACAGGGCTCAGCAGCTGCTGGTGGGAGGAATTCCTTTGGTCAAACTGCAGCTCCCAGCTTGTCTCAGCTGCTGGTTTCAGGGTTGAATGGAGCCTGTCCTCCCAGTCCCCCAAATTTGGAGGTAACTTAGTCCCTGAGCTCAACACCGTGGCTTGGGTCCAGCCTTTTCTGATGTCCTGAGGAGCTGAGCTCTGCCTTGGTGCTGGCTCAGGGTGGTGATGGGGATGGAGCCTCTCTGGTGGCCCCTCACAAGGAGGTTTGGGGCTGGTGAGCAGGTTCTGGCAGAGAGCTGATGGGCTGGAGGACACCTGTGTGCTGTCGGGAGGGAGGATGGCTTGGGATAGAGCAGGAACCTGGGATTTGGGCAATTCAGGCTCTCATCCCTGCTCTGCCATGAGCTGTGTGTCTGAGCCTGCTCCAATGAAATCCCTGGGTGATGCTGAGCTCTGCTGCCAGCCCGAGTGAAATCCCAGCTTCTTCATCTCTATTTCCACCCGATTCCTTGGGCACAGTTTGCTGTCGATGACAGGAGACATGTGCTGTGTGACATGCTGACAGACGTGGTTGCCACCCACACTGTAACCAAACGCGAGGAGGGATGAACTAACCCTGGGGATGGGAAAGGGTAAAACCTCGACTTTGATGTCGGTGGGAATCCTCCATGGACTCCAGGTGGGAGTGAGTTTGAAATCCCACCTCCTAGAAGCTGTCTACAGCTCTCCTTCCCCCCTCTTGCCATAAGAGCTGAAATCCCAGCTGTACGGTCGCATTAGCCCAGGACAGGGAGTTCCAGCGCCTGGCTGCCTGCAAGCTCCCTGCCCGCTGTGGATGCAGGATAAAATATTAGCTTAACCTCCCACAACAGCCGTTCCACTAATTCATTTCACTGTACAAGTGCACTGCCAATTCCTGCAGCTCTGCTGACGAGAGACAACTTGGAGCTCTTTTTTTTTTTTTTTTTTACTGCTTTCCCCCAGAAAAGTCCATCTTGCCAGGCCCACTGCAATCCAGTGGCTAGCCATGCTAGCCAAGCTGTTTGCGTTGATGCCCACTGCTGGCATCCCATGGGTGCTCCTTGCTTGCGAGCCTGGGATGTGCTCCCTTGAGCAATACGATTGCATGGACCCGTTAAGATGACGTGCTGCACACAGAGGTGCTGGGGATGCTGCAGCGAGTACAGCGCAGGATGATTTCCCAGGAGGAAGGGGATGGTGCATCCCCAGCTTTGCTCCTAAGGACTCCTCTGCTCAGAACCAGGCTGCAGCAGGAAAAGTCTCTCTGCACAGTGCTGGGGGTTGTGAGCAGACCTCTGGCAAGCAGGAGTGTTAATTAAACAAATGTTTGCTGGTGTATAAGGTGTCTTTATGCAAAGCAGCCTTGCAGAAGGTTGTGGTTCGACATGGAGTGCAGCTTGTTGCTGTAATAAGCTACAGGTGGGGAGGGGGAGGCAGAGCTCAGAGTGGGGACTGGGGCTTGGTGGCACCCAGGAGAGGACGGGTGGTTCAGGAGCTTTGCCAGGTCCCACATCAACGGGAAAATCAGTCTGGGTGGCTGAGCAGCACCCAAAGCTCAGATGCTTTGGAGTCATCCATCCTGCCAATGCCACCACCTCTTGTGAAGCCTCGGAGCACCCATCTGCTGATCTCCCAGGGGAATGGGGAGGGAGGGAAGGGATCCATCCAGCCCTGGAGGAGTGTGGGCAGCATTTCTCACCTTGGCTATTTGCAATTAGTTTAATGAAGCGGTTTGTGTGATATTATTGCCCTCTATTGGACCCAGCCTGAACGGCTTGGTTGGTGCTGATGCACCCACGTTGGGTGGGGAAGGGGCTGGGGCTTTTCCCCAGCTTTGACATGGGAGCGATGCTTCCCCAGTTAATTGTGTCAGGGCTCCTTGGAGAGGGAGTTCTTGCCCAGAGCTATTGTGAGCAAAGAGCCTGAGCTCATGCCAGCTGGAGGTAATGAGCCTTGCCGTGGACTTCAGTGGAATTTGGATCAGACCGTTTGCAGTCTCTGGGGATAAGTCAGTTCTGCCTCATCTTAGCGATGGGCTGGCAACGCACCGAAGTGATTTGCAGAGGTTTGCAACTCCAAGGGACTCATCTTAACTCTGCCCTGCTGCTGTTCTTTGCCCTCTTTTCAGAGCAGGAGAAGTGCTTTGGGGCGGCAATGCCTAATGGAAGATGCTCCTTTGAGCATCCTGCATCTGCTGGTGGGGACTACAGCAAAGCCAGGAGCCCTGGCCAGGTTTCCCAGGCAGTACGGACCCACCAGGATTGCTGTGGGCTCAGAGGGACGGGAAATGTGCTGGTGCCACTTTCATCCCTTCACCGACCTGCTTTGGGCTGGGCTCTTGCTCTGCACTGCAGGTGCTGGGAGCGAGCACAGGGTGGGTTTGGCTCAAGCCTGGGGATGGTGGAGTTGTTTCTGGGGCCACTGAGGGATGCTCAGGCTGGATGTCACCTGCAGGCTGGGACACTGATGGGGGTTCAGCAGAGCAGGTTCCCCTCTGCTTGTGGTGCAGTGTCCCTGGGCTGGCCGAGGCTCGGACGTGGGGTTTTTTTTTTTTCAAGCCCATTCCAGTGAGGTGCCCGGGAGCTGGCCCTGCAGGACCGCTAGCAAATGGAGATAAAAGCCTTTTTAGCAGATTGGTTCGATATCGGTTTTGAACTCTTTCCCAGCGCAGGGAAGCGGTGGCTCACTTGTCAATGACAGGGCCCCACAAGTCGAGCATGGCAGGGCTAAACAGCTGCCAGACGGGATGCGCAAGGTGCAGGCAGGACCAAGCTGGTCCCCATGTCCCCATCTCTCCCTTGGCTGGCTGCTCCTGCACTGTCACTGTCACACTGGCGGGATGCTGAGGGGTTACTTTGGAAGAGGAATGTCCCGTGGAGCCGGGGAAGCTGTGCTACCCCAAAAACAAAGGCATCAAAATGAAGTGTCTCCCTGAACGCTAAATATACAGAACGAGAAATGGCTCGCTTTTCTTTCTTTTAACTGAGAACAAGTAGGGAGAGCTGGAATAGCTGGGAGTGTTATAAATGATGACATGCCTTTGAACTAGCAGCTGGGCGAGTGTCTCATCCCACACTGTCTGTGCTCGTGCTCCCCTGTCATCTGCTTGCGAGGGCTAATAGAGATAAAACAATCTGAGGATGGATTTCCAGGCAGAACGGTTCTGCCAGGTGTCTCCTCATGTTGCAACAAGGGACTAAAAAAAAGAAAAGAGAGAGGCCATAGTGCCAAAATCTATCTGCTGAAGTCGAGGGAGTTACACCCGGGTAAATCCACGGCCTTGGGAAGGAGGAAATAGTTGGCTTGACCTTGCGTGGCAAAGGAACGCGTCACCATCAAAACCTCACGAATCCTGTCCCAAAGAGGCGTGGAAAATGTATGGCTTGTGTCAGAGGGTGAGCTCGGGCGCTGATGGATGGCTTTGCCGTGCTGCAGTCCTGCCTGGCTGGAGGGACCGTCCCTGGCTGCAGAAACGTCGTTTGCTTTGCCTCTCACAAAGGCCTTTTTAAAGAATTGAATAAATATTTGCATGATAATACTCCTTGGGCACCAAGCACCTGCTCTAATTAGATATCATTTGATTCATGGAGCTCTTACTCCTGCAGAGGGGATCTCAGCTGTGGGTCAACACTGAACCCCGACAATTCTGGTTCTGCCTTTGTACCATGGGCTCAACCCTGAGCGCTCCCACGCCACTGCCCTGAAGAATCCCTTGGGGCACACAGGGAAGGGCTTTGGGGAGGTTCAGTAGAACAGTTTGGCTTTAAACCTCTGCCCACGGAGGAGTCAAGGCTGAATAAACAACTTGGTTGTGTTCCTTTCCACAGCTAAAGAAATACTGGGGCAGTGGGAAGGGCAGATCTGCCTCCATGAGTTTTGAGGTCCGATGTCCTGGCACCTTGTTCATCACCAGGCAGTGGATTTGCCAGGGGAAAAATTTTGGTTTTACAGGGAGCTGAGGATGCCCAGCTCCTGGCAGGGCTGCTGGGTGACGCTGGTGGCACTGTCACCATGGGGAAAAGCAGTGTAAAGGTGGCAGGAGGTAAATGGATCAAACTGGGCTCGCTGGAGTGTCAGGGGAGGGTCCAGCTGCCACAGAAGCGTTGGAGCGCGATTTAAACCAGAACTTTCCTGGAAAGGTCAGGTTAGGATGAAGGTTTTTATATACATTTCACTGACCAAAGCAAATGCATCTCATACTAATTAATGCGTGTCACTCAGCCACTGCTATTGCTGGGGTTATTTTTCTTGCTCCGGTGATGAATATGGCCAATTAAATCAACAGTATCTCTCTTCTTGTGTTCATTTTCTCTCTCCATTGCCTGCTTGAAGGAGAGCAAAACCAAGCCAACAGTGGGCAGGGTTTTCAAATCTGATGGGTAAAATGCTTGGAACCTCTCCCTTAGGGTTGCAGGGCTCTGGTGAGGCTCTTGGTGCTGGAGATGGATGCTGCTCTGTGTGTGTTTTCTCCCCCTTTCTCCTCTTAATAAGATCTCCGTCTTAAGCCTTGTGTTAGCCTGCCTCTGGTCTCCCTTTTTGATTTCTACCTGCTGACCTTCAGTTTAGCTCCGTGCTGGCCCATGGTGTCTCCTTATAGCGATGCCCAGGAGCTGCACACTCTGCCCTGGAATATCAACGGGCTGAGAGCATCTGGCCCCTGGATCACAGATGCTGCCACTTGTTCCGGTAGATCCAGAGCTTCCCACAGCCCCAGACTTCACATATAACAAGGTTGAGCCCTTTGGGATAACTTTCACTGTCCATCTTTCAGAGGGTGGATGATTTTCCTTAGCAGGTCTTAGAAAGTGTCAGAGGGGAGAACCAGCAAGATGGTGAGGTTTTGCCATGTGAAGAGGTGTATAAAAGTGTAAAAGCAGCTCTGTGCTGCTCAGGGAGGTCTGGATTGATGCACCGCTCCTCTGCTTATCCGGGTAAATGCTGTGCTGATGAATGAGGCCAGAGCTACTTATCAAAATCAATCAGGACTCCAGTTAATTAGGGCAGTTGGGGCCAGGTCAGGTGTTTTCCCTCTTTCCCCAGTCTTGTGGCAGAGGGGCACAAAGGTCAGAAGAAAAAAAATCTTGGCTCAGATCTCCATCCTTAGAGTACTCCAGTGGTTTACACTTAGTCAATAAAGAGGAGTAATAAGGAGATGCTTTGCGGAATGGATAAATAGAGTCTTGGATGTGCCCCATTCTCCAAGTGCCTTTGTTTCCCACCTGTGAAGTGATTTCTCCTCCACATCCCCCTCCTTCCTCTCTCAAGAGGCTTTTGCGTTTCATTCACTCAGAAGTTAGTTGCATCAGACACTTTAAAGTTCCTGGTCCTTTGCCTCATTGCATTGACCAAGCTGGGCGCTGGCAGCAGGACTGGCTGCCCTCTGGATGTGGGAGGGGGGACAGGGCACGGGCAGTGGAAACACCAAATGCTCTTCCAAGAGGAGGAGGGTCTTCAAAGCCTGCTTCACTCTTCCTGGCTGCTCCTCAGTTCCTTCCTCCAGACTCTCAGCCTTCTCTGCAGAGCCATTGCCACCCCCTGATTTCTGGGAGAGAAAGACATTTGTCTGAGTCAGCAGAAGATAACATTTTGATTCTTGTTTTCTTTAAGATCGCTGTCACGTTGCTCTTGGCTCTTCAGGCAGAAAACACCTCTGTGGAGGATGGCTCCCAACACCAATGATGCCAGGCCAACGTGTGTTCCCTCCTTCCCAGTGCTGCTGGGGCTACTGGGATTTCGCACTGCAGAGACTTTTTACTCTGTTGATACATCATTTCTTAAATTTCTGGAGTGGCATCTCTGATTTCAAGAGAGGGGAGAGATTTGTGGAGAGAATGTTTTTTTGGGTCAAGGAAGGAGTCTTGTACCTGATCACGCGTCACCTCTTTACGGGAGGGGCGGAATCAATCTTTGTGATTAAGCGAGAGAGCAGGTGGCTCGAAGCCTCTGAAACTTTGCAGTCTGCTCAGGTCTGGGTGCAGATGCAATGGGAAGAGCTGGATCTTTATTTTTCCAAGTATGTTTGAAAGGGAAAAATACCAAAGAGCAGAACTGTTCTGGTACAAAGGGAGCAAAGGTGTGATCTGATAAAAAAGAAACAGGAGCAACCCAGCAGAGCTGTACCTTGCTACTCAGCATGGCACTGTCACATATTTCCATCGGAGCAAGGTGTTGCTGTTCTCGGTACGGGTTTGACCGCTGGCTGTCCAGGCCCAACCCTGCCAGCTGCAAGCATCTGTGCTCAGCATTAGCGTGTGCAATCAGGGGCTGTGCGTGAGCTCAGAGCCGCTAGAAGCGGATTTGGTGAGTCAAGCTACTTTTTTTTTTTTTCTCAAAGCGCTGATCCCATTTCCTTGTATTCTTAAGTAGCTTCAATCCATCTTACTGCATTACAGAAACTGTGTTGATTGTTCTACTGTAGTGACTAATAACCAGCCGTACTCTGCAGATTACCCTGGAGAGCTGGGTTCCTGGCTTAGCTGTACCAGGCTTCCTGCGTGCAAAGACAACTCGGGGCAACCTGATATCTTAAAGCACACGTGAAGCTTTCTACGAGCAGGAGACACAGGAGAGGACCCTGGGGTGTGGACAAGACAGGAGAGGACCCTGGGGTGTGGACAAGAGGTAGAAGGGGATAAGGAGATGGGTTGGTGGGAGTGAAAACTGGGGTGGAAAAACCTGACCTGGAAAAGGAGGAGGCTGAGAAATAGACTGGATGGAGGAAGAGCAGTTGGGTCCTAAGAGCTATAAAGGGTCAACTGTATGTCCCCGTGTGCTCAAGGTGTTTTGGGAAGAACAGGTAGCTGCGCAGTGAAGCTGCTGGTGCCTGAAGCTCCCTGAAGCCAGAGCCAGCCCCATCCCTGCTGCAGGCTGACGGGCAGCCTGCACAGCAGGCTTGATGTACCAGTGGGAGTGGAGGTCTGTAAGGAAGGTCATCTTAGTGAGGAGGAGGAATGTCTTGAGTAATGTCTACCTCATAAGGAAAAACTGTGATACGATGGTGTGGCAGGAGGTGGTATGGCCCCAGGAAGGTTGGTTTCCATGCATATTGCAGCCTTTGGGTAGCAGAGCCTCCTGGCCTTGTGGGCAGGCATGTTCTGTCCTTCATCTCCATCCCAGGTGGATTTTTGGAGATCAAAAGTAAAGCGCTCTGCTGCTGTAACGCTATTGATGTCGATCGGGTTGTGCCGCAGGGAAGTTGGCTCTTTCCTTTTAATTACAGGAGGTATTAAACCAGAGTTTTCAAGGCTGAAATTCCTCTGGCCTGTACAGGATCTATAGATCGCTCAAATCTCACTTAAACCCTCCAAGTAGTTCTTTAAATGTTGTTGTCAAGGCTTAGTGCTGGCTCTCTGCATGGGGAAAATGTCTCCACTGGACCGTTGCCCGTGGGCTGTGCGTGGGGTAATGAGCCGCCCTAATTGCTCCTGGTGATCTACAGCATTGACGAGCTTTGGGCGAAGTCAATAGTTCCCGGTGCCGGATCATCACCTGCTTCCCTCTGGGTCACAGTCTGGTGACTCTCCCAGCAATATACTGGGCTGTGTTTGTGCAGGAAAAGCCTCCAATAAAACGCGCAAGAAACTGCGAAGAGCCCCCTGATAAATGAGATCCATAAGTCATTCTTCGAGGCAGTGCCGGAACCTGGTTATTGCTTAATAGAGTGTGTGCAGTGGAGCTCGGTTTATGGGGTGGGAGCACGCCAAAAGGAGGAGGACTCCAGGCAGCTCGATGTTTGGGTGCTGCCCCAAGGCAGAGATATCAGAGGAGGTTCCATATGGGTTGTAGGACTTTCTGATGGGTTCATTAAGGCTTTGGCTGCTCCTCCAAGATGTTCCTGGCTGGACCCACAAGACCGTGTTTGCCTTTCCCTTTACTCCAGTTAATCTCTTTCTGCACAGCATTTGTCTAAAATATTTCTAGTTCTCCTTTTTCTGGCATGAGTTTGAAACTCTCCAGATACCGTTTCCTTCTGCTTGAGCTCTGGGATGCAGAGAAATTGCGATTCCTTTCCCGGTAGCTGCTATCTTCTCATCTCTTGCCTCCTCTGTGCGGCTGGGTGACAATTAAATACACAGCCATTACGGCTCTCTGCAGAAGCCATGAATCTTGCAAGACTTGCCTGTACCAGCGTGGCCTTTTCCAGACCCCATCCACCTGCGTTTTCCTTAACTTCTCTCCTGATTCACACAAGCTGCAGCACTGTTGAACCGGCCCAGCCGTGTCCCTGAGCTGCTGGAGGATGTACGGCTCCAGCACCATCCCCAGCAGGACCCAGACCCCTCGCTCCCCTTTTCCCCCTTGGGTATTGTCTGTTGTAATTTATTTTCAATGCTGGGATAACGCTGCTTCCAGAGAAGTTAATAATCCCCATTCAGGCTGCGAGGGCTGCGTTTCCCACCCTGGCAATAAGCTGACCTCGTGTGTCAGGAGTGCCATTAACGCTGCTGATCTGACGGCTGTAGGGCCGGAGGTCGGGTTTGCTGTGGCACACATTTCAGATTTTCAGTGTGACACGCTTTGATAACATTAAATGGAGTGAAGAGTTTCTCTCTTACCCAGATTCTGTTCCTTTTTCTCTTTCCTCTCCTTTTTAAATTAAGGCGATGCAGTGTTGCGTTGTAAGAAAGATCTATTTTTCTACTGACCCATTTCAGTAAAAAATTCAGCCCATCTAGAGCGTGTGCCACTTTTGAAGATGGAAAGAAATTCGTAGATATTAAGGGCACTATGATCAGCTCATCTCACCTCATGCATAATACAGCCCAGAGAATTTCCCCTGGGGACTCTCCTCTGCAGCCGGATGACACCGTGGCTTTTTGTGTGATTATCCAGAGCCATCTTCAAGGGCTGGCTCAGGGTCTTCAATCACTTCTCCTTAATCAGTAGGATGTTGTAGGAGGCAGCAGCCTGGTTTTGGCCCATTGTGCCACCAGAATGCTGAACATCCCGGCTCTTCAGCCCATTCCATGGGTGTTTGCAGCATCTGCACTCTTTCAGACCTTGGTTGAGGAACAATGAGGGCAGCGAGAGTGTGCTGAGACGGGAGCTGGGAGTGCTACCCACATCTTTCCTTTTATTCCTTCCCTTTGAGGACCTGGGGTTGCCCCTCTCAGTGGGGGTTACAGACCCAGGGGAGCCTTTGGGTCAGCTCCAGGTGCTCAGCAGTGGATGAAGACTTCTGTGCAGCTTGACTGAGCCAGCCCTGTCCCCTTCCAAGTTGGTGATGGGAGAGTTACCTCCAGAAGGCAATTCAAGGCACCTAAATGAACTTCCTGCTGTGAATCACCATCTGAAGAACCTGTCTCCTTCCCCAGAGACAACCGCCTTCCCTTCTCAGGCACCCTGAGGAGCCTTGTTCTGCAGGGGAAGCGATTTATGGCTCCCAGGAGGCTGCGCGCTCTGCAGAGGAGGGCAGTTTTCTTGTGAACTGACTTAAAAATCGTTTTTCCCCATTTGTTCCCCAAATGAAATGAAACTGCTCAGTCTGAGGACTTGCAGAAAGACTTGTTTCCATCAAGTCCTTGAAATGCTGTCATGTTTCATTCCAGGAGAAATTGGTTTGAAACTTCTCCACTGCCAAGAAAAAAATATTGAAACTGTAGTTTCCTTTCTTCCTCCCACCTGAAGCTGTCTGGGTTTCCCTGGGGCAGAAGTGATGGATTCAGGTCCTTGTCGATGGCCATCACAAGTATTCCTGTTTCTTTTCCCAGCCCTTTCTAAGATATGGATGCCTTAAAGATACCCAGGTAATCTAGGTGCTATTTTTTACACAAGTCACCAAGATTTCCAGATTGCAGAGATTATGTTTTCAGATGACATTTTCTAAACTCATCGTGTTTTAAATCTCAATCTAAGTACTCCAAAGGAAAATACTCCAAGGCACTAGTCTTATTTGCTGGCTGTGGTTGTGTCATCTTGTTGCGTGGTCCTACCAGAGTGACCTGATGGCAGCCCACTTCTTGGACACTGCCCTTAAGAAATCGGGTGGTTTATGTTCAGAGGAGAGTCTTTGATTTGGGAGTTTTAGCCTTTGTAGGGCTGTGTAGGCTTGATGTTTTGGTCACGATATGTTAGAGCTGTTCACTTAATTTTTGGCCTTTTTAATAAAGAGGTTTTATGCCTTTCTTTTATCAAAGATTAAACGCTAACAGTGGTTTTGTGCAAGTTTCCAGCTCTATCCCCACATGCAGTTGGGGACTTGGCTGGCTGCCCTGTCCACAGTGGGTGCTGGAGCCACCCGCAACAGCCTGGGGAGCTGGTGCTGATTTCCACTCGTACCCTCGTTTTAAGCAGGATTGGGAATTGTTGTGGTTTTTCAGAGGCTGCCCAAATAATAGGACTCTATTTGGCGTATCTAAAGAAGCGATGA